>OX637900.1:6847015-7167916 GCA_951802675.2 Boloria euphrosyne | reverse complement strand
TAACCTAACCTAACCTAACCTAACCTAACCTAACCTAACCTAACCTAACCTAACCTAACCTAACCTAACCTAACCTAACCTAACCTAACCTAACCTAACCTAACCTAACCTAACCTAACCTAACCTAACCTAACCTAACCTAACCTAACCTAACCTAACCTAACCTAACCTAACCTAACCTAACCTAACCTAACCTAACCTAACCTAACCTAACCTAACCTAACCTAACCTAACCTAACCTAACCTAACCTAACCTAACCTAACCTAACCTAACCTAACCTAACCTAACCTAACCTAACCTAACCTAACCTAACCTAACCTAACCTAACCTAACCTAACCTAACCTAACCTAACCTAACCTAACCTAACCTAACCTAACCTAACCTAACCTAACCTAACCTAACCTAACCTAACCTAACCTAACCTAACCTAACCTAACCTAACCTAACCTAACCTAACCTAACCTAACCTAACCTAACCTAACCTAACCTAACCTAACCTAACCTAACCTAACCTAACCTAACCTAACCTAACCTAACCTAACCTAACCTAACCTAACCTAACCTAACCTAACCTAACCTAACCTAACCTAACCTAACCTAACCTAACCTAACCTAACCTAACCTAACCTAACCTAACCTAACCTAACCTAACCTAACCTAACCTAACCTAACCTAACCTAACCTAACCTAACCTAACCTAACCTAACCTAACCTAACCTAACCTAACCTAACCTAACCTAACCTAACCTAACCTAACCTAACCTAACCTAACCTAACCTAACCTAACCTAACCTAACCTAACCTAACCTAACCTAACCTAACCTAACCTAACCTAACCTAACCTAACCTAACCTAACCTAACCTAACCTAACCTAACCTAACCTAACCTAACCTAACCTAACCTAACCTAACCTAACCTAACCTAACCTAACCTAACCTAACCTAACCTAACCTAACCTAACCTAACCTAACCTAACCTAACCTAACCTAACCTAACCTAACCTAACCTAACCTAACCTAACCTAACCTAACCTAACCTAACCTAACCTAACCTAACCTAACCTAACCTAACCTAACCTAACCTAACCTAACCTAACCTAACCTAACCTAACCTAACCTAACCTAACCTAACCTAACCTAACCTAACCTAACCTAACCTAACCTAACCTAACCTAACCTAACCTAACCTAACCTAACCTAACCGAACCTAACCTAACCTAACCTAACCTAACCTAACCTAACCTAACCTAACCTAACCTAACCTAACCTAACCTAACCTAACCTAACCTAACCTAACCTAACCTAACCTAACCTAACCTAACCTAACCTAACCTAACCTAACCTAACCTAACCTAACCTAACCTAACCTAACCTAACCTAACCTAACCTAACCTAACCTAACCTAACCTAACCTAACCTAACCTAACCTAACCTAACCTAACCTAACCTAACCTAACCTAACCTAACCTAACCTAACCTAACCTAACCTAACCTAACCTAACCTAACCTAACCTAACCTAACCTAACCTAACCTAACCTAACCTAACCTAACCTAACCTAACCTAACCTAACCTAACCTAACCTAACCTAACCTAACCTAACCTAACCTAACCTAACCTAACCTAACCTAACCTAACCTAACCTAACCTAACCTAACCTAACCTAACCTAACCTAACCTAACCTAACCTAACCTAACCTAACCTAACCTAACCTAACCTAACCTAACCTAACCTAACCTAACCTAACCTAACCTAACCTAACCTAACCTAACCTAACCTAACCTAACCTAACCTAACCTAACCTAACCTAACCTAACCTAACCTAACCTAACCTAACCTAACCTAACCTAACCTAACCTAACCTAACCTAACCTAACCTAACCTAACCTAACCTAACCTAACCTAACCTAACCTAACCTAACCTAACCTAACCTAACCTAACCTAACCTAACCTAACCTAACCTAACCTAACCTAACCTAACCTAACCTAACCTAACCTAACCTAACCTAACCTAACCTAACCTAACCTAACCTAACCTAACCTAACCTAACCTAACCTAACCTAACCTAACCTAACCTAACCTAACCTAACCTAACCTAACCTAACCTAACCTAACCTAACCTAACCTAACCTAACCTAACCTAACCTAACCTAACCTAACCTAACCTAACCTAACCTAACCTAACCTAACCTAACCTAACCTAACCTAACCTAACCTAACCTAACCTAACCTAACCTAACCTAACCTAACCTAACCTAACCTAACCTAACCTAACCTAACCTAACCTAACCTAACCTAACCTAACCTAACCTAACCTAACCTAACCTAACCTAACCTAACCTAACCTAACCTAACCTAACCTAACCTAACCTAACCTAACCTAACCTAACCTAACCTAACCTAACCTAACCTAACCTAACCTAACCTAACCTAACCTAACCTAACCTAACCTAACCTAACCTAACCTAACCTAACCTAACCTAACCTAACCTAACCTAACCTAACCTAACCTAACCTAACCTAACCTAACCTAACCTAACCTAACCTAACCTAACCTAACCTAACCTAACCTAACCTAACCTAACCTAACCTAACCTAACCTAACCTAACCTAACCTAACCTAACCTAACCTAACCTAACCTAACCTAACCTAACCTAACCTAACCTAACCTAACCTAACCTAACCTAACCTAACCTAACCTAACCTAACCTAACCTAACCTAACCTAACCTAACCTAACCTAACCTAACCTAACCTAACCTAACCTAACCTAACCTAACCTAACCTAACCTAACCTAACCTAACCTAACCTAACCTAACCTAACCTAACCTAACCTAACCTAACCTAACCTAACCTAACCTAACCTAACCTAACCTAACCTAACCTAACCTAACCTAACCTAACCTAACCTAACCTAACCTAACCTAACCTAACCTAACCTAACCTAACCTAACCTAACCTAACCTAACCTAACCTAACCTAACCTAACCTAACCTAACCTAACCTAACCTAACCTAACCTAACCTAACCTAACCTAACCTAACCTAACCTAACCTAACCTAACCTAACCTAACCTAACCTAACCTAACCTAACCTAACCTAACCTAACCTAACCTAACCTAACCTAACCTAACCTAACCTAACCTAACCTAACCTAACCTAACCTAACCTAACCTAACCTAACCTAACCTAACCTAACCTAACCTAACCTAACCTAACCTAACCTAACCTAACCTAACCTAACCTAACCTAACCTAACCTAACCTAACCTAACCTAACCTAACCTAACCTAACCTAACCTAACCTAACCTAACCTAACCTAACCTAACCTAACCTAACCTAACCTAACCTAACCTAACCTAACCTAACCTAACCTAACCTAACCTAACCTAACCTAACCTAACCTAACCTAACCTAACCTAACCTAACCTAACCTAACCTAACCTAACCTAACCTAACCTAACCTAACCTAACC
Organism: Boloria euphrosyne; assembly: GCA_951802675.2. Taxonomy (NCBI): domain Eukaryota; kingdom Metazoa; phylum Arthropoda; class Insecta; order Lepidoptera; family Nymphalidae; genus Boloria; species Boloria euphrosyne. Next base: position 7,164,436 of record OX637900.1, on the reverse strand, counting down.
TAACCTAACCTAACCTAACCTAACCTAACCTAACCTAACCTAACCTAACCTAACCTAACCTAACCTAACCTAACCTAACCTAACCTAACCTAACCTAACCTAACCTAACCTAACCTAACCTAACCTAACCTAACCTAACCTAACCTAACCTAACCTAACCTAACCTAACCTAACCTAACCTAACCTAACCTAACCTAACCTAACCTAACCTAACCTAACCTAACCTAACCTAACCTAACCTAACCTAACCTAACCTAACCTAACCTAACCTAACCTAACCTAACCTAACCTAACCTAACCTAACCTAACCTAACCTAACCTAACCTAACCTAACCTAACCTAACCTAACCTAACCTAACCTAACCTAACCTAACCTAACCTAACCTAACCTAACCTAACCTAACCTAACCTAACCTAACCTAACCTAACCTAACCTAACCTAACCTAACCTAACCTAACCTAACCTAACCTAACCTAACCTAACCTAACCTAACCTAACCTAACCTAACCTAACCTAACCTAACCTAACCTAACCTAACCTAACCTAACCTAACCTAACCTAACCTAACCTAACCTAACCTAACCTAACCTAACCTAACCTAACCTAACCTAACCTAACCTAACCTAACCTAACCTAACCTAACCTAACCTAACCTAACCTAACCTAACCTAACCTAACCTAACCTAACCTAACCTAACCTAACCTAACCTAACCTAACCTAACCTAACCTAACCTAACCTAACCTAACCTAACCTAACCTAACCTAACCTAACCTAACCTAACCTAACCTAACCTAACCTAACCTAACCTAACCTAACCTAACCTAACCTAACCTAACCTAACCTAACCTAACCTAACCTAACCTAACCTAACCTAACCTAACCTAACCTAACCTAACCTAACCTAACCTAACCTAACCTAACCTAACCTAACCTAACCTAACCTAACCTAACCTAACCTAACCTAACCTAACCTAACCTAACCTAACCTAACCTAACCTAACCTAACCTAACCTAACCTAACCTAACCTAACCTAACCTAACCTAACCTAACCTAACCTAACCTAACCTAACCTAACCTAACCTAACCTAACCTAACCTAACCTAACCTAACCTAACCTAACCTAACCTAACCTAACCTAACCTAACCTAACCTAACCTAACCTAACCTAACCTAACCTAACCTAACCTAACCTAACCTAACCTAACCTAACCTAACCTAACCTAACCTAACCTAACCTAACCTAACCTAACCTAACCTAACCTAACCTAACCTAACCTAACCTAACCTAACCTAACCTAACCTAACCTAACCTAACCTAACCTAACCTAACCTAACCTAACCTAACCTAACCTAACCTAACCTAACCTAACCTAACCTAACCTAACCTAACCTAACCTAACCTAACCTAACCTAACCTAACCTAACCTAACCTAACCTAACCTAACCTAACCTAACCTAACCTAACCTAACCTAACCTAACCTAACCTAACCTAACCTAACCTAACCTAACCTAACCTAACCTAACCTAACCTAACCTAACCTAACCTAACCTAACCTAACCTAACCTAACCTAACCTAACCTAACCTAACCTAACCTAACCTAACCTAACCTAACCTAACCTAACCTAACCTAACCTAACCTAACCTAACCTAACCTAACCTAACCTAACCTAACCTAACCTAACCTAACCTAACCTAACCTAACCTAACCTAACCTAACCTAACCTAACCTAACCTAACCTAACCTAACCTAACCTAACCTAACCTAACCTAACCTAACCTAACCTAACCTAACCTAACCTAACCTAACCTAACCTAACCTAACCTAACCTAACCTAACCTAACCTAACCTAACCTAACCTAACCTAACCTAACCTAACCTAACCTAACCTAACCTAACCTAACCTAACCTAACCTAACCTAACCTAACCTAACCTAACCTAACCTAACCTAACCTAACCTAACCTAACCTAACCTAACCTAACCTAACCTAACCTAACCTAACCTAACCTAACCTAACCTAACCTAACCTAACCTAACCTAACCTAACCTAACCTAACCTAACCTAACCTAACCTAACCTAACCTAACCTAACCTAACCTAACCTAACCTAACCTAACCTAACCTAACCTAACCTAACCTAACCTAACCTAACCTAACCTAACCTAACCTAACCTAACCTAACCTAACCTAACCTAACCTAACCTAACCTAACCTAACCTAACCTAACCTAACCTAACCTAACCTAACCTAACCTAACCTAACCTAACCTAACCTAACCTAACCTAACCTAACCTAACCTAACCTAACCTAACCTAACCTAACCTAACCTAACCTAACCTAACCTAACCTAACCTAACCTAACCTAACCTAACCTAACCTAACCTAACCTAACCTAACCTAACCTAACCTAACCTAACCTAACCTAACCTAACCTAACCTAACCTAACCTAACCTAACCTAACCTAACCTAACCTAACCTAACCTAACCTAACCTAACCTAACCTAACCTAACCTAACCTAACCTAACCTAACCTAACCTAACCTAACCTAACCTAACCTAACCTAACCTAACCTAACCTAACCTAACCTAACCTAACCTAACCTAACCTAACCTAACCTAACCTAACCTAACCTAACCTAACCTAACCTAACCTAACCTAACCTAACCTAACCTAACCTAACCTAACCTAACCTAACCTAACCTAACCTAACCTAACCTAACCTAACCTAACCTAACCTAACCTAACCTAACCTAACCTAACCTAACCTAACCTAACCTAACCTAACCTAACCTAACCTAACCTAACCTAACCTAACCTAACCTAACCTAACCTAACCTAACCTAACCTAACCTAACCTAACCTAACCTAACCTAACCTAACCTAACCTAACCTAACCTAACCTAACCTAACCTAACCTAACCTAACCTAACCTAACCTAACCTAACCTAACCTAACCTAACCTAACCTAACCTAACCTAACCTAACCTAACCTAACCTAACCTAACCTAACCTAACCTAACCTAACCTAACCTAACCTAACCTAACCTAACCTAACCTAACCTAACCTAACCTAACCTAACCTAACCTAACCTAACCTAACCTAACCTAACCTAACCTAACCTAACCTAACCTAACCTAACCTAACCTAACCTAACCTAACCTAACCTAACCTAACCTAACCTAACCTAACCTAACCTAACCTAACCTAACCTAACCTAACCTAACCTAACCTAACCTAACCTAACCTAACCTAACCTAACCTAACCTAACCTAACCTAACCTAACCTAACCTAACCTAACCTAACCTAACCTAACCTAACCTAACCTAACCTAACCTAACCTAACCTAACCTAACCTAACCTAACCTAACCTAACCTAACCTAACCTAACCTAACCTAACCTAACCTAACCTAACCTAACCTAACCTAACCTAACCTAACCTAACCTAACCTAACCTAACCTAACCTAACCTAACCTAACCTAACCTAACCTAACCTAACCTAACCTAACCTAACCTAACCTAACCTAACCTAACCTAACCTAACCTAACCTAACCTAACCTAACCTAACCTAACCTAACCTAACCTAACCTAACCTAACCTAACCTAACCTAACCTAACCTAACCTAACCTAACCTAACCTAACCTAACCTAACCTAACCTAACCTAACCTAACCTAACCTAACCTAACCTAACCTAACCTAACCTAACCTAACCTAACCTAACCTAACCTAACCTAACCTAACCTAACCTAACCTAACCTAACCTAACCTAACCTAACCTAACCTAACCTAACCTAACCTAACCTAACCTAACCTAACCTAACCTAACCTAACCTAACCTAACCTAACCTAACCTAACCTAACCTAACCTAACCTAACCTAACCTAACCTAACCTAACCTAACCTAACCTAACCTAACCTAACCTAACCTAACCTAACCTAACCTAACCTAACCTAACCTAACCTAACCTAACCTAACCTAACCTAACCTAACCTAACCTAACCTAACCTAACCTAACCTAACCTAACCTAACCTAACCTAACCTAACCTAACCTAACCTAACCTAACCTAACCTAACCTAACCTAACCTAACCTAACCTAACCTAACCTAACCTAACCTAACCTAACCTAACCTAACCTAACCTAACCTAACCTAACCTAACCTAACCTAACCTAACCTAACCTAACCTAACCTAACCTAACCTAACCTAACCTAACCTAACCTAACCTAACCTAACCTAACCTAACCTAACCTAACCTAACCTAACCTAACCTAACCTAACCTAACCTAACCTAACCTAACCTAACCTAACCTAACCTAACCTAACCTAACCTAACCTAACCTAACCTAACCTAACCTAACCTAACCTAACCTAACCTAACCTAACCTAACCTAACCTAACCTAACCTAACCTAACCTAACCTAACCTAACCTAACCTAACCTAACCTAACCTAACCTAACCTAACCTAACCTAACCTAACCTAACCTAACCTAACCTAACCTAACCTAACCTAACCTAACCTAACCTAACCTAACCTAACCTAACCTAACCTAACCTAACCTAACCTAACCTAACCTAACCTAACCTAACCTAACCTAACCTAACCTAACCTAACCTAACCTAACCTAACCTAACCTAACCTAACCTAACCTAACCTAACCTAACCTAACCTAACCTAACCTAACCTAACCTAACCTAACCTAACCTAACCTAACCTAACCTAACCTAACCTAACCTAACCTAACCTAACCTAACCTAACCTAACCTAACCTAACCTAACCTAACCTAACCTAACCTAACCTAACCTAACCTAACCTAACCTAACCTAACCTAACCTAACCTAACCTAACCTAACCTAACCTAACCTAACCTAACCTAACCTAACCTAACCTAACCTAACCTAACCTAACCTAACCTAACCTAACCTAACCTAACCTAACCTAACCTAACCTAACCTAACCTAACCTAACCTAACCTAACCTAACCTAACCTAACCTTTTTTTTTTTTTTTTTTTTTTTTTTTTTTTTATCGTTGGGAAATGCATTTCTCGCACGGGCCCCCTGCTAACCAGGGGGCACTGTGAGGGACTCGATGACATACCCCCTAAAACCCAACGCCTAACCCCCAATCCGCCATAGTGGGACGCCGCGGGATCGCGTTAGCATACAACCGCGACGCCCCGGCGGTGGCCAGGAAGACCCCAACCCAAACGTGAGGCTGCTCGCAAGTCCACTCTGCTGATCAGAGAAGTACCCGGAGCAGCCCCACACGACCTAAACACCGCCCACCGAAGTGGGCACTCTGCAAAAAAGAATGGGTATACGCATATATAGATCTATACACGTATACCCGATACCTCCCACCCAAACTGGGCAAACGTCTAAAACGCCCGAAGGCCCGTCCTATACGCCCGAAGGCCCCCCCCCAAACGGCAGCAGGAGAAGAGGATGCGACAACGCCGACACTCCCCTTCCCCTGCCGCCCCCTCACATGCCGCCATACAGCGGTGACGGCCCCGCTGGGACCGCGGAAGGCGGGGAGAAATATTTTGTTCTTCCCGCCCCCCGCGGCCCCCCCCGACAACCCCCCCAAAACGGTTGCAGAGGATAGGGAGTACGGCGCACCGTAATACCGTAGCTCCTCTTCCTCTGCATCCCCACCGCGTCCACCATCCAACGGTGGTGGCCCCGCTAGGCCGCGGGAGATAGGGACGAGCGGCGCACCGCAATACCGGCACTCCTCTTCCCCCGCGGCCCCCCTACCGTCGGCCCAGCTCCGACTGAGCTGGCTGCCGACACCCCTCGCTAGACACAGGACCACCGAAGTGGCCCCGCTCCAGCCGCCGCACCGACGGGCTAGTCCCGGCAGTGCGGCCCGCGCAGTGCCTCCTACCGTGAAAACGGCCAGAGACACCGCGCTACCTCCGGTGGGCCCGGGTGTCCGCCTGACACCCCACCCTGGCTGTTGGTCCGCGGCGGGTTTCCCCGCTACCACTCGCTCCCGTTTGGGGCCGGTTGCGAGTGGCACTCCCCCATCCGCCACCCGGGGACGCGTCCGGTAGGAGTCAGCCTCTCCCCCGGAAACCTAACCTAACCTAACCTAACCTAACCTAACCTAACCTAACCTAACCTAACCTAACCTAACCTAACCTAACCTAACCTAACCTAACCTAACCTAACCTAACCTAACCTAACCTAACCTAACCTAACCTAACCTAACCTAACCTAACCTAACCTAACCTAACCTAACCTAACCTAACCTAACCTAACCTAACCTAACCTAACCTAACCTAACCTAACCTAACCTAACCTAACCTAACCTAACCTAACCTAACCTAACCTAACCTAACCTAACCTAACCTAACCTAACCTAACCTAACCTAACCTAACCTAACCTAACCTAACCTAACCTAACCTAACCTAACCTAACCTAACCTAACCTAACCTAACCTAACCTAACCTAACCTAACCTAACCTAACCTAACCTAACCTAACCTAACCTAACCTAACCTAACCTAACCTAACCTAACCTAACCTAACCTAACCTAACCTAACCTAACCTAACCTAACCTAACCTAACCTAACCTAACCTAACCTAACCTAACCTAACCTAACCTAACCTAACCTAACCTAACCTAACCTAACCTAACCTAACCTAACCTAACCTAACCTAACCTAACCTAACCTAACCTAACCTAACCTAACCTAACCTAACCTAACCTAACCTAACCTAACCTAACCTAACCTAACCTAACCTAACCTAACCTAACCTAACCTAACCTAACCTAACCTAACCTAACCTAACCTAACCTAACCTAACCTAACCTAACCTAACCTAACCTAACCTAACCTAACCTAACCTAACCTAACCTAACCTAACCTAACCTAACCTAACCTAACCTAACCTAACCTAACCTAACCTAACCTAACCTAACCTAACCTAACCTAACCTAACCTAACCTAACCTAACCTAACCTAACCTAACCTAACCTAACCTAACCTAACCTAACCTAACCTAACCTAACCTAACCTAACCTAACCTAACCTAACCTAACCTAACCTAACCTAACCTAACCTAACCTAACCTAACCTAACCTAACCTAACCTAACCTAACCTAACCTAACCTAACCTAACCTAACCTAACCTAACCTAACCTAACCTAACCTAACCTAACCTAACCTAACCTAACCTAACCTAACCTAACCTAACCTAACCTAACCTAACCTAACCTAACCTAACCTAACCTAACCTAACCTAACCTAACCTAACCTAACCTAACCTAACCTAACCTAACCTAACCTAACCTAACCTAACCTAACCTAACCTAACCTAACCTAACCTAACCTAACCTAACCTAACCTAACCTAACCTAACCTAACCTAACCTAACCTAACCTAACCTAACCTAACCTAACCTAACCTAACCTAACCTAACCTAACCTAACCTAACCTAACCTAACCTAACCTAACCTAACCTAACCTAACCTAACCTAACCTAACCTAACCTAACCTAACCTAACCTAACCTAACCTAACCTAACCTAACCTAACCTAACCTAACCTAACCTAACCTAACCTAACCTAACCTAACCTAACCTAACCTAACCTAACCTAACCTAACCTAACCTAACCTAACCTAACCTAACCTAACCTAACCTAACCTAACCTAACCTAACCTAACCTAACCTAACCTAACCTAACCTAACCTAACCTAACCTAACCTAACCTAACCTAACCTAACCTAACCTAACCTAACCTAACCTAACCTAACCTAACCTAACCTAACCTAACCTAACCTAACCTAACCTAACCTAACCTAACCTAACCTAACCTAACCTAACCTAACCTAACCTAACCTAACCTAACCTAACCTAACCTAACCTAACCTAACCTAACCTAACCTAACCTAACCTAACCTAACCTAACCTAACCTAACCTAACCTAACCTAACCTAACCTAACCTAACCTAACCTAACCTAACCTAACCTAACCTAACCTAACCTAACCTAACCTAACCTAACCTAACCTAACCTAACCTAACCTAACCTAACCTAACCTAACCTAACCTAACCTAACCTAACCTAACCTAACCTAACCTAACCTAACCTAACCTAACCTAACCTAACCTAACCTAACCTAACCTAACCTAACCTAACCTAACCTAACCTAACCTAACCTAACCTAACCTAACCTAACCTAACCTAACCTAACCTAACCTAACCTAACCTAACCTAACCTAACCTAACCTAACCTAACCTAACCTAACCTAACCTAACCTAACCTAACCTAACCTAACCTAACCTAACCTAACCTAACCTAACCTAACCTAACCTAACCTAACCTAACCTAACCTAACCTAACCTAACCTAACCTAACCTAACCTAACCTAACCTAACCTAACCTAACCTAACCTAACCTAACCTAACCTAACCTAACCTAACCTAACCTAACCTAACCTAACCTAACCTAACCTAACCTAACCTAACCTAACCTAACCTAACCTAACCTAACCTAACCTAACCTAACCTAACCTAACCTAACCTAACCTAACCTAACCTAACCTAACCTAACCTAACCTAACCTAACCTAACCTAACCTAACCTAACCTAACCTAACCTAACCTAACCTAACCTAACCTAACCTAACCTAACCTAACCTAACCTAACCTAACCTAACCTAACCTAACCTAACCTAACCTAACCTAACCTAACCTAACCTAACCTAACCTAACCTAACCTAACCTAACCTAACCTAACCTAACCTAACCTAACCTAACCTAACCTAACCTAACCTAACCTAACCTAACCTAACCTAACCTAACCTAACCTAACCTAACCTAACCTAACCTAACCTAACCTAACCTAACCTAACCTAACCTAACCTAACCTAACCTAACCTAACCTAACCTAACCTAACCTAACCTAACCTAACCTAACCTAACCTAACCTAACCTAACCTAACCTAACCTAACCTAACCTAACCTAACCTAACCTAACCTAACCTAACCTAACCTAACCTAACCTAACCTAACCTAACCTAACCTAACCTAACCTAACCTAACCTAACCTAACCTAACCTAACCTAACCTAACCTAACCTAACCTAACCTAACCTAACCTAACCTAACCTAACCTAACCTAACCTAACCTAACCTAACCTAACCTAACCTAACCTAACCTAACCTAACCTAACCTAACCTAACCTAACCTAACCTAACCTAACCTAACCTAACCTAACCTAACCTAACCTAACCTAACCTAACCTAACCTAACCTAACCTAACCTAACCTAACCTAACCTAACCTAACCTAACCTAACCTAACCTAACCTAACCTAACCTAACCTAACCTAACCTAACCTAACCTAACCTAACCTAACCTAACCTAACCTAACCTAACCTAACCTAACCTAACCTAACCTAACCTAACCTAACCTAACCTAACCTAACCTAACCTAACCTAACCTAACCTAACCTAACCTAACCTAACCTAACCTAACCTAACCTAACCTAACCTAACCTAACCTAACCTAACCTAACCTAACCTAACCTAACCTAACCTAACCTAACCTAACCTAACCTAACCTAACCTAACCTAACCTAACCTAACCTAACCTAACCTAACCTAACCTAACCTAACCTAACCTAACCTAACCTAACCTAACCTAACCTAACCTAACCTAACCTAACCTAACCTAACCTAACCTAACCTAACCTAACCTAACCTAACCTAACCTAACCTAACCTAACCTAACCTAACCTAACCTAACCTAACCTAACCTAACCTAACCTAACCTAACCTAACCTAACCTAACCTAACCTAACCTAACCTAACCTAACCTAACCTAACCTAACCTAACCTAACCTAACCTAACCTAACCTAACCTAACCTAACCTAACCTAACCTAACCTAACCTAACCTAACCTAACCTAACCTAACCTAACCTAACCTAACCTAACCTAACCTAACCTAACCTAACCTAACCTAACCTAACCTAACCTAACCTAACCTAACCTAACCTAACCTAACCTAACCTAACCTAACCTAACCTAACCTAACCTAACCTAACCTAACCTAACCTAACCTAACCTAACCTAACCTAACCTAACCTAACCTAACCTAACCTAACCTAACCTAACCTAACCTAACCTAACCTAACCTAACCTAACCTAACCTAACCTAACCTAACCTAACCTAACCTAACCTAACCTAACCTAACCTAACCTAACCTAACCTAACCTAACCTAACCTAACCTAACCTAACCTAACCTAACCTAACCTAACCTAACCTAACCTAACCTAACCTAACCTAACCTAACCTAACCTAACCTAACCTAACCTAACCTAACCTAACCTAACCTAACCTAACCTAACCTAACCTAACCTAACCTAACCTAACCTAACCTAACCTAACCTAACCTAACCTAACCTAACCTAACCTAACCTAACCTAACCTAACCTAACCTAACCTAACCTAACCTAACCTAACCTAACCTAACCTAACCTAACCTAACCTAACCTAACCTAACCTAACCTAACCTAACCTAACCTAACCTAACCTAACCTAACCTAACCTAACCTAACCTAACCTAACCTAACCTAACCTAACCTAACCTAACCTAACCTAACCTAACCTAACCTAACCTAACCTAACCTAACCTAACCTAACCTAACCTAACCTAACCTAACCTAACCTAACCTAACCTAACCTAACCTAACCTAACCTAACCTAACCTAACCTAACCTAACCTAACCTAACCTAACCTAACCTAACCTAACCTAACCTAACCTAACCTAACCTAACCTAACCTAACCTAACCTAACCTAACCTAACCTAACCTAACCTAACCTAACCTAACCTAACCTAACCTAACCTAACCTAACCTAACCTAACCTAACCTAACCTAACCTAACCTAACCTAACCTAACCTAACCTAACCTAACCTAACCTAACCTAACCTAACCTAACCTAACCTAACCTAACCTAACCTTTTTTTTTTTTTTTTTTTTTTTTTTTATAGTTGGGAAACCCTGTTACGGGTACCCCCGACTTCCCAGGGGGTTATGTGGTGACTCTCCGGACGCATCCGGCATACCCACTAAAACCCAACTCCCGAACCCCTGCCGCCATGAATGGGACGCCACGGGATCGCTTTCGCATACAACCGCGACGCCCCGACGGTTGGCCGAAGCCACCAACATGAGGCCGCCCTGAAAAGGGCAGCCTCAATATGGGAAGAATTTACAACCACAAAGGACTGCTCCGAAGTCCACCCCGACCATCCACAGGCCAGAGAGTCCCCGGAACAGCCCTAAAACCGACACAGCAGGAGAAGAGGATGCGGCAACGCCGACAATCCCCCTCCCCCGCCTGAACTAGACCACAGAGGGCGGGGAGAATTGTGAATTCCACCCACCCCCCGCAGCCCAGCCCCACCAGCACCGAGTCCTCCCCGACCACCCACTGGCCAAAGAGTCCCCGGTGCGAACCTAAACACCGCCCACAAGTGGGCCCCTGCAAAAATAAGCGGTGCCTAAGATCCTACTACACGCAGAACCCTAGGCACCTGAACCTCCCACCCAACAAGTTGGGTAAACGTCTTTTGCCCAATAATGAGCCCTCCCAGAGGCGGCTGCAGGAGAGGAAGATGTGACAAAACGCCAACAATCTCCCTCCCCCGAAGCCGCCCCTACACTACCCCAAAAGGATCGCAGGGGACAAGGATGCGACAACGCCGACTTCCCTGTCCCCCGCGACCCACCCCACCCGAATGGCCACCAAAGGCCCCCGCCGGCGGGGCCGCTCCCAGTCCACTCTGATAACAGCAGAGAAGTACCCGGAGCGGCCCCACCGACCACGCTACGCCCACCGAAGTAGGCCCGTCAAACCCAAACGGTTGCAGAGGATAGGGAGTACGGCGCATCGCAATACCGTAGCTCCTCTTCCTCTGCATCCCCACCGCGTCCACCATCAAAACGGTGGTGGCCCCGCTAGGCCGCGGGAGATAGGGACGAGCGGCGCACCGCAATACCGGCACTCCTCTTCCCCCGCGGCCCCCCTACCGTCGGCCCAGCTCCGACTGAGCTGGCTGCCGACACCCCTCGCTAGACGCAGGACCACCGAAGTGGCCCCGCTCCAGCCGCCGCACCGACGGGCTAGTCCCGGCAGTGCGGCCCGCGCAGTGCCTCCTACCGTGAAAACGGCCAGAGACACCGCGCTACCTCCGGTGGGCCCGGGTGTCCGCCTGACACCCCACCCTGGCTGTTGGTCCGCGGCGGGTTTCCCCGCTACCACTCGCTCCCGTTTGGGGCCAGGTGCGAGTGGCATTCCCCCATCCGCCACCCGGGGACGCGTCCGGTAGGAGTCAGCCTCTCCCCCGGATAAAGAGATTCGAATTTTCCCACCGGCCTCCACCGGTGGTACTCATTCTACCATCTCTTTTTGGAGCTAGGCTCCACCGTCATACCTACTAATCCACCGCAACGTCCGTCCATTATAGGCCGTCTGCCTAGGACTTCTGAAGCAGTGAACTTTCGGTCACACACCACAGAGTTATGTTTATACTAACTCACCGCCCCGTCGGGCTTAGAGCTTTCTAAACATGCCTCCAATAGCTCGTAGCCACCCCCAAATTATGCGGGGGTGGTTGTACTCGCTATAGACCACCGACCCCGAACATATATAAATTATTAAATTATGTTCGGACCGGGACACGAACCCGGGGACCAGTGCGTGGGTCGTACATTGCTCACCACTACGCCAACTGGCCCGTCAAAAAGAGATTCGAATTTTCCCACCGGCCTCCACCGGTGGTACTCATTCTACCATCTCTTTGGAGCCAGGCTCCACCGTCATACCTACTAATCCACCGCAACGTCCGTCCATTATGGGCCGTCTGCCTAGGACTTCTGAAGCAGTGAACTTTCGGTCACACACCACAGAGTTATGTTTATACTAACTCACCGCCCCGTCAGGCTTAGAGCTTTTCTAAACATGCCTCCAATAGCTCGTAGCCACCCCCAAATTATGCGGGGGTGGTTGTACTCGCTATAGACCACCGACCCCGAACATATATAAATTATTAAATTATGTTCGGACCGGGACACGAACCCGGGGACCAGTGCGTAAAAAGAGATTCGAATTTTTCCCACCGGCCTCCACCGGTGGTACTCATTCTACCATCTCTTTTTGGAGCTAGGCTCCACCGTCATACCTACTAATCCACCGCAACGTCCGTCCATTATAGGCCGTCTGCCTAGGACTTCTGAAGCAGTGAACTTTCGGTCACACACCACAGAGTTATGTTTATACTAACTCACCGCCCCGTCGGGCTTAGAGCTTTCTAAACATGCCTCCAATAGCTCGTAGCCACCCCCAAATTATGCGGGGGTGGTTGTACTCGCTATAGACCACCGACCCCGAACATATATAAATTATTAAATTATGTTCGGACCGGGACACGAACCCGGGGACCAGTGCGTGGGTCGTACATTGCTCACCACTACGCCAACTGGCCCGTCAAAAAGAGATTCGAATTTTCCCACCGGCCTCCACCGGTGGTACTCATTCTACCATCTCTTTGGAGCTAGGCTCCACCGTCATACCTACTAATCCACCGCAACGTCCGTCCATTATGGGCCGTCTGCCTAGGACTTCTGAAGCAGTGAACTTTCGGTCACACACCACAGAGTTATGTTTATACTAACTCACCGCCCCGTCAGGCTTAGAGCTTTCTAAACATGCCTCCAATAGCTCGTAGCCACCCCCAAATTATGCGGGGGTGGTTGTACTCGCTATAGACCACCGACCCCGAACATATATAAATTATTAAATTATGTTCGGACCGGGACACGAACCCGGGGACCAGTGCGTGGGTCGTACATTGCTCACCACTACGCCAACTGGCCCGTCAAAAAGAGATTCGAATTTTCCCACCGGCCTCCACCGGTGGTACTCATTCTACCATCTCTTTGGAGCTAGGCTCCACCGTCATACCTACTAATCCACCGCAACGTCCGTCCATTATGGGCCGTCTGCCTAGGACTTCTGAAGCAGTGAACTTTCGGTCACACACCACAGAGTTATGTTTATACTAACTCACCGCCCCGTCGGGCTTAGAGCTTTCTAAACATGCCTCCAATAGCTCGTAGCCACCCCCAAATTATGCGGGGGTGGTTGTACTCGCTATAGACCACCGACCCCGAACATATATAAATTATTAAATTATGTTCGGACCGGGACACGAACCCGGGGACCAGTGCGTGGGTCGTACATTGCTCACCACTACGCCAACTGGCCCGTCGAAAGAGATTCGAATTTTCCCACCGGCCTCCACCGGTGGTACTCATTCTACCATCTCTTTGGAGCTAGGCTCCACCGTCATACCTACTAATCCACCGCAACGTCCGTCCATTATAGGCCGTCTGCCTAGGACTTCTGAAGCAGTGAACTTTCGGTCACACACCACAGAGTTATGTTTATACTAACTCACCGCCCCGTCGGGCTTAGAGCTTTCTAAACATGCCTCCAATAGCTCGTAGCCACCCCCAAATTATGCGGGGGTGGTTGTACTCGCTATAGACCACCGACCCCGAACATATATAAATTATTAAATTATGTTCGGACCGGGACACGAACCCGGGGACCAGTGCGTGGGTCGTACATTGCTCACCACTACGCCAACTGGCCCGTCAAAAGAGATTCGAATTTTCCCACCGGCCTCCACCGGTGGTACTCATTCTACCATCTCTTTGGAGCTAGGCTCCACCGTCATACCTACTAATCCACCGCAACGTCCGTCCATTATAGGCCGTCTGCCTAGGACTTCTGAAGCAGTGAACTTTCGGTCACACACCACAGAGTTATGTTTATACTAACTCACCGCCCCGTCAGGCTTAGAGCTTTCTAAACATGCCTCCAATAGCTCGTAGCCACCCCCAAATTATGCGGGGGTGGTTGTACTCGCTATAGACCACCGACCCCGAACATATATAAATTATTAAATTATGTTCGGACCGGGACACGAACCCGGGGACCAGTGCGTGGGTCGTACATTGCTCACCACTACGCCAACTGGCCCGTCAAAGAGATTCGAATTTTCCCACCGGCCTCCACCGGTGGTACTCATTCTACCATCTCTTTGGAGCCAGGCTCCACCGTCATACCTACTAATCCACCGCAACGTCCGTCCATTATGGGCCGTCTGCCTAGGACTTCTGAAGCAGTGAACTTTCGGTCACACACCACAGAGTTATGTTTATACTAACTCACCGCCCCGTCAGGCTTAGAGCTTTCTAAACATGCCTCCAATAGCTCGTAGCCACCCCCAAATTATGCGGGGGTGGTTGTACTCGCTATAGACCACCGACCCCGAACATATATAAATTATTAAATTATGTTCGGACCGGGACACGAACCCGGGGACCAGTGCGTGGGTCGTACATTGCTCACCACTACGCCAACTGGCCCGTCAAAAGAGATTCGAATTTTCCCACCGGCCTCCACCGGTGGTACTCATTCTACCATCTCTTTGGAGCTAGGCTCCACCGTCATACCTACTAATCCACCGCAACGTCCGTCCATTATGGGCCGTCTGCCTAGGACTTCTGAAGCAGTGAACTTTCGGTCACACACCACAGAGTTATGTTTATACTAACTCACCGCCCCGTCAGGCTTAGAGCTTTCTAAACATGCCTCCAATAGCTCGTAGCCACCCCCAAATTATGCGGGGGTGGTTGTACTCGCTATAGACCACCGACCCCGAACATATATAAATTATTAAATTATGTTCGGACCGGGACACGAACCCGGGGACCAGTGCGTGGGTCGTACATTGCTCACCACTACGCCAACTGGCCCGTCTAAGAGATTCGAATTTTCCCACCGGCCTCCACCGGTGGTACTCATTCTACCATCTCTTTGGAGCTAGGCTCCACCGTCATACCTACTAATCCACCGCAACGTCCGTCCATTATGGGCCGTCTGCCTAGGACTTCTGAAGCAGTGAACTTTCGGTCACACACCACAGAGTTATGTTTATACTAACTCACCGCCCCGTCGGGCTTAGAGCTTTCTAAACATGCCTCCAATAGCTCGTAGCCACCCCCAAATTATGCGGGGGTGGTTGTACTCGCTATAGACCACCGACCCCGAACATATATAAATTATTAAATTATGTTCGGACCGGGACACGAACCCGGGGACCAGTGCGTGGGTCGTACATTGCTCACCACTACGCCAACTGGCCCGTCTAAAAATAGTCGAATTTTTCCCACCGGCCCCTCAACCGGTGGTACTCATTCTACCATCTCTTCTGGAACTACACGTTCCCAACCTCAGACCTACTAATTCTCCGCAACTTCCGTCCATTATGGGCCGTCTGCCTAGGACTTCAGAAGCAGTGAACTTTCGGTCAACCGCCATGTATGTTATACTAACTCACAGTCCCCGTCGAGACTTTAGAGCTTTCTAACATGCCACCAATAGCTCGTAGCCACCCCCAAATTATGCGGGGGTGGTTGTACTCGCTATAGACCACCGACCCCGAACATATATAAATTATTAAATTATGTTCGGACCGGGACACGAACCCGGGGACCAGTGCGTGGGTCGTACATTGCTCACCACTACGCCAACTGGCCCGTCTAAAAGAGATTCGAATTTTCCCACCGGCCTCCACCGGTGGTACTCATTCTACCATCTCTTTTGGAGCTAGGCTCCACCGTCATACCTACTAATCCACCGCAACGTCCGTCCATTATAGGCCGTCTGCCTAGGACTTCTGAAGCAGTGAACTTTCGGTCACACACCACAGAGTTATGTTTATACTAACTCACCGCCCCGTCAGGCTTAGAGCTTTCTAAACATGCCTCCAATAGCTCGTAGCCACCCCCAAATTATGCGGGGGTGGTTGTACTCGCTATAGACCACCGACCCCGAACATATATAAATTATTAAATTATGTTCGGACCGGGACACGAACCCGGGGACCAGTGCGTGGGTCGTACATTGCTCACCACTACGCCAACTGGCCCGTCTAAAAGAGATTCGAATTTTCCCACCGGTCTCCACCGGTGGTACTCATTCTACCATCTCTTTGGAGCTAGGCTCCACCGTCATACCTACTAATCCACCGCAACGTCCGTCCATTATAGGCCGTCTGCCTAGGACTTCTGAAGCAGTGAACTTTCGGTCACACACCACAGAGTTATGTTTATACTAACTCACCGCCCCGTCGGGCTTAGAGCTTTCTAAACATGCCTCCAATAGCTCGTAGCCACCCCCAAATTATGCGGGGGTGGTTGTACTCGCTATAGACCACCGACCCCGAACATATATAAATTATTAAATTATGTTCGGACCGGGACACGAACCCGGGGACCAGTGCGTGGGTCGTACATTGCTCACCACTACGCCAACTGGCCCGTCAAAAGAGATTCGAATTTTCCCACCGGCCTCCACCGGTGGTACTCATTCTACCATCTCTTTGGAGCTAGGCTCCACCGTCATACCTACTAATCCACCGCAACGTCCGTCCATTATGGGCCGTCTGCCTAGGACTTCTGAAGCAGTGAACTTTCGGTCACACGCCACAGAGTTATGTTTATACTAACTCACCGCCCCGTCGGGCTTAGAGCTTTCTAAACATGCCTCCAATAGCTCGTAGCCACCCCCAAATTATGCGGGGGTGGTTGTACTCGCTATAGACCACCGACCCCGAACATATATAAATTATTAAATTATGTTCGGACCGGGACACGAACCCGGGGACCAGTGCGTGGGTCGTACATTGCTCACCACTACGCCAACTGGCCCGTCAAAAGAGATTCGAATTTTCCCACCGGCCTCCACCGGTGGTACTCATTCTACCATCTCTTTGGAACTACACGTTCCCAACCTCAGACCTACTAATTCTCCGCAACTTCCGTCCATTATGGGCCGTCTGCCTAGGACTTCAGAAGCAGTGAACTTTCGGTCAACCGCCATGTATGTTATACTAACTCACAGTCCCCGTCGAGACTTTAGAGCTTTCTAACATGCCACCAATAGCTCGTAGCCACCCCCAAATTATGCGGGGGTGGTTGTACTCGCTATAGACCACCGACCCCGAACATATATAAATTATTAAATTATGTTCGGACCGGGACGCGAACCCGGGGACCAGTGCGTGGGTCGTACATTGCTCACCACTACGCCAACTGGCCCGTCAACCTAACCTAACCTAACCTAACCTAACCTAACCTAACCTAACCTAACCTAACCTAACCTAACCTAACCTAACCTAACCTAACCTAACCTAACCTAACCTAACCTAACCTAACCTAACCTAACCTAACCTAACCTAACCTAACCTAACCTAACCTAACCTAACCTAACCTAACCTAACCTAACCTAACCTAACCTAACCTAACCTAACCTAACCTAACCTAACCTAACCTAACCTAACCTAACCTAACCTAACCTAACCTAACCTAACCTAACCTAACCTAACCTAACCTAACCTAACCTAACCTAACCTAACCTAACCTAACCTAACCTAACCTAACCTAACCTAACCTAACCTAACCTAACCTAACCTAACCTAACCTAACCTAACCTAACCTAACCTAACCTTTTTTTTTTTTTTTTTTTTTTTTTTTTTTTTTTTTTTTTTTTTTTTTTTTTTTTTTTTTTTTTTTTTTTTTTTTTTTTTTTGTTGTCGCTGGAGGAAACCCATCATGGGGACCCACCGGTCCGTCATAAACCGGTGGGTACTGTGAGACTCCTACTCACTAAAACCTCCAGCGGAACACGTCGCCGCAGTGCAATGGGACGTTACGGGGTCGCTTTCGCATTCAACCGTAACGTCCCTGCGGACGGCCCGAACCACGCGGGCCACTGCACCTAAATCAGGATGCCCTCTGTTCACAGAGCATCCCGACCGCCCCGATGATGTGCAGGAGAGTCAAGTGAGCGACTCCCCCGCTGTAGTTCCTCTAGGGTGGTGGGAGAAGATGCGCATAGCGGCGCCTCCTCCCCCCTAGCCGACGGCGACGAAGAGGGTGCGAAGTGTTAGCCTCGCGCTCCCTCTCCGCCGTCTCCTTCAGTGAGATGACGGTCTCACAAAAGGAGACCATCGCCGACCAGGACCTCTCGTCACGCAGCATGGCCCCAACCACGCTGCACAACGAAAGGTCCCCACCCACTACCATCATCAGGGCATGGCGCTGGGGAGACCAGGCGGCGCATTCCACGAGAGTGTGATGCGCTGTGTCCACGGACGCATCACACTCGTGACATGCGGGCGACGGTTCCCGACGCGCAATCCGACACAGATACTTCCCAAAGCAACCATGCCCGGTCAGCATCTGCGTCAGCCTGAACGTCAGGACGCCGTGTGGCCTCCTGACCCAGCGAGACAGGTGCGGAAGGATCGCACCCACCGTCACCAGGCCAGCCGCCGGAGTCCCCAACTCCTCCTCCCATCGCCGAATCAGAGCCTCGTCACACAGGCGTCTGATCCCGGCGATACCCTCCCCCGCTGGACGATCTCCCCTCGCCCGCTCGCGCGCCCGAAATTGATATACTTCGGCGAGC
Organism: Boloria euphrosyne; assembly: GCA_951802675.2. Classification (NCBI taxonomy): domain Eukaryota; kingdom Metazoa; phylum Arthropoda; class Insecta; order Lepidoptera; family Nymphalidae; genus Boloria; species Boloria euphrosyne. Next base: position 7,144,850 of record OX637900.1, on the reverse strand, counting down.
ACTTCCGCCCTGAGATGCCAGGGCGGGTCGCCCGCCAGAAGTGTTGCCGCCGTGTAGGACACCGTACGGTACCCCCTCACCGCCCTCACCGCCAGGACCCGCTGCGCCTTGCGCAATTGGGCCCTGTTAGGTGCGGAGAGGGCGTCGAACCACACAGGAGCACCGTACAGTGCCATGGACCTCACTATGCCAGCATAGAGCCGCCGGCAGTGAGATCCAGGGCCCCCGACATTCGGCAGTAACCTGCCGAGGGCCGAGGCGGCGCTGATCAACTTCGGGGCGAGCTGGGCGAAATGGACACGGAACGTCCAGCGGCCGTCCAGGGTCAGGCCCAGATATTTCATCTGGGCCTTTACCTCCACCCTCCTCCCCTGGACGCACAGGCAGGCGTTACGGGGTAGTCTACGGCGTGGGCCGTGAAAAAGGAGGGCCTCCGTTTTAGAGACGGAGACCCTCAGGCCCAACATGCCAATCCGGTCGACGACCAACTCGGTGCCGACTGTGGCCAAGCGTGCCGCTTCGTCGTACGTACGACCCCGGGCTGTGACAAGGGTGTCATCCGCATACGCAATGACACCCAGCCCAGGAGGAAGCGGACACCGCAGGAGCCAATCATACCCGAGGTTCCACAGGACCGGGCCTAAAACCGCCCCCTGTGGAACCCCGCAGTCGACACGTCGTCGACCGACCACCCCGTTTACTCCCGTCCACACGACCTGCCTGTCGCGGAGGTACGCGTCCAACACCCGCCGGAGATAGAGAGGCACCTCATGGAAGCGAAGTGCCTCTCGTAAAGTCTCGAACGGCAGGGTGTTGAAGGCGTTGGCCACATCCAACGAGACGGCTAATAGCACGTCTCCCTCCTCCACTGCGGCCAAGGACCGCGCCTTCAGGGTGTTCAGGGCGTCAATGGTCGAGCGACCCGCCCTGAACCCATACTGGGCCTCCGAAAGGCCCGGTCCCACCTCTTCGAGATGCTGAGTAAGGCGGGCGGCAAGAATGCGCTCAAAGAGCTTGCCCACCTCACTCAGCATCACGATTGGCCTGTATGCCGAAGGGGAGTCCAGAGGACGACCCTCCTTGGGCAACAGGCACAACTTTCCCTCCTTCCAGATCTTCGGGAATTGCCCAGCGCGAAGGCATGCGTTGAACAACTCCCGAAGATCCCTACCCAGGTATTCCAGGGCGATAAAAACGATTCGCCCTGGAATACCATCCGGTCCCGGAGCCTTCCGCCTGGCCCGCAACTTGTCACAGGCCAGGAAAAATTCCCCCTCAGTGATTGGGGGGGCTTCCTCCACACCCTCAGTGGTAGAGGGAGAAGCCATCACTGGGGGGATATGCCCAGAGGACTCCGGGAACAACCCTCCCACCAGCCGTAGGAGGATGTCGGGAGGCGTGGTCTCCGTGATCGGGGCACCGTGCGCGCGGAGTTTATTCCGTGCGCCGATGAAAGGGCGCCCCCACGGATCCCGATCCAGGTCCGCCAGGAGCTCCTGGCGGGCCGCCTCTTTAGCCCGGCTGATGGCGAGCTGCAGGGCCTTCTTGGCAGAATTGTAGGCCAGCCGCAGCTCAGCCTCTAAAGCCGGGTTCACGCCATGCCTCCTACGGCACCGCACAAATTCTCTTCTCGCCCTGATGCTGGCCGCCCGAAGTTCCGCAATTTCGGGCGACCACCAATACACTTGACGCCTGCGGCCCCTTCGCCGCCTCCACCGCGGCATGGCCGCATCGCACACCCTTGTGAGGGTGTCACGCATGCGGCCAGCCAGCTCCTCTACATCGGAGCTGGCACCCACCACCATCCCCTGGGGATTACCCCAGACAGCAACGATGGTCGCCTCACGAGCCAGCTCAGCATCGAGCCGGCCGAGGGCCCATCTCGGGAGCGCTCGAGATGAGCCTCCGAGGCGATCCACCGGTACCGGACTGGTGGAGACCTCAAATCGGACGTACAAGTGGTCCGATAGGGTCTCCACCTCCTCCTCTACTCTCCAGTTTCTCACATCCCGTGCGACATCAGGGGTGGCGAACGACAGGTCCACCACAGACCCCCCCTGACGTCGCACGCATGTGAAGGCCGTCCCCTGATTCAACAGGGACAGACCGGAGAGCAGGGCCCACACCTGGACTTCACTCCCACGAGCGTCCGAGGTGGGGTTCCCCCAGGCTCGGGATTTCGCGTTAAAGTCGCCGAGGACGATAATCTTCCTCGGCGACTGCCGGCCCACCGCAGCCCTGACAGAGTCAAGGAAAATCTCGAACTCTGCCAGGGTGCGGTTGGGGGAGAAGTACACCCCAATAATAGCGTACTCCCCCCACCTTGCAACGACGAAGCCCGAGCCCCTCTCGATCTTCGAGAGGTGGGGGCCGGTACCACTCCTAATCATGATGGCCACAGAGCCCTCCAAGTCCCCCGCCCAGTGCGGATTCTGAGGGGGGACATAGTAGGGCTCGCAGGCCACCGCCACGTCAATTTCCCACTCGGCCATGGACTGCAACAGCAGGTCCTGCGCTCCGGCCGAGTGGTTGACATTCGCTTGAAGGAAGCGGGTTTGTCCTACCATTATGAGGACATCCCCGCCTCCTCCTCAGCAGCCCTATGGCTTTCCCCCCTTGTGGTGGCCCTGGTCTGCTGGGCCACCTTACCCCTTGTGGAGGGTGGCCGACAATTTCGGCCACCCATCATGTGCCCTGAGGGGCGTCCTGCATCCGCGCATACCCTGCAGCGCGGCTTCTTTGCCGCGCAGTCGGCAGCAAAGTGCCCCTCTTCACCACAGCGGTGGCACAGATGCCCTCTGACGGTGCCAGATGGGCACATGGGCCTAGTGTGCCCTAGCCCCATACATTTGTAGCACCGCATGGGGCGCGGCTCTAGCACCTCTACTTTGGCTGAATACCAGCCGACTTGGAGCCGGCCGGCATCAGCCACCTTCTTGGCTGCCGTGAGGGGGCACCGCACGACAGCCATACCCATGCCGCCCTTCCCGACCTGGATCTCAGTGACCCGGATGTCCTTTAGGGGGCAGCCCCCCACATCGGCGACCGCCAGGGCTACCCCCTCCTTAGTGGCGGAGTCATCCAGGCCAGTGAGCTTCAGGTCCCCATTTTTAATGGGGCGTGCCACATTCGCCAGGCCATCAAGGACCTGACGAATCCTCTCAGCCAAACGGTCCGCCACCTCTGAAGGGGTAGAGGAGGGGAGTTCGATAACCCGACCCCCCGTAGCGGCACGTCTGACTATGAGGCCACCACTGACCCCAACTTGAGCCAGGTCAATTTTGTTCTGCGCCCGCTCCAGAACTTGAGCATAAGTCACCCCCTTCGCCTCTGCCTCCGGCAGCAGGGTGATAGTGAGGGCCGACGTACGAGGTGGAGCCCCCACCTTGGGCTTAGAGCGCTGAGCCCTAGGCCTAGACTGCGCTCTCGGAGCCGAGGACCTTACCTGCACCGCCGGCGCAGCGGCCGAAGGGGGGTTAGACCTCTTGTCTTTCCCCTTCCCCTTCCCTTTTTTCACCACAGTGGCCCACGTATCCCCCTGTGGGTCCACCGCAGTGCTGGGCCCAGCGACCGCAGGAGGTGCAGAGGCGGACGCCGAAGCGCGAGCAACCGCCAGTGCCGGCCCAGCGGAACGAGGGCGAGGTGCCGACGCCTTCTTTTTCGAGGTCTGTTTTACAGCCCTCGAACTCCCCCTAGGTGCCTTAGCTGGTGTAGCCACCACTGAAGCCGGAGCCAAAGAAGCCGGAACCGGGGCAGCCTCCCTACGCTTATCCGCCGCCAAGGGCGGGCGAACTGGCGCTAAGGGCGGAAGTCTCGCCTCTATGCTGGATAGTCTGGCGTCCAGTTTCGCATCCATCATACTGCCCAGTGTGCCCACTAGGGAGGCTCGAATCTCCTCAAGCCAGTCCCCTCCAAACGCGTCCGAAGGCCCCGCCTTAGCATCCGCGAGCTCCTTCCGAAGCCCAGAGAACTCACGGCGGTATGCCTTGAGTTCCGCCTCCAGGCTTTCGTTACGCTTACGAAGGCGCTCCATCTCCATCTTAATATTTCGGGCCTCTTCCGCTGGAGTGCGTTCGGCCAAAGCCTCCACCACCATCTGTACCGCTGCAGCCGCCTCCTTCAACGTTTTCACGTATGGGCCTTTTAGGTTCCCGGAATAACGGGCAACCTGAAGCACATTCGATGCACTCTCCATTCCCAGCTTCTTTAACTGCTCCGCAGTTTGTTGAGCAGGATCTACAATGGCTGGGGTCTCCGATTCGGATAGTTCAGAGCCAAACGTAAAGACCAACTTATGCTGGTCTTTACGAAAGGCCCTGGCCTCCAAACAACGTCCAAATTCGGCCTCGCGGGCCTCCGCCTCCAACTCTTGCCTCGCAACCCGAGCACGAGCAGGCCCAGAGCCACCCCTACTACCGTAGGTACGACCCCGGCGCGCCTTCTGAATCCTCGCGCTAACGGTTTGATCCGTCTCCGCGTCCGAGCCTTCGCTCTGTAACGGAGGCGCGTCACTGGGACGCTTGCGCCCCACTGACACGTCCGTGCCCACACTGGCGTCCGAGTCCATGACTCATCTGCCAGGCGGCACAGACACAAACACACACGAAAACCACAAAATAACAATAATCCAAAACAAAAAACGCCAAAACGCTAAGAAAAATCAATAAACCGTTGAAAAACGCCAAAAAACCACATTTGCAGAAAGCACAAGCAAAGCCAGGAAACAGAAGCAAGTCGTATTTAAGTATCCAGATCAAAACATATACAAAAACAAACAAAAAGAACCGCCAAAACACCAAAAATCGCAAAAAACGCTCTAAAACGCTCGTTTTTTACGTATCAAAAAAAAGAGATTCGAATTTTTCCTCAAAAGAGATTCGAATTTTCCCACCGGCCTCCACCGGTGGTACTCATTCTACCATCTCTTTGGAGCTAGGCTCCACCGTCATACCTACTAATCCACCGCAACGTCCGTCCATTATAGGCCGTCTGCCTAGGACTTCTGAAGCAGTGAACTTTCGGTCACACACCACAGAGTTATGTTTATACTAACTCACCGCCCCGTCAGGCTTAGAGCTTTCTAAACATGCCTCCAATAGCTCGTAGCCACCCCCAAATTATGCGGGGGTGGTTGTACTCGCTATAGACCACCGACCCCGAACATATATAAATTATTAAATTATGTTCGGACCGGGACACGAACCCGGGGACCAGTGCGTGGGTCGTACATTGCTCACCACTACGCCAACTGGCCCGTCTAAAGAGATTCGAATTTTCCCACCGGCCTCCACCGGTGGTACTCATTCTACCATCTCTTTGGAGCTAGGCTCCACCGTCATACCTACTAATCCACCGCAACGTCCGTCCATTATAGGCCGTCTGCCTAGGACTTCTGAAGCAGTGAACTTTCGGTCACACACCACAGAGTTATGTTTATACTAACTCACCGCCCCGTCAGGCTTAGAGCTTTCTAAACATGCCTCCAATAGCTCGTAGCCACCCCCAAATTATGCGGGGGTGGTTGTACTCGCTATAGACCACCGACCCCGAACATATATAAATTATTAAATTATGTTCGGACCGGGACACGAACCCGGGGACCAGTGCGTGGGTCGTACATTGCTCACCACTACGCCAACTGGCCCGTCACCAAATGTGGGTCGAATTTTCCCACCGCCTTTCGACAGTAGTACTCATTCTTATACTGCCCCAGCAGTCTACACATCACAGTTGAACTTTCCGGCTAGTCTTACGAATTAGTGGAGTTTAAGGGTGGTCGTCCACCTCCGCGAGTGCCCGGCAGCCATCTAACACCCACTACAGGCCCATCTGATGCTGTCCCTTCGATGCTACCCGCACCGGTCCGATTTGGCAACCCCGGCGTCCCACCATCATGCGGTCCCCACCATCATTCCGGTACAGGCAGATCGAACAACAACAGCCTTTGATCCGAATTAGCAGGCGAATCTAGTTCCCGGCCAACCTTCGGCTTCCAACTACCCACCGACTTTCTCAGACTTATCGACCGGCCGTACTAGTTCGCCTGTCGTTCCTACTTGCCCACCGCAACGCGACGGAAGCGGCAGACTTTCGGAAACACCATACAAGTTGCTCTTACACCCGAAGGCGCAATCGCAATTATCGATCATACCTCGTGTCCAGGTTTACCCCGGTCACAAGTGTAATCTCGAACACGCCACAGTACGCTCTCACACCTCCCCCCCGGCCTGCGGAGGAAGGCGCAATCGCGTGAGTTTGCCCGTTCCCGCACCCCTCTCCCCCGGCCTGCGGGGAGTGGGGCGCGTTCACAGACCCGACCCGCAGTCCGCGTCAGGGCGTCCCCCGTCGCGGTACTACGCTCGGCCACAGCGGTCCGCTATACTCACTCACTATTCTATCAGGCGTCCCCGACGGAGATAGTAAGCTTTCTAACATTCCACCAATGGCTCGTATCCCCCCCCAAATGTGCGGGAAGGGTTGTACTCGCCATTAACCACTGACCCCGAACACATATTAAATTATAAATTGCATTCGGACCGGGACGCGAACCCGGGACCTAGTGCGTGTGGTCGTACATTGCTCACCACTACGCCAACTAGGCCGTCAACCTAACCTAACCTAACCTAACCTAACCTAACCTAACCTAACCTAACCTAACCTAACCTAACCTAACCTAACCTAACCTAACCTAACCTAACCTAACCTAACCTAACCTAACCTAACCTAACCTAACCTAACCTAACCTAACCTAACCTAACCTAACCTAACCTAACCTAACCTAACCTAACCTAACCTAACCTAACCTAACCTAACCTAACCTAACCTAACCTAACCTAACCTAACCTAACCTAACCTAACCTAACCTAACCTAACCTAACCTAACCTAACCTAACCTAACCTAACCTAACCTAACCTAACCTAACCTAACCTAACCTAACCTAACCTAACCTAACCTAACCTAACCTAACCTAACCTAACCTAACCTAACCTAACCTAACCTAACCTAACCTAACCTAACCTAACCTAACCTAACCTAACCTAACCTAACCTAACCTAACCTAACCTAACCTAACCTAACCTAACCTAACCTAACCTAACCTAACCTAACCTAACCTAACCTAACCTAACCTAACCTAACCTAACCTAACCTAACCTAACCTAACCTAACCTAACCTAACCTAACCTAACCTAACCTAACCTAACCTAACCTAACCTAACCTAACCTAACCTAACCTAACCTAACCTAACCTAACCTAACCTAACCTAACCTAACCTAACCTAACCTAACCTAACCTAACCTAACCTAACCTAACCTAACCTAACCTAACCTAACCTAACCTAACCTAACCTAACCTAACCTAACCTAACCTAACCTAACCTAACCTAACCTAACCTAACCTAACCTAACCTAACCTAACCTAACCTAACCTAACCTAACCTAACCTAACCTAACCTAACCTAACCTAACCTAACCTAACCTAACCTAACCTAACCTAACCTAACCTAACCTAACCTAACCTAACCTAACCTAACCTAACCTAACCTAACCTAACCTAACCTAACCTAACCTAACCTAACCTAACCTAACCTAACCTAACCTAACCTAACCTAACCTAACCTAACCTAACCTAACCTAACCTAACCTAACCTAACCTAACCTAACCTAACCTAACCTAACCTAACCTAACCTAACCTAACCTAACCTAACCTAACCTAACCTAACCTAACCTAACCTAACCTAACCTAACCTAACCTAACCTAACCTAACCTAACCTAACCTAACCTAACCTAACCTAACCTAACCTAACCTAACCTAACCTAACCTAACCTAACCTAACCTAACCTAACCTAACCTAACCTAACCTAACCTAACCTAACCTAACCTAACCTAACCTAACCTAACCTAACCTAACCTAACCTAACCTAACCTAACCTAACCTAACCTAACCTAACCTAACCTAACCTAACCTAACCTAACCTAACCTAACCTAACCTAACCTAACCTAACCTAACCTAACCTAACCTAACCTAACCTAACCTAACCTAACCTAACCTAACCTAACCTAACCTAACCTAACCTAACCTAACCTAACCTAACCTAACCTAACCTAACCTAACCTAACCTAACCTAACCTAACCTAACCTAACCTAACCTAACCTAACCTAACCTAACCTAACCTAACCTAACCTAACCTAACCTAACCTAACCTAACCTAACCTAACCTAACCTAACCTAACCTAACCTAACCTAACCTAACCTAACCTAACCTAACCTAACCTAACCTAACCTAACCTAACCTAACCTAACCTAACCTAACCTAACCTAACCTAACCTAACCTAACCTAACCTAACCTAACCTAACCTAACCTAACCTAACCTAACCTAACCTAACCTAACCTAACCTAACCTAACCTAACCTAACCTAACCTAACCTAACCTAACCTAACCTAACCTAACCTAACCTAACCTAACCTAACCTAACCTAACCTAACCTAACCTAACCTAACCTAACCTAACCTAACCTAACCTAACCTAACCTAACCTAACCTAACCTAACCTAACCTAACCTAACCTAACCTAACCTAACCTAACCTAACCTAACCTAACCTAACCTAACCTAACCTAACCTAACCTAACCTAACCTAACCTAACCTAACCTAACCTAACCTAACCTAACCTAACCTAACCTAACCTAACCTAACCTAACCTAACCTAACCTAACCTAACCTAACCTAACCTAACCTAACCTAACCTAACCTAACCTAACCTAACCTAACCTAACCTAACCTAACCTAACCTAACCTAACCTAACCTAACCTAACCTAACCTAACCTAACCTAACCTAACCTAACCTAACCTAACCTAACCTAACCTAACCTAACCTAACCTAACCTAACCTAACCTAACCTAACCTAACCTAACCTAACCTAACCTAACCTAACCTAACCTAACCTAACCTAACCTAACCTAACCTAACCTAACCTAACCTAACCTAACCTAACCTAACCTAACCTAACCTAACCTAACCTAACCTAACCTAACCTAACCTAACCTAACCTAACCTAACCTAACCTAACCTAACCTAACCTAACCTAACCTAACCTAACCTTTTTTTTTTTTTTTTTTTTTTTATAGTTGGGAAACCCTGTTACGGGTACCCCCGACTTCCCCTGGGGGTTATGTGGCGACTCTCCGGACGCATCCGGCATACCCACTAAAACCCAACTCCCAAACCCCTGCCGCCATGAATGGGACGCCACGGGATCGCTTTCGCATACAACCGCGACGCCCCGACGGTTGGCCGAAGCCACCAACATGAGGCCGCCCTGAAAAGGGCAGCCTCAATATGGGAAGAATTTACAACCACAAAGGACTGCTCCGAAGTCCACCCCGACCATCCACAGGCCAGAGAGTCCCTGGAACAGCCCTAAAAACCGCGACAGCAGGAGAAGAGGATGCGGCAACGCCGACACTCCCCCTCCCCCGCTGAACTAGACCACAGAGGGCGGGGAGAATTGTGAATTCCACCCACCCCCCGCAGCCCAGCCCCACCAGCACCGAGTCCTCCCTGACCACCCACTGGCCAAAGAGTCCCCGGTGCGAACCTAACACCCACAAGTGGGCACCCCCCCGGCGCCGAAGGGAGGGGGGGTCCTACCCCTCCCAACGTGCCAAACCCCTCGCCAGACGCAGGACCACCAGAGTGGCCCCGCTCCAGCCGCCGTTCCGACAGGCTAGTCCCGCCAGTACGGCCCGCACAGTGCCTAACCGCCGTTTACAGCGTAAACGACAGAGGCACCGGCTACCACCACGCGGGAGACTCGGCGCCCGCCTGACGCCGCTCCCTAAACCCCCCCCCCCCTGGCTGTTGGTCCGCGCCGGATTGCTCCGGTACCACCCCCGCCGCACTCAACCTAGAAGGTGCAGGCTGCCAGCGTGGCACAACTCAGGGCCGCACTCAATTAAGGTGCTTGCCACTGAGGAGTACCACCCCCGCCGCACTCGACTAGGAGGTGCAGGCTGCCGGTGTGGCATTCCCCTATCCGCCACCCGGGGACGCGTCCGGTAGGAGTCAGCCTCTCCCCCGGAAAATTCGAATTTTCCCACCGGCCTCCACCGGTGGTACTCATTCTACCATCTCTTTGGAGCTAGGCTCCACCGTCATACCTACTAATCCACCGCAACGTCCGTCCATTATAGGCCGTCTGCCTAGGACTTCTGAAGCAGTGAACTTTCGGTCACACACCACAGAGTTATGTTTATACTAACTCACCGCCCCGTCGGGCTTAGAGCTTTCTAAACATGCCTCCAATAGCTCGTAGCCACCCCCAAATTATGCGGGGGTGGTTGTACTCGCTATAGACCACCGACCCCGAACATATATAAATTATTAAATTATGTTCGGACCGGGACACGAACCCGGGGACCAGTGCGTGGGTCGTACATTGCTCACCACTACGCCAACTGGCCCGTCAAAAAAGAGATTCGAATTTTCCCACCGGCCTCCACCGGTGGTACTCATTCTACCATCTCTTTTGGAGCTAGGCTCCACCGTCATACCTACTAATCCACCGCAACGTCCGTCCATTATGGGCCGTCTGCCTAGGACTTCTGAAGCAGTGAACTTTCGGTCACACACCACAGAGTTATGTTTATACTAACTCACCGCCCCGTCGGGCTTAGAGCTTTCTAAACATGCCTCCAATAGCTCGTAGCCACCCCCAAATTATGCGGGGGTGGTTGTACTCGCTATAGACCACCGACCCCGAACATATATAAATTATTAAATTATGTTCGGACCGGGACACGAACCCGGGGACCAGTGCGTGGGTCGTACATTGCTCACCACTACGCCAACTGGCCCGTCCAAATGTGGGTCGAATTTTCCCACCGCCTTTCGACAGTAGTACTCATTCTTATACTGCCCCAGCAGTCTACACATCACAGTTGAACTTTCCGGCTAGTCTTACGAATTAGTGGAGTTTAAGGGTGGTCGTCCACCTCCGCGAGTGCCCGGCAGCCATCTAACACCCACTACAGGCCCATCTGATGCTGTCCCTTCGATGCTACCCGCACCGGTCCGATTTGGCAACCCCGGCGTCCCACCATCATGCGGTCCCCACCATCATTCCGGTACAGGCAGATCGAACAACAACAGCCTTCGATCCGAATTAGCAGGCGAATCTAGTTCCCGGCCAACCTTCGGCTTCCAACTACCCACCGACTTTCTCAGACTTATCGACCGGCCGTACTAGTTCGCCTGTCGTTCCTACTTGCCCACCGCAACGCGACGGAAGCGGCAGACTTTCGGAAACACCATACAAGTTGCTCTTACACCCGAAGGCGCAATCGCAATTATCGATCATACCTCGTGTCCAGGTTTACCCCGGTCACAAGTGTAATCTCGAACACGCCACAGTACGCTCTCACACCTCCCCCCCGGCCTGCGGAGGAAGGCGCAATCGCGTGAGTTTGCCCGTTCCCGCACCCCTCTCCCCCGGCCTGCGGGGAGTGGGGCGCGTTCACAGACCCGACCCGCAGTCCGCGTCAGGGCGTCCCCCGTCGCGGTACTACGCTCGGCCACAGCGGTCCGCTATACTCACTCACTATTCTATCAGGCGTCCCCGACGGAGATAGTAAGCTTTCTAACATTCCACCAATGGCTCGTATCCCCCCCCAAATGTGCGGGAAGGGTTGTACTCGCCATTAACCACTGACCCCGAACACATATTAAATTATAAATTGCATTCGGACCGGGACGCGAACCCGGGACCTAGTGCGTGTGGTCGTACATTGCTCACCACTACGCCAACTAGGCCGTCCAAATGTGGGTCGAATTTTCCCACCGCCTTTCGACAGTAGTACTCATTCTTATACTGCCCCAGCAGTCTACACATCACAGTTGAACTTTCCGGCTAGTCTTACGAATTAGTGGAGTTTAAGGGTGGTCGTCCACCTCCGCGAGTGCCCGGCAGCCATCTAACACCCACTACAGGCCCATCTGATGCTGTCCCTTCGATGCTACCCGCACCGGTCCGATTTGGCAACCCCGGCGTCCCACCATCATGCGGTCCCCACCATCATTCCGGTACAGGCAGATCGAACAACAACAGCCTTCGATCCGAATTAGCAGGCGAATCTAGTTCCCGGCCAACCTTCGGCTTCCAACTACCCACCGACTTTCTCAGACTTATCGACCGGCCGTACTAGTTCGCCTGTCGTTCCTACTTGCCCACCGCAACGCGACGGAAGCGGCAGACTTTCGGAAACACCATACAAGTTGCTCTTACACCCGAAGGCGCAATCGCAATTATCGATCATACCTCGTGTCCAGGTTTACCCCGGTCACAAGTGTAATCTCGAACACGCCACAGTACGCTCTCACACCTCCCCCCCGGCCTGCGGAGGAAGGCGCAATCGCGTGAGTTTGCCCGTTCCCGCACCCCTCTCCCCCGGCCTGCGGGGAGTGGGGCGCGTTCACAGACCCGACCCGCAGTCCGCGTCAGGGCGTCCCCCGTCGCGGTACTACGCTCGGCCACAGCGGTCCGCTATACTCACTCACTATTCTATCAGGCGTCCCCGACGGAGATAGTAAGCTTTCTAACATTCCACCAATGGCTCGTATCCCCCCCCAAATGTGCGGGAAGGGTTGTACTCGCCATTAACCACTGACCCCGAACACATATTAAATTATAAATTGCATTCGGACCGGGACGCGAACCCGGGACCTAGTGCGTGTGGTCGTACATTGCTCACCACTACGCCAACTAGGCCGTCAACCTAACCTAACCTAACCTAACCTAACCTAACCTAACCTAACCTAACCTAACCTAACCTAACCTAACCTAACCTAACCTAACCTAACCTAACCTAACCTAACCTAACCTAACCTAACCTAACCTTTTTTTTTTTTTTTTTTTTTTTTTTTTTTTTTTTTTTTTTTTTTTTCGTTGGGAAATGCATTTCTCGCACGGGCCCCCTGCTAACCAGAGGGCACTGTGGGGGACTCGATGACATACCCCCTAAAACCCAACGCCTAACCCCCAATCCGCCATAGTGGGACGCCGCGGGATCGCGTTAGCATACAACCGCGACGCCCCGGCGGTGGCCAGGAAGACCCCAACCCAAAAGTGAGGCTGCTCACAAGTCCACTCTGCTGATCAGAGAAGTACCCGGAGCAGCCCCACACGATCCTAACACCGCCCACCGAAGTGGGCACTCTGCAAAAAAGAATGGGTATACGCATATATAGATCTATACACGTATACCCGATACCTCCCACCCAAACTGGGCAAACGTCCTAACGCCCGAAGGCCCGTCCAACACGCCCGAAGGCCCCCCATAACGGCCGCAGGAGAAGAGGATGCGACAACGCCGACACTCCCCTTCCCCTGCCGCCCCCTCACATGCCGCCATCAGCGGTGACGGCCCCGCTGGGACCGCGGAAGGCGGGGAGAAATATTTTGTTCTTCCCGCCCCCCGCGGCCCCCCCCAACCCACCCAAGACGGTTGCAGAGGATAGGGAGTACGGCACACCGTAATACCGTAGCTCCTCTTCCTCTGCATCCCCACCGCGTCCACCATCAAACGGTGGTGGCCCCGCTAGGCCGCGGGAGATAGGGACGAGCGGCGCACCGCAATACCGGCACTCCTCTTCCCCCGCGGCCCCCCTACCGTCGGCCCAGCTCCGACTGAGCTGGCTGCCGACACCCCTCGCCAGACACAGGACCACCGAAGTGGCCCCGCTCCAGCCGCCGCACCGTCGGGCTAGCCCCGACAGCACGGCCCGCGCAGTGCCTCCTACCGTGAAAACGGCCAGAGACACCGCGCTACCCCCCGGTGGGCCCGGGTGTCCGCCTGACACCCCACCCTGGCTGTTGGTCCGCGGCGGGTTTCCCCGCTACCACCCGCAGTCGTCGGGTCCCAACTTGAGCTGACCAGGCTCGTCGTCGGGTCCCAACAGTCGCAGGTGGCATTCCCCCATCCGCCACCTGGGGACGCGCCCGGTAGGAGACAGCCTCTCCCCCGGGAAAAAAGAGATTCGAATTTTCCCACCGGCCTCCACCGGTGGTACTCATTCTACCATCTCTTTGGAGCTAGGCTCCACCGTCATACCTACTAATCCACCGCAACGTCCGTCCATTATAGGCCGTCTGCCTAGGACTTCTGAAGCAGTGAACTTTCGGTCACACACCACAGAGTTATGTTTATACTAACTCACCGCCCCGTCAGGCTTAGAGCTTTCTAAACATGCCTCCAATAGCTCGTAGCCACCCCCAAATTATGCGGGGGTGGTTGTACTCGCTATAGACCACCGACCCCGAACATATATAAATTATTAAATTATGTTCGGACCGGGACACGAACCCGGGGACCAGTGCGTGGGTCGTACATTGCTCACCACTACGCCAACTGGCCCGTCAACCTAACCTAACCTAACCTAACCTAACCTAACCTAACCTAACCTAACCTAACCTAACCTAACCTAACCTAACCTAACCTAACCTAACCTAACCTAACCTAACCTAACCTAACCTAACCTAACCTAACCTAACCTAACCTAACCTAACCTAACCTAACCTAACCTAACCTAACCTAACCTAACCTAACCTAACCTAACCTAACCTAACCTAACCTAACCTAACCTAACCTAACCTAACCTAACCTAACCTAACCTAACCTAACCTAACCTAACCTAACCTAACCTAACCTAACCTAACCTAACCTAACCTAACCTAACCTAACCTAACCTAACCTAACCTAACCTAACCTAACCTAACCTAACCTAACCTAACCTAACCTAACCTAACCTAACCTAACCTAACCTAACCTAACCTAACCTAACCTAACCTAACCTAACCTAACCTAACCTAACCTAACCTAACCTAACCTAACCTAACCTAACCTAACCTAACCTAACCTAACCTAACCTAACCTAACCTAACCTAACCTAACCTAACCTAACCTAACCTAACCTAACCTAACCTAACCTAACCTAACCTAACCTAACCTAACCTAACCTAACCTAACCTAACCTAACCTAACCTAACCTAACCTAACCTAACCTAACCTAACCTAACCTAACCTAACCTAACCTAACCTAACCTAACCTAACCTAACCTAACCTAACCTAACCTAACCTAACCCGAGACGAAACTGCTCCCACGCCGCTGAAGTCCGGAACCTGAAACCTGAAAAAAAAAAAAAAAAAAAAAAAAAAAAAATTATTTTTTAATAAATAAATAAATAATTATTTAAAAAGGAATTATACAATACACCTATTAGATCACCCAGAAAAGAAAAAAAAAAAAATAATGTCACAAAAATCAGACACTGGCTCTGTAGGCAGCTCGCGTGGAGCATCTAAAACACTAAGAAGGAATGCCCTTTTGAAGGCTCAAGCAAGGACTACTGAGCGACGGCCACAAGAGACAAACTCGGCAAACGATGATAACCCAGATTTTACGATACCAGCCTCCACTGGTGAGGTCACCACGGCAATCACCATAACCGCACCCTCCGAGGCCTCCACCCAGTACACTGGCGAGGAGCTCACTAGACCCGGGGTGACTGGGCCCATTGCAAAGACAGACGACGAGTGGTCTGATGCTGAGAGCAGCGTCAGTAGCCGACGCTCATCTTTAATACCCTCGTCTTCAAGAAGGACCGGCATTGCAATGGACCTAGCCACCCAAAGGGCCAATGAGCTACTTCTGGCGGGTAAAGAAGCGCTGGAAAAGGCTGGTAACATGAAACGCGAGTCCAAGGCTGAGGCAATTGAGTGCCTGCAGGCGCTTTATGAGACTGTCCTCGCCTTGTCGGACTCGCGCTCAAGACATAAAGTTCTCCTGGAGCAAGAGAGAGTGAGATCGGCCAGAGAACTCGTGCGAGTGGAGCGAGCTCACAACAAGCAGCTCACTGATCTTTTCACCTCCTATAGCATAAAACTGGTCGAGATTCAGGAGCTTCTGAATACAACCCACAAGGTAGCAGAAGCAACCAAGTCGTGGTTATCTTTTGAAATGGATGAGCCTATCAAAACCATAGAAGTCATAAAGACGGAACTTCGATCCATCTCCGTCAAGGCATTCAACCCGGCTTCACAGACAACACCAATATCTCCCGCGACTGACAGTTTGACCAGAAAAACAGAGGCGGCACTCAGTGCAGTGACGGGCCGTCTGGGGGACCTCGCCGACCAGCTCAGGGACCTACGGCAAGGCTGCACAAGGATTGCAGATAGACTGCAGTCTCTTGAGGCGGCCGGCCGGGGTCGGGCTGGTCGGGGAGGCTCCCCTCCGGCGTCGCTGTCGCCGGACTGGGTGGGGCCACTACAAACCGAGATAAACGCGGTAATCCATGAACTCAAAGAGCTCAAAGAACACTCCATTAAAGGTCGCGGGGAGATAGATCATTCTGCCTGCGCCGAACAGTTAAAACTGGAAATACAGGAACTAAATAACCATATACGAAATGATATTATAAAAGAAATTTCTCAGCAGGGATACCAGATAAAAGCCAAACTGACCGAATCCATGGAACTGATGACCGAGTCTCTCAGCCCAGTAAGGACTGCGGTTGAGTCCCTAAGATCGGAGGTCAAAAACAGCGAACCGCCTAAGAATTCCGAAGACTCTAGCTACTCTCTCACGGCTTCGCCGGCAACTCCGGACTACCCAACTTCGCATCATGACTCGTACGCAGAGGCCACTAAAAAACCAAGGCGAGCCATCGTTATTGAATCGTTAGACCCAAGACAGAGCAGCGACGACATAATCTCGTCCTTGAAAAAGGACGTAGACGTGACGGAGTTGGGCGTACCAATTAGCGCCGTGAGAAAAGGAAAAAACGCCAAAGTAATCATCTCACTGGAATCAGATGCCGACCGCAAAACTATGACCACTGCGATAAAGAATAAAAACCAGAGACTAACTATTACGGAACCAGAACCAAAACTGCCACAGATCAAGCTCATAGGAGTCACGAAAGACCTAGATGACACTAAAATTATTAATGCAATAAAAAACCAAAACAGGAAAACGATAGGCCACATAGATAAAGAGCACATCAAAGTAATCGGGCACAAAAGACACAGAAATAATATGCTCCAAAACATAGTACTAGAAGTAAGCCCAAAGGTGTGGAAGGCATTAAAAGACAAAAGAATATCAATAAGCTACCAAACCATTTTAGTAGTCGACCAATCACCAATTAAGCAATGCTTCAATTGCCTTGGTTTCGGTCACGAAGCCAGGACATGCTCGCTCGAACAGACTTGTGGATACTGCTCGAGGGAGCATGATACCAGGCGGTGCCCTAGAAACGGAGGACCATGCTGTACAAATTGCAAAACCGATAGGGATCACCCAGCCTATAGCAGTTCTTGCCCAGAATGGCAGAAATACGATAGGCTGGCGAGATCCCTAACAAGTTACTGCTAAGGGCACCTCAATGCTGAATCCACACAGCACAAAACAAACTAAAGAGCCCAAACTCAGAGTAATTCAAATCAATTTAGGCAGGGGCCAGGTAGCCACCTCGGAATGTTTAGAAGCCTCCCTCAGAGGCAACTTTGACTTCGCTTTACTACAGGAGCCATACGTTGGAAACCGAGGTAAAGCTAGCATGGGTCTTCACAGAATTATACAGGCCGACCCAGCCGACAAACCAGTCAAGGCCGCCATAGCTATTTTCAACACTAACCTAATAGTTACTGAATTCAAAAATGTCACGACCCCTAACATAGCTTGTGTTAAAGTAGAATCTTTAGATTTTAAGTTAGGTTTAGTAAGCGTTTACTTTGAAGGCACAGAAGAAATTGAGCCCTACGCACATCAAGTTGCAAGTGCAGTTGCAGCCATGAGCACCCAACACGTCCTGGTTGCAGGTGACGTAAATGCAAAAAGCTACTGGTGGGGATCCCGCACAGAAGACGCCAGAGGCGAGGTATGGGCCGAAACCCTAGCCCAACTTCAAATGCATGTACTAAACTGCTCAAACAAAGCCACATTCTCCACCATAAGAGACGGGAAATCTTATGAAAGTATGGTGGACGTATCTGCATGCTCCGGTCCACTACTTCCTCTCGTGTCTGAATGGAAAGTGAACCTAAACCTCATCACTACCTCTGATCACAGACCCATCACATTTAACATCACTCCCCCTCGTGGTCTGAATACCAGCATACCTAGATTAACAACAAGGAAATTTAACACAGCCAAAGCGGACTGGACACAACTTCGCCATGAAATAAACAACAACCTCGAAATAAGTAACATAACCTGTGAAAGCATTAAAACAATAACCGACACAGAACAACTCGAACATATAATAGAGCAAATACAAGAAATTATTGAAAAAGCATGTCAAAAAACAATACCTCCCACCTCGCCGATGAAATCCACCAAACTAAAGTGGTGGACAAATGACCTCAGTAACCAAAAAGCCGAAGTCATCAAGAAACGAAATAGGATTAGAGGATCTAATCCCAACAGAAGACCTTACCTAGTCACTGAATACCTCGAAGCACTAAATAAGTACAAGCAAAGCATAGAGGAAACGAAGGCCAGCAGCTGGAGGCAATTTTGCACAAGTCAAGACCGTGACACCATCTGGCAAAGCGCGTACAAAGCACTAAACGCGCTAACTAGGACAACGGATAGTTTATTGGTAGGAGAAGATGGTGAGATTTTGGACCCCCATGAATCGGCTCACCTCCTAGCCCGGACATTTTACCCGTGGGATGACCCATCGAAAGATGCTGACGAACACACGGCCATACGAAATACTGTGAGAGCACATCTAAACAGCCTTACTTCCGAACAGCGCCATCACTCTGATGCCTCCACATTTATCCCCTTTACAGAACTCGAATTGGCGACAGCTTTAAACAAGATCCATCCCAAAAAAGCACCAGGGGAAGATGGACTTACAGGGGATATATGTCGTGTGGCCGTCGAATCATCTGGCAACCTATTCCTTACAGTATTCAACAAATCCCTAGAACTGGGTTACTTCCCAAAACAGTGGAAAAAAGCCACAATTAGAATTATACCGAAACCGGGCAAGGATGATTACAACAGACCGAAAGCTTTCAGACCCATAGGACTATTGCCCATCTTCGGCAAAATACTGGAAAAGATGGCCACAACCCGCCTATTCTGGCACCTGGGACATAACAAACTTCTTAGCCCAAGACAATATGGGTTCATGCCCCAGAGAAGCACTGAGGACGCCCTTTATGACGCAATGACGGTAATAAACAACAACATTAAAGAAAAGAAGTTAGTACTAGTCGTGTCATTAGACATTGAAGGTGCTTTCGACTCCGCTTGGTGGCCAGGCATCTTAAACCAACTCATGGAGGTGAATTGCCCCCCTGATCTCCTAAGATTATTTAGCAGCTATCTCTCGGATCGACAAGTCAAGGTCCAATACGCAGGCGTTGAATGCACAAGATCGACCAACCTCGGATGTATACAGGGATCGACTTGTGGACCACTAATGTGGAATATACAACTCGACCCATTACTAAAAAAGGCAGATACCCTAGAAGCACACCTACAAGCCTTTGCGGACGACCTGTTAATCATTGCTGCAGCAGGAACAACTGAAGACCTCAATAGAATAGCAGGGGCGGCCCTAAAAACGGTAGAAGAATGGGGCAGGACAAACAAAATGAGATTTGCACCTCATAAAACGCAAGCAATATTGGTTACCAAGAGGCTCAAATACGACCTACCCCGAATCCAACTGGGAGGCGTCGAAATAAAACTGGGCAGAGAACTAAAAATACTAGGTCTCACAATTGACGACAAATTGACTTTTAAATCCCACGTCATAAATAGCTGTACGAAAGCCCTGAAAGTATACCATAAAGTGGCCAAGGCCACTAAGGTCAACCTAACCTAACCTAACCTAACCTAACCTAACCTAACCTAACCTAACCTAACCTAACCTAACCTAACCTAACCTAACCTAACCTAACCTAACCTAACCTAACCTAACCTAACCTAACCTAACCTAACCTAACCTAACCTAACCTAACCTAACCTAACCTAACCTAACCTAACCTAACCTAACCTAACCTAACCTAACCTAACCTAACCTAACCTAACCTAACCTAACCTAACCTAACCTAACCTAACCTAACCTAACCTAACCTAACCTAACCTAACCTAACCTAACCTAACCTAACCTAACCTAACCTAACCTAACCTAACCTAACCTAACCTAACCTAACCTAACCTAACCTAACCTAACCTAACCTAACCTAACCTAACCTAACCTAACCTAACCTAACCTAACCTAACCTAACCTAACCTAACCTAACCTAACCTAACCTAACCTAACCTAACCTAACCTAACCTAACCTAACCTAACCTAACCTAACCTAACCTAACCTAACCTAACCTAACCTAACCTAACCTAACCTAACCTAACCTAACCTAACCTAACCTAACCTAACCTAACCTAACCTAAACGGTAAACCTAAACGGTAAACCTAAACGGTAAACCTAAACGGTAAACCTAAACGGTAAACCTAAACGGTAAACCTAAACGGTAAACCTAAACGGTAAACCTAAACGGTAAACCTAAACGGTAAACCTAAACGGTAAACCTAAACGGTAAACCTAAACGGTAAAGTTCGCGAAACAAAAGGAGGAATGGAAGCATTTCAGGCAAAAAGCAGAACTTTACTGATTTGACCTAACTTTTCTACAGTTTATACGTATATGTTACAGCTTAAACCCGTTCTCAGTTACAACGCGTAAAAAAAAAAAAAAAAAAAAAACGTGCTGACTCCGGGAATGCCGGCAGAAGTGAAAACTTGATTTTTAACTTTGTATATAACATACTCTCAAGTAACAATGAATATGGAGATTTGGATTGATTATACTTGTTTGTTTGCAAAAATTAACAAAAATTTACTAGTATATTTATAAAGTACTCACTCATTTTCTTTCGCTATTTTTTCCTCACTTTGTTTTCATTTATGGATTCACTTAATTCAATTTCCATATTTTAAACAGTTTATATACACTAATTTTATGAATACACAGTAGTGTCACCACTACACAGACGATCGAGCCATCACCTGTCACCATCGATGGATGAATCGATTTTTTAATTAATCGAAACCCTTACAATCGATTACAAAAAAAAAAAACCGGATATCCACCATCTTGGATTTCAAAATGGACCTCATTTTCGCAAGCAGCACCCCGAGAAACCTCGAAAATGACACCCATGTCATTATTGAAGAATATCCGGATGTTCGCCATCTTGAATTTGAAAATGGACCTCATTTTCGCAATCAGCACCCCGAAAAACCTCGAAAATGACACCCATGTCATTATTGAAAAAAAAAAAAACCGGATATCCGCCATCTTGGATTTGAAAATGGAACTCATTTTCGTAATCAGCACCCCAAGAAACCTCGAAAATGACACCCATGTCATTATTGAAAAAAAAAAACCGGATGTCCGCCATCTTGGATTTGAAAATAGACCTCATTTTCGCAATCAGCACCCCGAGAAACCTCGAAAATGACACCCATGTCATTATTGAAAAAAAAAAATATCGACAATCGAAAGAAAACAATCGATTTCGAACTTACGAGTCTTACGAATTTTCGATCAGCCTACGTGTCCTGACGCGAGTTTCACAGTTTTTACCCACCCCACAAAAGTGCTCAACGCCGCTAAAGAAGTTTTCACTTCAAAAAAAAAAAAATGTCAAGAATACCATTTTTTATTCCTATCTTCTTATCAATCTTTAACTAAGGCGTTTCGTGTACACTAGTTTTTTAAAACGCATTGTAACTGAGAACAGGTTTTAACTGTAACATATACATGAAACAACATTTAAAATTCTTTTTATTGAAGTAACATTTCTCATTCAAACGTTAGAGCCCAATAACTGGTTCTATTGAACGATAAGGATAAGGGCAACAAAATATGACTAACTCTTATCAAAACTTAAAAGATTACATCAAAATTATGTATTAATTTAGAGTATTGTGATCTTACAAGGTCTACCGAAATGTTTGAAATAGTAAGTGTCTGTATAAAAGAAAAAAAAAAAAAAAACTACCTGCTTGTATACAGTAGTCTTCATAAAAGAGGGTACCGGGTGGACCTTTAAATGGCCATTCGTTGTTACATCATAAGTAATAGCATAAAACCAATTTTTATTTTCCCGCTAGTAAATAAATAACATTTATTGTTAGGTTCCCAAAAGTTAGGTTTCAACGGTTAGGTGAAAAGTTAGGTTTCGAAACGTTAGGTTTGAGAATGTTAGGTTTCAAACAGTTAGGTTTTGTGAAGTTAGGTTTCGAAACGTTGGGTTTGATAATGTTAGGTTTCAGACAGTTAGGTTTTGTAAAGTTAGGTTTCGAAACGTTGGGTTTGATAAAGTTAGGTTTGACAATGTTAGGTTTCAGACAGTTAGGTTTTAAAAGTTAGGTTTTAGTGAGTTAGGTTTTGAATAGTTAGGTTTCAGACAGTTAGGTTTTGTAAAGTTAGGTTTCAAAAACGTTGGGTTTGTTAAAGTTAGGTTTCAAAACGTTAGGTTTGAGAATGTTAGGTTTCAAACAGTTAGGTTTTGTAAAGTTAGGTTTCGAAACGTTGGGTTTGATAAAGTTAGGTTTCAGAGTGTTAGGCTTAGAAAAGTTAGGTTTGAGATAATAAGGTTTCGAAAAGTTAGGTTTGGAAAAGTTAGGTTTCCAAAAGTTGGAAAAGAAAAGAGAAGTAAGAAAACGAAATAGGTGTCGGACAACGTTTTCCAGAGCAAGGAAAAGGAAAGAATTTTTGTAACATCTTATTAGGGGACAACTTTATCTCTTTATTCTTTAACTCTGTTTGCTCGTGTTAAAACGTAAGAAATATAAAAAAAATACACATAAGTTACAAGTATAATAAAAGACAGAATAATATGATGTGAGGTAGTTTTTAATAAATACATAACGATATATTTGATATTGATAAATGGTTAACAAAAAACAATAATTAATATCAATAAAAGATTACAATTTAATACCTACTATTAAAACTTACATTTATCAATATTATTAAAAATAACATTTTAAGAGAAGTAACTATTAATTTTTAGGAATGGTATAATTTTTTGTAAATCCAATACATAATTATAAATAATAGGTACTTTAGCGGCGGACAGCGGACTACGTTAAGTTTATAACATGTATGAATATTATAGGACTAGGTCGAGTAAAATCGCCTTATACATTCAACTTAACGTCTTAAACGACACTCGGAGCCGAATGACGTATTGCATCATCTATGTTACACTATTCTCCCGCCATTGTTACATGTAATATTAACACAAAATATATCCCGTTTTGATGTATTTTTTTATTTATATTATTGTGTACTTGTTACGTTTAGGTTACATGTGCCTGCATATTATTTAAAATGTGGACCGCTCTCGTAGACAGAGCGCGTGTATCGTTAGATGTAGAACAATATTTTTGACATCCGTTAGAACCTATCTCATAAGAGACAATATCCATAGACTCAACACTCTATAGACTTTTGTCCAGACTCGATCTTGACATTTGACGTATCGCATGACATTAGATGTCAGTGGTATTTGTTGACGAAATAAAAGACAAGCGTTATAATTGTTTATTGGTATAGAATATTGTTTATACATAAGAAAACGGTCAGTCAATATTATTACAAAACAGAACAATATTATTTTAATATTAAATTAAGCTTATGTGCATAATAATGATTTTTAAATACATTCAATATTTTAGTGACATTTTTAGGAATTGTGAATTGTTACTTTTCCTACTTTATATTATAGCAGCAAGATGACAAAGTTTCTGGAAATCAGAGACACACGGGCTATGTAAAAAAAAATTTATCGAAATATTGATATGAATATAAAAATAAAACTTAATTATTAATCATAAACTAATAATTTGATTCGACATACTGTTCACATTTCTTATAATTTAATAGTACTTTTCACATATTTTTGTAGTATACAAGTATTTCTTACATACGAGCATCTTTGATACACTTAATAATTGATTAATTCTCAAACATTTGTGTACCTATATTTAAATATTTTATAATTTTAAAAATTTTAAAAATTAACACAATCTAAACAAAAACAAAATCTTTTGTTACAAAATGCCACTGAAAAAGTGTTTACAGTACATACATAATGTGACGAGCTTTGAAATACCTTATTACCTGACCTAGTAATAAAAATAAAAATAAAAATTGGATAAAAAAATAGGTACAATATTGTCATTTTTATTAACACTTAAGTAGATCCAATGATATAACTAAGTATTTGATTTATACATAAGTTTGAAAAATATGCATAAGTAAAAAATATAGTTTATAATATTACAGCACTTAGGTTCTATATTTAACTGTCTTCTTATTTAAATAAAGCAATAGATGACTGTTGTCTTTGTTGCTCGTTGAGATGAATCTGAAAAAGAAAATGTAATACTTTAAATCTATTCCTATAGTTATAGTTTCTTTTAGATTAAACTTTAATATAGGAACTTAATTTTAAAAATTAAAAAATAAAGAAAGTACCTAAATGTATAGCATGTGTAAATGTAAGGTAATCCACTGGGTGGATTTATTATTAAAAATATAAATATCACAACACTGTTGTTGAGAGATTTACATGATTTCTAAGTTTCTCTTTTGAGTCTGAAACAATCTAAAATAAATGTTATTATTTATTTCTTGTGGTTATAGCTGCTTGCCATTAGTACATTATCAATAGGTAAATTGGTAAATTCTGTCATTTATAGTAATTATTTACATTGCTGTATTAGGTATATATTATCATTGTTGACTTTATTCTTTATAAAATAATAATATAAATAAATATGTTGGGACATTATTACAATAAGGCCATCTAGTTTGGTGGTAAGCTATGAGGCTTGTATTACGAATACCTATTAGTTCATATATTTCATATTATAAAATATATAAACACCCATGACCGGACTACAAACATTTGTGCCAACAAATGATTGCACCCAGTGAAATTCGAACCCACCACCGTTGGCGCAGAAAGTAGCACCACTATCAACTGAGCCATATGTGTCATCAAAATTTATGAGTATTGCATTATTTTAAAATTATTGGAAACTAAATCAACATAATTATTATGTATTCCTATAATTTTTATATTTCTATAATATTATGTATTAAAACAATAACTATAAAAATATTATATACTAATATTCCCTTCATACCTACAGGCATAACGTAAGTCCATCCATAGAATACTCATCATTTATTGTCTCATTCATTCAGCATCTTAAAGTAGCTCTATTTTAAAAAAATAAAAGAGTGTATTATTTTTATAAAATATACGCCTTGTTTATTTATTACATTTACCACAGTTTGCAGTCCACAGATTACATTTATCTTGAAGTTTTTCGTGGAATACCATAGTCATACAATGAGTTATTCTTTACAACATTCAACTACCGGGCATGGGCATCTTCAATGTGTTAAGAATTAATTCATAATCCTCTGATCTCTTGGTAATGTGATCTGTAAATTCATAGTTGCTTAGTAGATTCTCTAAACATGAAAAAAAAAAACAAAGCAGGAGTCACTCGTTTTATGAAATAACAGGTAAAAAGGTGAATAGTGTAACAATACTAAGGTAGTAGTAATTTACTTGCACAGGTTAGTAACAAATATGTTTCTACGACAGGAATGAACAGAGCCAGAGTTTCCACTTCATGTTGCGGGTATTATTCATCCAATATGGGTCAAATATTTAAATTAAAACACAATTTTAAATGTGTGTGTGATATAAATATGATGACTGAATTTATATTATGAATTTATCAACAGTGGCGCGTGTAGCCTAATCTCTTTTTAAATTAAAAGGCCAACAAGGAAAAAGTGTTATCTTTCAAAATATATGTGTAATGGAAATTCGGAATATATGATAATGAAAATAAATATACCAACTTACCTAAAGGCTAAAACCTAAGTAAACTTAAATACTGCGGTGTCTACATTACGAGCACATATAATTGTAAAACAACAACATTTATTTTACAGCTTTTTCATATAATAAATACTACATTCCATAAATGATTGCGATTTTGTTTTTATTATAAAAGTATAATTAAAAAATATCAAAATACCTATAATAAAAAAATTGAAACATTGAAAAGTCACAGTCCACAGATTAAGGAGACTAAATTGAAAAGTACTTCCCCGTCGTTCACCGTCACAGATAAAATAATATTATTTAGATTTGAGACACTAACCCACAGATTAAGGAGACTACACACCATATATTATCTATGCTATCTACTCTTTGCTACACACCAAAGAGTATAGATAATGCTACACACTAACCGTATATACTCGTACTACATAGTCTATGACCTCGACATTTACGTTTGACTTTTTATGAATTAGGTTAGGTAGTTGGGTATTAGGTAATTCTGGAATTAAATTATATTTAATTCTTAAATCACATTAGATTAAAAAATCACAAAGTCATTATTAAAGTTGCACGAATAGTTTATGAATTTGATGTAATAAATTGTGTAACCGCCACTACATTTCACAGTCAAATTAAAGGTAATCTCATTACAATGCTATTTATAATTAATTCTTGTTTTTTTTCTTCAGCGATAAAAATATAGCAATAATATTAATTATTTTAAATACTTAAAATATTTTCAACGCCTAGTTGATAGATGGCTTTAGCGGAATATGTATCCGTGTGTAGAGATTGCAATCCCGCAGCCTATTCAATTCCGCGGGATTGATATTCTTCATCTTCTCATCTTCATCTTTGAGATAATTTTATAAAACCACATTGAAAAATTTACTTTTTTAAAAGTAAATTTTTGTGTAAAAATTTACTTTTATCAAACACTAGCAGGATCCGCGGCTACGCTCGCGCTAAAAGCACAAAAAATCATGCTAGGTTTTATGCTATTAACTATACCTCTAATGTACCAACAAATAATTTCCAATTTAAAGGTTCTCTTTTTTATTTCTTATTGTGTGAACGCACACATCGATTAGCTAAGATATTGCTTTTAATATGAGACAGACATATTATACTATTAACCTTTCCCGCGGCTACGCTCGCGTTCTAAATGCTGAAAACCAGATTCTTTCGTTCCGCCCGTCTGCCCGTCTGCCCGTCTTGCACGTGGTGTTTTTTTTTCTAAGTTATGTTAAATCCGTGATATTTCATAAGATATTTATTGAAATCAAATGATGCCAAAAGCAATTTCGTTTAAAATTAAATACTTGTCATGAAAAACTTATTTATTTGCATAAGGATTAATATCATATTTATTAAATACCTACGCAAATATACCATAAAAAGGTTAAAGCGAGTCAACTTTAAAAGATAGACATATGCTATCGTGGACTTTTTTAGAACTTTTATTTTCTCAAAATCCTTTAGCTTGTTGTCTGTCTGACTTTATCTTATTTTTAAGGTGCGGGATCCGCGGATCCGCACTTTGAAGGCGCGGGATCCAGCAGATCAATAAATGCAGCAGGATCCCGCGGGAATGCGGGATCCCGTTTTGCGGGATTGCAATCCCTATTCGTATGGCGTCGCATTGGCTTAGAGTGTAGGTTGTAGTTGTTACACGAAGACCTCAATAGATGGCGATAGTAACACCTACACCTAGCTAAAGTTAAGTTTGCTTGTGAATTATATGACATTGGCAGGGTGCAAAGCGGGTGGAGGGAGAAGGCTTAACGATCACAGCGCTCGCTACGGCTAAAATCCATATTGCAAATAATTGCAGTAAACATTTACTAATCGTTTTTGAGATAAATTTAATATGGTCCTAATAAGATGTGTTAAAAGAAAGGAGAATTTACAAGAGAGGAAACAGATGCCACTAATAAAATACCTAGAGCTAATCCATGTTGAGCGAATAATGCAGCGACTGAAGGTTTTTCACATCACATTTTAAATAAAATTCCTGAGAACTTATTTTATCACATTGATGATATAAAACATATTTTCTGTGTTCTGGTAAATCTTCAACCTCCAATATTTTCAAGTAATGAAACAATAAATGAAACTACCTTTTCGGATTTTGTCGCGGATTTATTTTGATTTTTAGTTCCCGACGTTTCGAATGCTTTACAGCAATCATGGTCACGGGAGAGGCTAAGGTATTTGACGTCTCATAGGTTTATATACTTGTTACAGACAGTGCCTACCCACAATTTACAAAAATTTTGAAAATGGCATCAGGTACCTTATAAAATTTTAATTCTAAACATTTATATTTAAATTTAAATAATTTATAATTATGGCAATATTATTAACTTATTTTTAGCTAGTATTATTATAATTATTATAATTTTTATTTTTATTAGTTGTTCAAAAGTATTATGTAGTGTTGCTATTCTAATAATATGTATATTTTCTTACCTATAAATTGTTTATGCTAAGTTGCATTTTATTATTTAAATTAAGTATTAATTTAATATAAGAAAATTAAGTTAAAATATAAATTGAGTTTTGATTATTTTAAAGTATTAAGCAACACTACTGCAAATTAAAAATAATTTAATCAAATTAAAATATATGCTTAGATTTGACAGATTCTTTTGAATTATAATTTTTAAAAAATTTTTTGAATTTAGATTGAAAGAAAGCTACTGCACGGTTCGGAAGGCAGTTTGTGCAGAGAAGAACCATCAGAAAATTAAAAAACATCCTAACTTTAATAGAGAGGACGGCTGGGTATTACCACCTTCTTGGGATCCTGTAATTAATATAATAAAATCTAATAATAATAAAAGTAATCATAATAGACAGTCGGATGTAGTTAGCTCATACTGTGTAGATCTTGATACAAGTAGTCAAATTTAATATTATATATAATTATTGTATGTATTGCAATATTGTTAAAATATTTTTAAAAAGAGCAAGTGTAGAGTTTCTTGCCGGTTCTTCTCTGCACAAACTGCCTTCCGAACCGTGCAGTAGCTTTCTTTCAATCTAAATTCAAAAAATTTTTTAAAAATTATAATTCAAAAGAATCTGTCAAATCTAAGCATATATTTTAATTTGATTAAATTATTTTTAATTTGCAGTAGTGTTGCTTAATACTTTAAAATAATCAAAATTCAAATCAGACATTTAATTAAATAAGTATTAACAATCATCAACAACATAAACATGTGATATTCATTTTAACACATACATATTTAAATACATAAACAGAACAATAACATAAAGTCTACAGGTTGACTATTCTTATTGGCATTTTGTAATACGTTTATTACCCGTACTTATGTCAATAATCTCTATCTACAGTTTTTTAAAATTTTGGTATTCTTCCAATTTATTCATCGTCTCCGGTTGCAAAATAATTTTGTGGTAATGGCTCGTAACCCCGTTTTAGTCACCAGTAGGCTCATTTCTCACAAAAAACAACAATTTTAATGATGTTATTAACAATAATGATACTGACTATCATCGTCCAAAATTGTCTAATATAGTAAAATAACACGTTTTCATTAATTTTTTTAACAATATTTACTTACTTCTCGCTTAACAGCTGTGACAATATTGTCCATAATGGCCACCTGTGACGTGGCGCTGTCGTCGCGCACGATGCCAATATTGCGACATATTATATAAATTAATTAATAAGAATTTAAATTGATGCATAAATGAGAACCATCAAGGATCCTGAGCAGATATCAAATTAAAAATTGACTAATTTTAGCGTACTGACATGTAGAATGCTAGCGCAGAGCCCTAGTAAAGGTTTGCTTAAAGTTACATAATTTTTAGGCGGTCATTCTGAGGCTCCTGTAAAATTGGTACTCAGAACATGATACTGAGAACCATCCAGGATCCTGAGCAGATATCAAATTAAAAATTGTTTAATTTTAGCGTACTGACATGTAAGATGCTAGCGCAGAGCCCTAGTAAAGGTTTGCTTAAAGTTACAAAATTTTTAGGCGGTCATTCTGAGGCTCCTGTAAAATTGGTACTCAGAACATGATACTGAGAACCATCCAGGATCCTGAGCAGATATCAAATTAAAAATTGTTTTATTTTAGCGTACTGACATGTCAGATGCTAGCGCAGAGCCCTAGTAAAGGTTTGCTTAAAGTTACAAAATTTTTAGACGCTCATTATCAGGCTCCTGTCAAATTGGTACTCAGAAAATGATACTGAGAACCATCCAGGATCCTGAGCAGATATCAAATTAAAAATTGTTTAATTTTAGCGTACTGACATGTAAGATGCTAGCGCAGAGCCCTAGTAAAGGTTTGCTTAAAGTTACAAAATTTTTAGGCGGTCATTCTGAGGCTCCTGTAAAATTGGTACTCAGAACATGATACTGAGAACCATCCAGGATCCTGAGCAGATATCAAATTAAAAATTGTTTAATTTTAGCGTACTGACATGTAAGATGCTAGCACAGAGCCCTAGTAAAGGTTTGCTTAAAGTTACAAAATTTTTAGGCGGTCATTCTGAGGCTCCTGTAAAATTGGTACTCAGAACATGATACTGAGAACCATCCAGGATCCTGAGCAGATATCAAATTAAAAATTGTTTAATTTTAGCGTACTGACATGTAAGATGCTAGCGCAGAGCCCTAGTAAAGGTTTGCTTAAAGTTACAAAATTTTTAGGCGGTCATTCTGAGGCTCCTGTAAAATTGGTACTCAGAACATGATACTGAGAACCATCCAGGATCCTGAGCAGATATCAAATTAAAAATTGTTTAATTTTAGCGTACTGACATGTAAGATGCTAGCGCAGAGCCCTAGTAAAGGTTTGCTTAAAGTTACAAAATTTTTAGGCGGTCATTCTGAGGCTCCTGTAAAATTGGTACTCAGAACATGATACGGAGAACCATCCAGGATCCTGAGCAGATATCAAATTAAAAATTGTTTAATTTTAGCGTACTGACATGTAAGATGCTAGCGCAGAGCCCTAGTAAAGGTTTGCTTAAAGTTACAAAATTTTTAGGCGGTCATTCTGAGGCTCCTGTAAAATTGGTACTCAGAACATGATACTGAGAACCATCCAGGATCCTGAGCAGATATCAAATTAAAAATTGTTTAATTTTAGCGTACTGACATGTAAGATGCTAGCGCAGAGCCCTAGTAAAGGTTTGCTTAAAGTTACAAAAATTTTAGGCGCTCATTATCAGGCTTCTGTCAAATTGGTACTCAGAAAATGATACTGAGAACCATCCAGGATCCTGAGCAGATATCAAATTAAAAATTGTTTAATTTTAGCGTATTGACATGCTAGATGTTAGCGCAGAGGCCTAGTAAAGGTTTGTTTAAAGTTACAAAATTTTTAGGCGGTCATTCTGAGGCTCCTGTAAAATTGGTACTCAGAACATGATACTGAAAACCATCCAGGATCCTGAGCAGATATCAAATTAAAAATCGTTTAATTTTAGCGTACTTACATGTAAGATGCTAGCGCAGAGCCCTAGTAAAGGTTTGCTTAAAGTTACAAAATTATAGGCACTCATTATCAGGCTCCTGTCAAATTGGTACTCAGAAAATGATACTGAGAACCATCCAGGATCCTGAGCAGATGTCAAATTTAAAATTGTTTAATTTTAGCGTACTGACATGTAAGATGCTAGCGCAGAGCCCTAGTAAAGGTTTGCTTACAGTTACAAAATTTTTAGGCGCTCATTATCAGGCTCCTGTCAAATTGGTACTCAGAAAATGATACTGAGAACCATCCAGGATCCTGAGCAGATATCAAATTAAAAATTTAATAATTTTAGCGTACTGACATGTAAGATGCTAGCGCAGAGCCCTAGTAAAGATTTGCTTAAAGTTACAAAATTTTAAGCCGCTCATTATCAGGCTCCTGTCAAATTGGTACTCAGAAAGTGATACTGAGAACCATCCAGGATCCTAAGCAGATATCAAATTAAAAATTGTTTAATTTTAGCGTATTGACATGTTAGATGTTAGCGCAGAGGCCTAGTAAAGGTTTGCTTAAAGTTTCAAAATTTTTAGGCGGTCATTCTGAGGCTCCTGTAAAATTGGTACTCAGAACATGATACTGAAAACCATCAAGGATCCTGAGCAGACATCAAATTAAAAATCGTTTAATTTTAGCGTACTTACATGTAAGATGCTAGCGCAGAGCCCTAGTAAAGGTTTGCTTAAAGTTACAAAATTTTTAGGCGGTCATTCTGAGGCTCCTGTCAAATTGGTACTCAGAAAATGATACTGAGAACCATCCAGGATCCTGAGCAGATATCAAATTAAAAATTGTTTAATTTTAGTGTATTGACATGTAAGATGCTAGCGCAGAGGCCTAGTAAAGGTTTGCTAAAAGTAACAAAATTTTTAGGCGCTCATTATCAGGCTCCTGTCAAATTGGTACTCAGAACGTGATACTGAGAACCATCCAGGATCCTGAGCAGATATCAAATTAAAAATTGTTTAATTTTAGCGTAGTGACATGTAAGATGCTAGCGCAGAGCCCTAGTAAAGGTTTGCTTTAAGTTACAAAATTTTTAGGCGCTCATTATCAGGCTCCTGTCAAATTGGTACTCAGAAAATGATACTGAGAACCATCCAGGATCCTGAGCAGATGTCAAATTTAAAATTGTTTAATTTTAGCGTACTGACATGTAAGATGCTAGCGCAGAGCCCTAGTAAAGGTTTGCTTACAGTTACAAAATTTTTAGGCGCTCATTATCAGGCTCCTGTCAAATTGGTACTCAGAAAATGATACTGAGAACCATCCAGGATCCTGAGCAGATATCAAATTAAAAATTTAATAATTTTAGCGTATTGACAACTAAGATGCTAGCGCAGAGGCCTAGTAAAGGTTTGCTTAAACTTACAAAATTTTTAGGCGGTCATTCTGAGGCTCCTGTAAAATTCGTACTCAGAACATGATACTGAGAACCATCCAGGATCCTGAGCAGATATCAAATTAAAAATTTAATAATTTTAGCGTACTTACATGTAAGATGCTAGCGCAGAGCCCTAGTAAAGGTTTGCTTAAAGTTAAAAAATTTTTAGGCGCTCATTATCAGGCTCCTGTCAAATTGGTACTCAGAAAATGATACTGAGAACCATCCAGGATCCTGAGCAGATATCAAATTAAAAATCGTTTAATTTTAGCGTACTGACATGTAAGATGCTAGCGCAGAGCCCTAGTAAAAGGTTTGCTTAAAGTTACAAAATTTTTAGGCGCTCATTATCAGGCTCCTGTCAAATTGGTACTCAGAAAATGATACTAAGAACCATCCAGGATCCTGAGCAGATATCAAATTAAAAATTGTTTAATTTTAGCGTATTGACATGTAAGATGCTAGCGCAGAGGCCTAGTAAAGGTTTGCTTAAAGTTACAAAATTTTTAGGCACTCATTATCAGGCTCCTATCAAATTGGTACTCAGAAAATGATACTGAGAACCATCCAGGATCCTGAGCAGATATCAAATTAAAAATTATTTAATTTTAGCGTACTGACATGTAAGATGCTAGCGCAGAGCCCTAGTAAAGGTTTGCTTAAAGTTACAAAATTTTTAGGCGCTCATTATCAGGCTCCTGTCAAATTGGTACTCAGAACGTGATACTGAAAACCATCCAGGATCCTGAGCAGATATCAAATTAAAAATTGTTTAATTTTAGCGTATTGACATGTAAGATGCTAGCGCAGAGCCCTAGTAAAGGTTTGCTTAAAGTTACAAAATTTTTAGGCGCTCATTATCAGGCTCCTGTCAAATTGGTACTCAGAAAATGATACTGAGAACCATCCAGGATCCTGAGCAGATATCAAATTAAAAATTGTTTAATTTTAGCGTATTGACATGTAAGATGCTAGCGCAGAGGCCTAGTAAAGGTTTGCTTAAAGTTACAAATTTTTTTAGCGGTCATTCTGAGGCTCCTGTAAAATTGGTACTCAGAACATGATACTGAGAACCATCCAGGATCCTGAGCAGATATCAAATTAAAAATTTTATAATTTTATCGTACTGACATGTAAGATGCTAGCGCAGAGCCCTAGTAAAGGTTTGCTTAAAGTTACAAAACTTTTAGGCGCTCATTATCAGGCTCCTGTCAAATTGGTACTCAGAAAATGATACTGAGAACCATCCAGGATCCTGAGCAGATATCAAATTAAAAATTTAATAATTTTAGCGTATTGACATGTAAGATGCTAGCGCAGAGGCCTAGTAAAGGTTTGCTTAAAGTTACAAAATTTTTAGGCGGTCATTCTGAGGCTCCTGTAAAATTCGTACTCAGTACATGATACTGAGAACCATCCAGGATCCTGAGCAGATATCAAATTAAAAATTTAATAATTTTAGCGTACTGACATGTAAGATGCTAGCGCAGAGTCCTAGTAAAGGTTTGCTTAAAGTTACAAAATTTTAAGGCGCTCATTATCAGGCTCCTGTCAAATTGGTACTCAGAAAATGATACTGAGAACCATCCAGGATCCTGAGCAGATATCAAATTAAAAATTGTTTAATTTTAGCGTATTGACATGTTAGATGTTAGCGCAGAGGCCTAGTAAAGGTTTGCTTAAAGTTACAAAATTTTTAGGCGGTCATTCTGAGGCACCTGTAAAATTGGTACTCAGAACATGATACTGAAAACCATCCAGGATCCTGAGCAGATATCAAATTAAAAATCGTTTAATTTTAGCGTACTTACATGTAAGATGCTAGCGCAGAGCCCTAGTAAAGGTTTGCTTAAAGTTACAAAATTATAGGCGCTCATTATCAGGCTCCTGTCAAATTGGTACTCAGAAAATGATACTGAGAACCATCCAGGATCCTGAGCTGATGTCAAATTTAAAATTGTTTAATTTTAGCGTACTGACATGTAAGATGCTAGCGCAGAGCCCTAGTAAAGGTTTGCTTACAGTTACAAAATTTTTAGGCGCTCATTATCAGGCTCCTGTCAAATTGGTACTCAGAAAATGATACTGAGAACCATCCAGGATCCTGAGCAGATATCAAATTAAAAATTTAATAATTTTAGCGTACTGACATGTAAGATGCTAGCGCAGAGCCCTAGTAAAGGTTTGCTTAAAGTTACAAAATTTTAAGCCGCTCATTATCAGGCTCCTGTCAAATTGGTACTCAGAAAATGATACTGAGAACCATCCAGGATCCTGAGCAGATATCAAATTAAAAATTGTTTAATTTTAGCGTATTGACATGTTAGATGTTAGCGCAGAGGCCTAGTAAAGGTTTGCTTAAAGTTTCAAAATTTTTAGGCGGTCATTCTGAGGCTCCTGTAAAATTGGTACTCAGAACATGATACTGAAAACCATCCAGGATCCTGAGCAGACATCAAATTAAAAATCGTTTAATTTTAGCGTACTTACATGTAAGATGCTAGCGCAGAGCCCTAGTAAAGGTTTGCTTAAAGTTACAAAATTTTTAGGCGCTCATTATCAGGCTCCTGTCAAATTGGTACTCAGAAAATGATACTGACAACCATCCAGGATCCTGAGCAGATATCAAATTAAAAATCGTTTAATTTTAGCGTACTGACATGTAAGATACTAGCGCAGAGCCCTAGTAAAGGTTTGCTTAAAGTTATAAAATTTTTAGGCGGTCATTCTGAGGCTCCTGTAAAATTCGTACTCAGAACATGATACTGAGAACCATCCAGGATCCTGAGCAGATATCAAATTAAAAATTTAATAATTTTAGCGTACTTACATGTAAGATGCTAGCGCAGAGCCCTAGTAAAGGTTTGCTTAAAGTTAAAAAATTTTTAGGCGCTCATTATCAGGCTCCTGTCAAATTGGTACTCAGAAAATGATACTGAGAACCATCCAGGATCCTGAGCAGATATCAAATTAAAAATTTAACAATTTTAGCGTCCTGACATGTAAGATGCTAGCGCAGAGCCCTAGTAAAGGTTTGCTTAAAGTTACAAAATTTTAAGCCGCTCATTATCAGGCTCCTGTTAAATTGGTACTCAGAAAATGATACTGAGAACCATCCAGGATCCTGAGCAGATATCAAATTAAAAATTGTTTAATTTTAGCGTATTGACATGTTAGATGTTAGCGCAGAGGCCTAGTAAAGGTTTGCTTAAAGTTTCAAAATTTTTAGGCGGTCATTCTGAGGCTCCTGTAAAATTGGTACTCAGAACATGATACTGAAAACCATCCAGGATCCTGAGCAGACATCAAATTAAAAATCGTTTAATTTTAGCGTACTTACATGTAAGATGCTAGCGCAGAGCCCTAGTAAAGGTTTGCTTAAAGTTACAAAATTTTTAGGCGGTCATTCTGAGGCTCCTGTCAAATTGGTACTCAGAAAATGATACTGAAAACCATCCAGGATCCTGAGCAGATATCAAATTAAAAATTGTTTAATTTTAGCGTTTTGACATTTAAGATGCTAGCGCAGAGGCCTAGTAAAGGTTTGCTTAAAGTTACAAAATTTTAGGCGGTCATTCTGATGCTCCTGTAAAATTGTTACTCAGAACATGATACTGAGAACCGTCCAGGATCCTGAGCAGATATCAAATTAAAAATTTTATAATTTTAGCGTACTGACATGTAAGATGCTAGCGCAGAGCCCTAGTAAAGGTTTGCTTAAAGTTACAAAATTTTTAGGCGCTCATTATCAGGCTCCTGTCAAATTGGTACTCAGAAAATGATACTGAGAACCATCCAGGATGCTGAGCAGATATCAAATTAAAAATTTAATATTTTTAGCGTACTGACATGTAAGATGCTAGCGCAGAGGCCTAGTAAAGGTTTGCTTACAGTTACAAAATTTTTAGGCGGTCATTCTGAGGCTCCTGTAAAATTGGTACTCAGAACATGATACTGAGAACCATCCAGGATCCTGAGCAGATATCAAATTAAAAATTTAATAATTTTAGCGTACTGACATGTAAGATGCTAGCGCAGAGCCCTAGTAAAGGTTTGCTTAAAGTTACAAAACTTTTAGGCGCTCATTATCAGGCTCCTGTCAAATTGGTACTCAGAACGTGATACTGAGAACCATCCAGGATCCTGAGCAGATATCAAATTAAAAATTGTTTAATTTTAGCGTATTGACATGTTAGATGCTAGCGCAGAGCCCTAGTAAAGGTTTGCTTAAAGTTACAAAATTTTTAGGCGCTCATTATCAGGCTCCTGTCAAATTGGTACTCAGAAAATGATACTGAGAACTATCCAGGATCCTGAGCAGATGTCAAATTTAAAATTGTTTAATTTTAGCGTACTGACATGTAAGATGCTAGCGCAGAGCCCTAGTAAAGGTTTGCTTACAGTTACAAAATTTTTAGGCGCTCATTATCAGGCTCCTGTCAAATTGGTACTCAGAAAATGATACTGAGAACCATCCAGGATCCTGAGCAGATATCAAATTAAAAATTGTTTAATTTTAGCGTACTGACATGTAAGATGCTAGCGCAGAGCCCTAGTAAAGGTTTGCTTAAAGTTACAAAATTTTTAGGCGGTCATTCTGAGGCTCCTGTAAAATTGGTACTCAGAACATGATACTGAGAACCATCCAGGATCCTGAGCAGATATCAAATTAAAAATTGTTTTATTTTAGCGTACTGACATGTCAGATGCTAGCGCAGAGCCCTAGTAAAGGTTTGCTTAAAGTTACAAAATTTTTAGACGCTCATTATCAGGCTCCTGTCAAATTGGTACTCAGAAAATGATACTGAGAACCATCCAGGATCCTGAGCAGATATCAAATTAAAAATTGTTTAATTTTAGCGTACTGACATGTAAGATGCTAGCGCAGAGCCCTAGTAAAGGTTTGCTTAAAGTTACAAAATTTTTAGGCGGTCATTCTGAGGCTCCTGTAAAATTGGTACTCAGAACATGATACTGAGAACCATCCAGGATCCTGAGCAGATATCAAATTAAAAATTGTTTAATTTTAGCGTACTGACATGTAAGATGCTAGCACAGAGCCCTAGTAAAGGTTTGCTTAAAGTTACAAAATTTTTAGGCGGTCATTCTGAGGCTCCTGTAAAATTGGTACTCAGAACATGATACTGAGAACCATCCAGGATCCTGAGCAGATATCAAATTAAAAATTGTTTAATTTTAGCGTACTGACATGTAAGATGCTAGCGCAGAGCCCTAGTAAAGGTTTGCTTAAAGTTACAAAATTTTTAGGCGGTCATTCTGAGGCTCCTGTAAAATTGGTACTCAGAACATGATACTGAGAACCATCCAGGATCCTGAGCAGATATCAAATTAAAAATTGTTTAATTTTAGCGTACTGACATGTAAGATGCTAGCGCAGAGCCCTAGTAAAGGTTTGCTTAAAGTTACAAAATTTTTAGGCGGTCATTCTGAGGCTCCTGTAAAATTGGTACTCAGAACATGATACGGAGAACCATCCAGGATCCTGAGCAGATATCAAATTAAAAATTGTTTAATTTTAGCGTACTGACATGTAAGATGCTAGCGCAGAGCCCTAGTAAAGGTTTGCTTAAAGTTACAAAATTTTTAGGCGGTCATTCTGAGGCTCCTGTAAAATTGGTACTCAGAACATGATACTGAGAACCATCCAGGATCCTGAGCAGATATCAAATTAAAAATTGTTTAATTTTAGCGTACTGACATGTAAGATGCTAGCGCAGAGCCCTAGTAAAGGTTTGCTTAAAGTTACAAAAATTTTAGGCGCTCATTATCAGGCTTCTGTCAAATTGGTACTCAGAAAATGATACTGAGAACCATCCAGGATCCTGAGCAGATATCAAATTAAAAATTGTTTAATTTTAGCGTATTGACATGCTAGATGTTAGCGCAGAGGCCTAGTAAAGGTTTGTTTAAAGTTACAAAATTTTTAGGCGGTCATTCTGAGGCTCCTGTAAAATTGGTACTCAGAACATGATACTGAAAACCATCCAGGATCCTGAGCAGATATCAAATTAAAAATCGTTTAATTTTAGCGTACTTACATGTAAGATGCTAGCGCAGAGCCCTAGTAAAGGTTTGCTTAAAGTTACAAAATTATAGGCACTCATTATCAGGCTCCTGTCAAATTGGTACTCAGAAAATGATACTGAGAACCATCCAGGATCCTGAGCAGATGTCAAATTTAAAATTGTTTAATTTTAGCGTACTGACATGTAAGATGCTAGCGCAGAGCCCTAGTAAAGGTTTGCTTACAGTTACAAAATTTTTAGGCGCTCATTATCAGGCTCCTGTCAAATTGGTACTCAGAAAATGATACTGAGAACCATCCAGGATCCTGAGCAGATATCAAATTAAAAATTTAATAATTTTAGCGTACTGACATGTAAGATGCTAGCGCAGAGCCCTAGTAAAGATTTGCTTAAAGTTACAAAATTTTAAGCCGCTCATTATCAGGCTCCTGTCAAATTGGTACTCAGAAAGTGATACTGAGAACCATCCAGGATCCTAAGCAGATATCAAATTAAAAATTGTTTAATTTTAGCGTATTGACATGTTAGATGTTAGCGCAGAGGCCTAGTAAAGGTTTGCTTAAAGTTTCAAAATTTTTAGGCGGTCATTCTGAGGCTCCTGTAAAATTGGTACTCAGAACATGATACTGAAAACCATCAAGGATCCTGAGCAGACATCAAATTAAAAATCGTTTAATTTTAGCGTACTTACATGTAAGATGCTAGCGCAGAGCCCTAGTAAAGGTTTGCTTAAAGTTACAAAATTTTTAGGCGGTCATTCTGAGGCTCCTGTCAAATTGGTACTCAGAAAATGATACTGAGAACCATCCAGGATCCTGAGCAGATATCAAATTAAAAATTGTTTAATTTTAGTGTATTGACATGTAAGATGCTAGCGCAGAGGCCTAGTAAAGGTTTGCTAAAAGTAACAAAATTTTTAGGCGCTCATTATCAGGCTCCTGTCAAATTGGTACTCAGAACGTGATACTGAGAACCATCCAGGATCCTGAGCAGATATCAAATTAAAAATTGTTTAATTTTAGCGTAGTGACATGTAAGATGCTAGCGCAGAGCCCTAGTAAAGGTTTGCTTTAAGTTACAAAATTTTTAGGCGCTCATTATCAGGCTCCTGTCAAATTGGTACTCAGAAAATGATACTGAGAACCATCCAGGATCCTGAGCAGATATCAAATTAAAAATTGTTTAATTTTAGCGTACTTACATGTAAGATGCTAGCGCAGAGCCCTAGTAAAGGTTTGCTTAAAGTTAAAAAATTTTTAGGCGCTCATTATCAGGCTCCTGTCAAATTGGTACTCAGAAAATGATACTGAGAACCATCCAGGATCCTGAGCAGATATCAAATTAAAAATCGTTTAATTTTAGCGTACTGACATGTAAGATGCTAGCGCAGAGCCCTAGTAAAGGTTTGCTTAAAGTTAAAAAATTTTTAGGCGGTCATTCTGAGGCTCCTGTAAAATTGGTACTCAGAAAATGATACTGAGAACCATCCAGGATCCTGAGCAGATATCAAATTAAAAATTTAACAATTTTAGCGTCCTGACATGTAAGATGCTAGCGCAGAGCCCTAGTAAAGGTTTGCTTAAAGTTACAAAATTTTAAGCCGCTCATTATCAGGCTCCTGTTAAATTGGTACTCAGAAAATGATACTGAGAACCATCCAGGATCCTGAGCAGATATCAAATTAAAAATTGTTTAATTTTAGCGTATTGACATGTTAGATGTTAGCGCAGAGGCCTAGTAAAGGTTTGCTTAAAGTTTCAAAATTTTTAGGCGGTCATTCTGAGGCTCCTGTAAAATTGGTACTCAGAACATGATACTGAAAACCATCCAGGATCCTGAGCAGACATCAAATTAAAAATCGTTTAATTTTAGCGTACTTACATGTAAGATGCTAGCGCAGAGCCCTAGTAAAGGTTTGCTTAAAGTTACAAAATTTTTAGGCGGTCATTCTGAGGCTCCTGTCAAATTGGTACTCAGAAAATGATACTGAAAACCATCCAGGATCCTGAGCAGATATCAAATTAAAAATTGTTTAATTTTAGCGTATTGACATTTAAGATGCTAGCGCAGAGGCCTAGTAAAGGTTTGCTTAAAGTTACAAAATTTTAGGCGGTCATTCTGATGCTCCTGTAAAATTGTTACTCAGAACATGATACTGAGAACCGTCCAGGATCCTGAGCAGATATCAAATTAAAAATTTTATAATTTTAGCGTAGTGACATGTAAGATGCTAGCGCAGAGGCCTAGTAAAGGTTTGCTTAAAGTTACAAAATTTTTAGGCGGTCATTCTGAGGCTCCTGTAAAATTCGTACTCAGAACATGATACTGAGAACCATCCAGGATCCTGAGCAGATATCAAATTAAAAATTTAATAATTTTAGCGTACTTACATGTAAGATGCTAGCGCAGAGCCCTAGTAAAGGTTTGCTTAAAGTTAAAAAATTTTAAGGCGCTCATTATCAGGCTCCTGTCAAATTGGTACTCAGAAAATGATACTGAGAACCATCCAGGATCCTGAGCAGATATCAAATTAAAAATCGTTTAATTTTAGCGTACTGACATATAAGATGCTAGCGCAGAGCCCTAGTAAAGGTTTGCTTAAAGTTACAAAATTTATAGGCGGTCATTCTGAGGCTCCTGTCAATTTGGTACTCAGAAAATGATACTGAGAACCATCCAGGATCCTGAGCACATATCAAATAAAAAATTGTTTAATTTTAGCGTATTGACATGTAAGATGCTAGCGCAGAGCCCTAGTAAAGGTTTGCTTAAAGTTACAAAATTTTTAGGCGCTCATTATCAGGCTCCTGTCAAATTGGTACTCAGAAAATAATACTGAGAACCATCCAGGATCCTGAGCAGATATCAAATTAAAAATTGTTTAATTTTAGCGTATTGACATGTAAGATGCTAGCGCAGAGGCCTAGTAAAGGTTTGCTTAAAGTTACAAAGTTTTTAGGCGCTCATTATCAGGCTCCTGTCAAATTGGTACTCAGAACGTGATACTGAGAACCATCCAGGATCCTGAGCAGATATCAAATTAAAAATTGTTTAATTTTAGCGTATTGACATGTAAGATGCTAGCGCAGAGCCCTAGTAAAGGTTTGCTTAAAGTTACAAAATTTTTAGGCGCTCATTATCAGGCTCCTGTCAAATTGGTACTCAGAAAATGATACTGACAACCATCCAGGATCCTGAGCAGATATCAAATTAAAAATCGTTTAATTTTAGCGTACTGACATGTAAGATGCTAGCGCAGAGCCCTAGTAAAGGTTTGCTTAAAGTTATAAAATTTTTAGGCGCTCATTATCAGGCTCCTGTCAAATTGGTACTCAGAAAATGATACTGAGAACCATCCGGGGTCCTGAGCAGATATCAAATTAAAAATTTAATAATTTTAGCGTACTGACATGTTAGATGCTAGCGCAGAGCCCTAGTAAAGGTTTGCTTAAAGTTACAAAATTTTTAGGCGCTCATTATCAGGCTCCTGTCAAATTGGTACTCAGAAAATGATACTGAGAACCATCCAGGATCCTGAGCAGATATCAAATTAAAAATTGTTTAATTTTAGCGTATTGACATGTAAGATGCTAGCGCAGAGGCCTAGTAAAGGTTTGCTTAAAGTTACAAAATTTTTAGGCGCTCATTATCAGGCTCCTGTCAAATTGGTACTCAGAAAATGATACTGAGAACCATCCAGGATCCTGAGCAGATATCAAATTAAAAATTGTTTAATTTTAGCGTATTTACATGTAAGATGCTAGCGCAGAGGCCTAGTAAAGGTTTGCTTAAAGTTACAAAATTTTTAGGCACTCATTATCAGGCTCCTGTCAAATTGGTACTCAGAACGTGATACTGAGAACCATCCAGGATCCTGAGCAGATATCAAATTAAAAATTGTTTAATTTTAGCGTATTGACATGTAAGATGCTAGCGCAGAGCCCTAGTAAAGGTTTGCTTAAAGTTACAAAATTTTTAGGCGCTCATTATCAGGCTCCTGTCAAATTGGTACTCAGAAAATGATACTGAGAACCATCCAGGATCCTGAGCAGATGTCAAATTTAAAATTGTTTAATTTTAGCGTACTGACATGTAAGATGCTAGCGCAGAGCCCTAGTAAAGGTTTGCTTACAGTTACAAAATTTTTAGGCGCTCATTATCAGGCTCCTGTCAAATTGGTACTCAGAAAATGATACTGAGAACCATCCAGGATCCTGAGCAGATATCAAATTAAAAATTTAATAATTTTAGCGTACTGACATGTAAGATGATAGCGCAGAGCCCTAGTAAAGGTTTGCTTAAAGTTACAAAATTTTTAGGCGGTCATTCTGAGGCTCCTGTCAAATTGGTACTCAGAAAATGATACTGAGAACCATCCAGGATCCTGAGCACATATCAAATAAAAAATTGTTTAATTTTAGCGTATTGACATGTAAGATGCTAGCGCAGAGCCCTAGTAAAGGTTTGCTTAAAGTTATAAAATTTTTAGGCGCTCATTATCAGGCTCCGTTCAAATTGGTACTCAGAAAATGATACTGAGAACCATCCAGGATCCTGAGCAGATATCAAATTAAAAATCGTTTAATTTTAGCGTACTGACATATAAGATGCTAGCGCAGAGCCCTAGTAAAGGTTTGCTTAAAGTTACAAAATTTATAGGCGGTCATTCTGAGGCTCCTGTCAATTTGGTACTCAGAAAATGATACTGAGAACCATCCAGGATCCTGAGCACATATCAAATAAAAAATTGTTTAATTTTAGCGTATTGACATGTAAGATGCTAGCGCAGAGCCCTAGTAAAGGTTTGCTTAAAGTTACAAAATTTTTAGGCGCTCATTATCAGGCTCCTGTCAAATTGGTACTCAGAAAATAATACTGAGAACCATCCAGGATCCTGAGCAGATATCAAATTAAAAATTGTTTAATTTTAGCGTGTTGACATGTAAGATGCTAGCGCAGAGGCCTAGTAAAGGTTTGCTTAAAGTTACAAAATTTTTAGGCACTCATTATCAGGCTCCTGTCAAATTGGTATTCAGAACGTGATACTGAGAACCATCCAGGATCCTGAGCAGATATCAAATTAAAAATTGTTTAATTTTAGCGTACTGACATGTAAGATGCTAGCGCAGAGCCCTAGTAAAGGTTTGCTTAAAGTTACAAAATTTTTAGGCGCTCATTATCAGGCTCCTGTCAAATTGGTACTCAGAAAATGATACTGACAACCATCCAGGATCCTGAGCAGATATCAAATTAAAAATCGTTTAATTTTAGCGTACTGACATGTAAGATGCTAGCGCAGAGCCCTAGTAAAGGTTTGCTTAAAGTTATAAAATTTTTAGGCGCTCATTATCAGGCTCCTGTCAAATTGGTACTCAGAAAATGATACTGAGAACCATCCGGGGTCCTGAGCAGATATCAAATTAAAAATTTAATAATTTTAGCGTACTGACATGTAAGATGCTAGCGCAGAGCCCTAGTAAAGGTTTGCTTAAAGTTACAAAATTTTTAGGCGCTCATTATCAGGCTCCTGTCAAATTGGTACTCAGAAAATGATACTGAGAACCATCCAGGATCCTGAGCAGATATTAAATTAAAAATTGTTTAATTTTAGCGTATTGACATGTAAGATGCTAGCGCAGAGGCCTAGTAAAGGTTTGCTTAAAGTTACAAAATTTTTAGGCGCTCATTATCAGGCTCCTGTCAAATTGGTACTCAGAAAATGATACTGAGAACCATCCAGGATCCTGAGCAGATATCAAATTAAAAATTGTTTAATTTTAGCGTATTTACATGTAAGATGCTAGCGCAGAGGCCTAGTAAAGGTTTGCTTAAAGTTACAAAATTTTTAGGCACTCATTATCAGGCTCCTGTCAAATT
Source organism: Boloria euphrosyne (assembly GCA_951802675.2). Lineage (NCBI taxonomy): Eukaryota > Metazoa > Arthropoda > Insecta > Lepidoptera > Nymphalidae > Boloria > Boloria euphrosyne. The sequence continues at coordinate 7,100,045 of OX637900.1, read as the reverse complement.
GGTACTCAGAACGTGATACTGAGAACCATCCAGGATCCTGAGCAGATATCAAATTAAAAATTGTTTAATTTTAGCGTATTGACATGTAAGATGCTAGCGCAGAGCCCTAGTAAAGGTTTGCTTAAAGTTACAAAATTTTTAGGCGCTCATTATCAGGCTCCTGTCAAATTGGTACTCAGAAAATGATACTGAGAACCATCCAGGATCCTGAGCAGATGTCAAATTTAAAATTGTTTAATTTTAGCGTACTGACATGTAAGATGCTAGCGCAGAGCCCTAGTAAAGGTTTGCTTACAGTTACAAAATTTTTAGGCGCTCATTATCAGGCTCCTGTCAAATTGGTACTCAGAAAATGATACTGAGAACCATCCAGGATCCTGAGCAGATATCAAATTAAAAATTTAATAATTTTAGCGTACTGACATGTAAGATGATAGCGCAGAGCCCTAGTAAAGGTTTGCTTAAAGTTACAAAATTTTTAGGCGGTCATTCTGAGGCTCCTGTCAAATTGGTACTCAGAAAATGATACTGAGAACCATCCAGGATCCTGAGCACATATCAAATAAAAAATTGTTTAATTTTAGCGTATTGACATGTAAGATGCTAGCGCAGAGCCCTAGTAAAGGTTTGCTTAAAGTTATAAAATTTTTAGGCGCTCATTATCAGGCTCCTGTCAAATTGGTATTCAGAAAATGATACTGAGAACCATCCAGGATCCTGAGCAGATATCAAATTAAAAATTGTTTAATTTTAGCGTATTGACATGTAAGATGCTAGCGCAGAGCCCTAGTAAAGGTTTGCTTAAAGTTACAAAATTTTTAGGCGGTCATTCTGAGGCTCCTGTCAAATGGGTACTCAGAAAATGATACTGAGAACCATCCAGGATCCTGAGCAGATATCAAATTAAAAATTGTTTAATTTTAGCGTATTGACATGTTAGATGTTAGCGCAGAGGCCTAGTAAAGGTTTGCTTAAAGTTACAAAATTTTTAGGCGCTCATTATCAGGCTCCTGTCAAATTGGTACTCAGAACATGATACTGAAAACCATCCAGGATCCTGAGCAGATATCAAATTAAAAATCGTTTAATTTTAGCGTACTTACATGTAAGATGCTAGCGCAGAGCCCTAGTAAAGGTTTGCTTAAAGTTACAAAATTTTAGGCGCTCATTATCAGGCTCCTGTCAAATTGGTACTCAGAAAATGATACTGAGAACCATCCAGGATCCTGAGCAGATGTCAAATTTAAAATTGTTTAATTTTAGCGTACTGACATGTAAGATGCTAGCGCAGAGCCCTAGTAAAGGTTTGCTTACAGTTACAAAATTTTTAGGCGCTCATTATCAGGCTCCTGTCAAATTGGTACTCAGAAAATGATACTGAGAACCATCCAGGATCCTGAGCAGATATCAAATTAAAAATTGTTTAATTTTAGCGTATTGACATGTTAGATGCTAGCGCAAAGCCCTAGTAAAGGTTTGCTTAAAGTTACAAAATTTTTAGGCGCTCATTATCAGGCTCCTGTCAAATTGGTACTCAGAACGTGATACTGAGAACCATCCAGGATCCTGAGCAGATATCAAATTAAAAATTTTATAATTTTAGCGTACTGACATGTAAGATGCTAGCGCAGAGCCCTAGTAAAGGTTTGCTTAAAGTTACAAAATTTTTAGGCGCTTATTATCAGGCTCCTGTCAAATTGGTACTCAGAAAATGATACTGAGAACCATCCAGGATCCTGAGCAGATATCAAATTAAAAATTATTTAATTTTAGCGTACTGACATGTAAGATGCTAGCGCAGAGCCCTAGTAAAGGTTTGCTTAAAGTTACAAAATTTTTAGGCGCTCATTATCAGGCTCCTGTCAAATTGGTACTCAGAACGTGATACTGAGAACCATCCAGGATCCTGAGCAGATATCAAATTAAAAATTGTTTAATTTTAGCGTATTGACATGTAAGATGCTAGCACAGAGCCCTAGTAAAGGTTTGCTTAAAGTTACAAAATTTTTAGGCGGTCATTCTGAGGCTCCTGTAAAATTGGTACTCAGAACATGATACTGAAATCCATCCAGGATCCTGAGCAGATATCAAATGAAAAATCGTTTAATTTTAGCGTACTGACATGTAAGATGCTAGCGCAGAGCCCTAGTAAAGGTTTGCTTAAAGTTACAAAATTTTTAGGCGCTCATTATCAGGCTCCTGTCAAATTGGTACTCAGAAAATGATACTGAGAACCATCCAGGATCCTGAGCAGATATCAAATTAAAAATTTAATAATTTTAGCGTACTGACATGTAAGATGCTAGCGCAGAGCCCTAGTAAAGGTTTGCTTAAAGTTACAAAATTTATAGGCGCTCATTATCAGGCTCCTGTCAAATTGGTACTCAGAAAATGATACTGAGAACCATCCAGGATCCTGAGCAGATATCAAATTAAAAATTGTTTAATTTTAGCGTATTGACATGTAAGATGCTAGCGCAGAGGCCTAGTAAAGGTTTGCTTAAAGTTACAAAATTTTTAGGCGCTCATAATCAGGCTCCTATCAAATCGGTACTCAGAAAATGATACTGAGAACCATCCAGGATCCTGAGCAGATATCAAATTAAAAATTATTTAATTTTAGCGTACTGACATGTAAGATGCTAGCGCAGAGCCCTAGTAAGGGTTTGCTTAAAGTTACAAAATTTTTAGGCGCTCATTATCAGGCTCCTGTCAAATTGGTACTCAGAACGTGATACTGAGAACCATCCAGGATCCTGAGCAGATATCAAATTAAAAATTGTTTAATTTTAGCGTATTGACATGTAAGATGCTAGCGCAGAGCCCTAGTAAAGGTTTGCTTAAAGTTACAAAATTTTTAGGCGCTCATTATCAGGCTCCTGTCAAATTGGTACTCAGAAAATGATACTGAGAACCATCCAGGATCCTGAGCAGATATCAAATTAAAAATTGTTTAATTTTAGCGTATTGACATGTAAGATGCTAGCGCAGAGCCCTAGTAAAGGTTTGCTTAAAGTTACAAAATTTTTTAGGCGCTCATTATCAGGCTCCTGTCAAATGGGTACTCAGAAAATGATACTGAAAACCATCCAGGATCCTGAGCAGATATCAAATTAAAAATTTTATAATTTTAGCGTACTGACATGTAAGATGCTAGCGCAGAGCCCTAGTAAAGGTTTGCTTAAAGTTACAAAATTTTTAGGCGCACATTATCTGGCTCCTGTCAAATTGGTATTTAGAACGTGATACTGAGAACCATCCAGGATCCTGAGCACATATCAAATAAAAATTGTTTAATTTTAGCGTATTGACATGTAAGATGCTAGCGCAGAGCCCTAGTAAAGGTTTGCTTACAGTTACAAAATTTTTAGGCGCTCATTATCAGGCTCCTGTCAAATTGGTACTCAGAAAATGATACTGAGAACCATCCAGGATCCTGAGCAGATATCAAATTAAAAATTGTTTAATTTTAGCGTATTGACATGTAAGATGCTAGCGCAAAGCCCTAGTAAAGGTTTGCTTAAAGTTACAAAATTTTTAGGCGCTCATTATCAGGCTCCTGTCAAATTGGTACTCAGAACGTGATACTGAGAACCATCCAGGATCCTGAGCAGATATCAAATTAAAAATTTTATAATTTTAGCGTACTGACATGTAAGATGCTAGCGCAGAGCCCTAGTAAAGGTTTGCTTAAAGTTACAAAATTTTTAGGCGCTTATTATCAGGCTCCTGTCAAATTGGTACTCAGAAAATGATACTGAGAACCATCCAGGATCCTGAGCAGATATCAAATTAAAAATTATTTAATTTTAGCGTACTGACATGTAAGATGCTAGCGCAGAGCCCTAGTAAAGGTTTGCTTAAAGTTACAAAATTTTAGGCGCTCATTATCAGGCTCCTGTCAAATTGGTACTCAGAACATGATACTGAAAACCATCCAGGATCCTGAGCAGATATCAAATTAAAAATCGTATAATTTTAGCGTACTTACATGTAAGATGCTAGCGCAGAGCCCTAGTAAAGGTTTGCTTAAAGTTACAAAATTTTAGGCGCTTATTATCAGGCTCCTGTCAAATTGGTACTCAGAAAATGATACTGAGAACCATCCAGGATCCTGAGCAGATGTCAAATTTAAAATTGTTTAATTTTAGCGTACTGACATGTAAGATGCTAGCGCAGAGCCCTAGTAAAGGTTTGCTTACAGTTACAAAATTTTTAGGCGCTCATTATCAGGCTCCTGTCAAATTGGTACTCAGAAAATGATACTGAGAACCATCCAGGATCCTGAGCAGATATCAAATTAAAAATTGTTTAATTTTAGCGTATTGACATGTAAGATGCTAGCGCAAAGCCCTAGTAAAGGTTTGCTTAAAGTTACAAAATTTTTAGGCGCTCATTATCAGGCTCCTGTCAAATTGGTACTCAGAACGTGATACTGAGAACCATCCAGGATCCTGAGCAGATATCAAATTAAAAATTTTATAATTTTAGCGTACTGACATGTAAGATGCTAGCGCAGAGCCCTAGTAAAGGTTTGCTTAAAGTTACAAAATTTTTAGGCGCTTATTATCAGGCTCCTGTCAAATTGGTACTCAGAAAATGATACTGAGAACCATCCAGGATCCTGAGCAGATATCAAATTAAAAATTATTTAATTTTAGCGTACTGACATGTAAGATGCTAGCGCAGAGCCCTAGTAAAGGTTTGCTTAAAGTTACAAAATTTTTAGGCGCTCATTATCAGGCTCCTGTCAAATTGGTACTCAGAAAATGATACTGAGAACCATCCAGGATCCTGAGCAGATATCAAATTAAAAATTGTTTAATTTTAGCGTACTGACATGTAAGATGCTAGCGCAGAGCCCTAGTAAGGTTTGCTTAAAGTTACAAAATTTTTAGGCGCTCATTATCAGGCTCCTGTTAAATTGGTACTCAGAACATGATACTGAAATCCATCCAGGATCCTGAGCAGATATCAAATGAAAAATCGTTTAATTTTAGCGTACTGACATGTAAGATGCTAGCGCAGAGCCCTAGTAAAGGTTTGCTTAAAGTTACAAAATTTTTAGGCGCTCATTATCAGGCTCCTGTCAAATTGGTACTCAGAAAATGATACTGAGAACCATCCAGGATCCTGAGCAGATATCAAATTAAAAATTTAATAATTTTAGCGTACTGACATGTAAGATGCTAGCGCAGAGCCCTAGTAAAGGTTTGCTTAAAGTTACAAAATTTATAGGCGCTCATTATCAGGCTCCTGTCAAATTGGTACTCAGAAAATGATACTGAGAACCATCCAGGATCCTGAGCAGATATCAAATTAAAAATTGTTTAATTTTAGCGTATTGACATGTAAGATGCTAGCGCAGAGGCCTAGTAAAGGTTTGCTTAGAGTTACAAAATTTTTAGGCGGTCATTCTGAGGCTCCTGTAAAATTGGTACTCAGAATATGATACTGAGAACCATCCAGGATCCTGAGCAGATATCAAATTAAAAAATTTATAATTTTAGCGTACTGACATGTAAGATGCTAGCGCAGAGCCCTAGTAAGGGTTTGCTTAAAGTTACAAAATTTTTAGGCGCTCATTATCAGGCTCCTGTCAAATTGGTACTCAGAACGTGATACTGAGAACCATCCAGGATCCTGAGCAGATATCAAATTAAAAATTGTTTAATTTTAGCGTATTGACATGTAAGATGCTAGCGCAGAGCCCTAGTAAAGGTTTGCTTTAAGTTACAAAATTTTTAGGTGCTCATTAGCAGGCTCCTGTCAAATTAGTACTCAAAACGTGATACTGAGAACCATCCAGGATCCTGAGCAGATATCAAATTAAAAATTGTTTAATTTTAGCGTATTGACATGTAAGATGCTAGCGCAGAGGCCTAGTAAAGGTTTGCTTAAAGTTACAAAATTTTTTAGGCGCTCATTATCAGGCTCCTGTCAAATGGGTACTCAGAAAATGATACTGAAAACCATCCAGGATCCTGAGCAGATATCAAATTAAAAATTTTATAATTTTAGCGTACTGACATGTAAGATGCTAGCGCAGAGCCCTAGTAAAGGTTTGCTTAAAGTTACAAAATTTTTAGGCGCACATTATCTGGCTCCTGTCAAATTGGTATTTAGAACGTGATACTGAGAACCATCCAGGATCCTGAGCACATATCAAATAAAAATTGTTTAATTTTAGCGTATTGACATGTAAGATGCTAGCGCAGAGCCCTAGTAAAGGTTTGCTTAAAGTTACAAAATTTTTAGGCGCTCATTATCAGGCTCCTGTCAAATTGGTACTCAGAAAATGATAGTGAGAACCATCCAGGATCCTGAGCAGATATCAAATTAAAAATTGTTTAATTTTAGCGTATTGACATGTAAGAGGCCTAGTAAAGGTTTGCTTAAATTTACAAAATTTTTAGGCGCTCATTATCAGGCTCCTGTCAAATTGGTACTCAGAACGTGATACTGAGAACCATCCAGGATCCTGAGCACATATCAAATAAAAATTGTTTAATTTTAGCGTATTGACATGTAAGATGCTAGCGCAGAGCCCTAGTAAAGGTGTGCTTTAAGTTACAAAATTTTTAGGCGCTCATTATCAGGCTCCTGTCAAATTGGTACTCAGAAAATGATAGTGAGAACCATCCAGGATCCTGAGATGATATCAAATTAAAAATTGTTTAATTTTAGCGTATTGACATGTAAGAGGCTTAGTAAAGGTTTGCTTAAAGTTCCAAAATTTTTAGGCGCTCATTATCAGGCTCCTGTTAAATTGGTACTCAGAACGTGATACTGAGAACCATCCAGGATCCTGAGCAGATATCAAATTAAAAATTGTTTAATTTTAGCGTATTGACATGTAAGATGCTAGCGCAGAGCCCTAGTAAAGGTTTGCTTAAAGTTACAAAATTTTTAGGCGCTCATTATCAGGCTCCTGTCAAATGGGTACTCAGAAAATGATACTGAGAACCATCCAGGATCCTGAGCAGATATCAAATTAAAAATTGTTTAATTTTAGCGTATTGACATGTTAGATGTTAGCGCAGAGGCCTAGTAAAGGTTTGCTTAAAGTTACAAAATTTTTAGGCGGTCATTCTGAGGCTCCTGTAAAATTGGTACTCAGAACATGATACTGAAAACCATCCAGGATCCTGAGCAGATATCAAATTAAAAATCGTTTAATTTTAGCGTACTGACATGTAAGATGCTAGCGCAGAGCCCTAGTAAAGGTTTGCTTAAAGTTACAAAATTTTAAGGCGGTCATTCTGAGGCTCCTGTCAAATTGGTACTCAAAAAATGATACTGAGAACCATCCAGGATCCTGAGCACATATCAAATAAAAAATTGTTTAATTTTAGCGTATTGACATGTAAGATGCTAGCGCATAGCCCTAGTAAAGGTTTGCTTAAAGTTACAAAATTTTTAGGCGCTCATTATCAGGCTCCTGTCAAATTGGTACTCAGAAAATGATACTGAGAACCATCCAGGATCCTGAGCAGATATCAAATTAAAAATTGTTTAATTTTAGCGTATTGACATGTAAGATGCTAGCGCAGAGCCCTAGTAAAGGTTTGCTTAAAGTTACAAAATTTTTAGGCGCTCATTATCAGGCTCCTGTCAAATTGGTACTCAGAACGTGATACTGAGAACCATCCAGGATCCTGAGCAGATATCAAATTAAAAATTTTATAATTTTAGCGTACTGACATGTAAGATGCTAGCGCAGAGCCCTAGTAAAGGTTTGCTTAAAGTTACAAAATTTTTAGGCGCTTATTATCAGGCTCCTGTCAAATTGGTACTCAGAAAATGATACTGAGAACCATCCAGGATCCTGAGCAGATATCAAATTAAAAATTATTTAATTTTAGCGTACTGACATGTAAGGTGCTAGCGCAGAGCCCTAGTAAAGGTTTGCTTAAAGTTACAAAATTTTTAGGCGCTCATTATCAGGCTCCTGTCAAATTGGTACTCAGAACGTGATACTGAGAACCATCCAGGATCCTGAGCAGATATCAAATTAAAAATTGTTTAATTTTAGCGTATTGACATGTAAGATGCTAGCACAGAGCCCTAGTAAAGGTTTGCTTAAAGTTACAAAATTTTTAGGCGGTCATTCTGAGGCTCCTGTAAAATTGGTACTCAGAACATGATACTGAAATCCATCAAGGATCCTGAGCAGATATCAAATTAAAAATCGTTTAATTTTAGCGTACTGACATGTAAGATGCTAGCGCAGAGCCCTAGTAAAGGTTTGCTTAAAGTTACAAAATTTTTAGGCGCTCATTATCAGGCTCCTGTCAAATTGGTACTCAGAAAATGATACTGAGAACCATCCAGGATCCTGAGCAGATATCAAATTAAAAATTTAATAATTTTAGCGTACTGACATGTAAGATGCTAGCGCAGAGCCCTAGTAAAGGTTTGCTTAAAGTTACAAAATTTATAGGCGCTCATTATCAGGCTCCTGTCAAATTGGTACTCAGAAAATGATACTGAGAACCATCCAGGATCCTGAGCAGATATCAAATTAAAAATTGTTTAATTTTAGCGTATTGACATGTAAGATGCTAGCGCAGAGCCCTAGTAAAGGTTTGCTTAAAGTTACAAAATTTTTAGGCGGTCATTCTGAGGCTCCTGTAAAATTGGTACTCAGAATATGATACTGAGAACCATCCAGGATCCTGAGCAGATATCAAATTAAAAATTTTATAATTTTAGCGTACTGACATGTAAGATGCTAGCGCAGAGCCCTAGTAAGGGTTTGCTTAAAGTTACAAAATTTTTAGGCGCTCATTATCAGGCTTCTGTCAAATTGGTACTCAGAACGTGATACTGAGAACCATCCAGGATCCTGAGCAGATATCAAATTAAAAATTGTTTAATTTTAGCGTATTGACATGTAAGATGCTAGCGCAGAGCCCTAGTAAAGGTTTGCTTAAAGTTACAAAATTTTTAGGCGCTCATTATCAGGCTCCTGTCAAATTGGTACTCAGAAAATGATACTGAGAACCATCCAGGATCCTGAGCAGATATCAAATTAAAAATTATTTAATTTTAGCGTACTGACATGTAAGATGTTAGCGCAGAGCCCTAGTAAAGTTTTGCTTAAAGTTACAAAATTTTTAGGCGCTCATTATCAGGCTCCTGTCAAATTGGTACTCAAAACGTGATACTGAGAACCATCCAGGATCCTAAGCAGATATCAAATTAAAAATTTAATAATTTTAGCGTACTTACATGTAAGATGCTAGCGCAGAGCCCTAGTAAAGGTTTGCTTAAAGTTAAAAAATTTTTAGGCGCTCATTATCAGGCTCCTGTCAAATTGGTACTCAGAAAATGATACTGAGAACCATCCAGGATCCTGAGCAGATATCAAATTAAAAATCGTTTAATTTTAGCGTACTGACATGTAAGATGCTAGCGCAGAGCCCTAGTAAAGGTTTGCTTAAAGTTAAAAAATTTATAGGCGGTCATTCTGAGGCTCCTGTCAAATTGGTACTCAGAAAATGATACTGAGAACCATCCAGGATCCTGAGCACATATCAAATAAAAAATTGTTTAATTTTAGCGTATTGACATGTAAGATGCTAGCGCAGAGCCCTAGTAAAGGTTTGCTTAAAGTTACAAAAATTTTAGGCGCTCATTATCAGGCTTCTGTCAAATTGGTACTCAGAAAATGATACTGAGAACCATCCAGGATCCTGAGCAGATATCAAATTAAAAATTGTTTAATTTTAGCGTATTGACATGTAAGATGCTAGCGCAGAGGCCTAGTAAAGGTTTGCTTAAAGTTACAAAATTTTTAGGCGCTCATTATCAGGCTCCTATCAAATTGGTACTCAGAAAATGATACTGAGAACCATCCAGGATCCTGAGCAGATATCAAATTAAAAATTATTTAATTTAAGCGTACTGACATGTAAGATGCTAGCGCAGAGCCCTAGTAAAGGTTTGCTTAAAGTTACAAAATTTTTAGGCGCTCATTATCAGGCTCCTGTCAAATTGGTACTCAGAACGTGATACTGAGAACCATCCAGGATCCTGAGCAGATATCAAATTAAAAATTGTTTAATTTTAGCGTATTGACATGTAAGATGCTAGCGCAGAGCCCTAGTAAAGGTTTGCTTAAAGTTACAAAATTTTTAGGCGCTCATTATCAGGCTCCTGTAAAATTGGTACTCAGAAAATAATACTGAGAACCATCCAGGATCCTGAGCAGATATTAAATTAAAAACTATTTAATTTTAGCGTACTGACATGTAAGATGCTAGCGCAGAGCCCTAGTAAAGGTTTGCTTAAAGTTACAAAATTTTTAGGCGCTCATTATCAGGCTCCTGTCAAATTGGTACTCAGAAAATGATACTGAGAACCATCCAGGATCCTGAGCAGATATCAAATTAAGAATTGTTTAATTTTAGCGTATTGACATGTTAGATGTTAGCGCAGAGGCCTAGTAAAGGTTTGCTTAAAGTTACAAAATTTTTAGGCGGTCATTCTGAGGCTCCTGTAAAATTGGTACTCAGAACATGATACTGAAAACCATCCAGGATCCTGAGCAGATATCAAATTAAAAATCGTTTAATTTTAGCGTACTTACATGTAAGATGCTAGCGCAGAGCCCTAGTAAAGGTTTGCTTAAAGTAACAAAATTTTAGGCGCTCATTATCAGGCTCTTGTCAAATTGGTACTCAGAAAATGATACTGAGAACCATCCAGGATTCTGAGCAGATGTCAAATTTAAAATTGTTTAATTTTAGCGTACTTACATGTAAGATGCTAGCGCAGAGCCCTAGTAAAGGTTTGCTTACAGTTACAAAATTTTTAGGCGCTCATTATCAGGCTCCTGTCAAATTGGTACTCAGAAAATGATACTGAGAACCATCCAGGATCCTGAGCAGATATCAAATTAAAAATTGTTTAATTTTAGCGTACTGACATGTAAGATGCTAGCGCAGAGCCCTAGTAAAGGTTTGCTTAAAGTTACAAAATTTTTAGGCGGTCATTCTGAGGCTCCTGTCAAATTGGTACTCAGAAAATGATACTGAGAACCATCCAGGATCCTGAGCACATATCAAATAAAAAATTGTTTAATTTTAGCGTATTGACATGTAAGATGCTAGCGCAGAGCCCTAGTAAAGGTTTGCTTAAAGTTACAAAATTTTTAGGCGCTCATTATCAGGCTTCTGTCAAATTGGTACTCAGAAAATGATACTGAGAACCATCCAGGATCCTGAGCAGATATCAAATTAAAAATTGTTTAATTTTAGCGTATTGACATGTAAGATGCTAGCGCAGAGCCCTAGTAAAGGTTTGCTTAAAGTAACAAAATTTTTAGGCGCTCATTATCAGGCTCCTGTCAAATTGGTACTCAGAAAATGATACTGAGAACCATCCAGGATCCTGAGCAGATATCAAATTAAAAATTGTTTAATTTTAGCGTACTGACATGTAAGATGCTAGCGCAGAGCCCTAGTAAGGTTTGCTTAAAGTTACAAAATTTTTAGGCGCTCATTATCAGGCTCCTGTCAAATTGGTACTCAGAAAATGATACTGAGAACCATCCAGGATCCTGAGCAGATATCAAATTAAAAATTGTTTAATTTTAGCGTATTGACATGTTAGATGTTAGCGCAGAGGCCTAGTAAAGGTTTGCTTAAAGTTACAAAATTTTTAGGCGGTCATTATCAGGCTCCTGGCAAATTGGTACTCAGAACGTGATACTGAGAACCATCCAGGATCCTGAGCAGATATCAAATTAAAAATTGTTTAATTTTAGCGTATTGACATGTAAGATGCTAGCGCAGAGCCCTAGTAAAGGTTTGCTTAAAGTTACAAAATTTTTAGGCGCTAATTATCTAGCTCCTGTCAAATTGGTGCTCAGAAAATGATACTGAGAACCATCCAGGATCCTGAGCAGATATCAAATTAAAAATTGTTTAATTTTAGCGTATTGACATGTTAGATGTTAGCGCAGAGGCCTAGTAAAGGTTTGCTTAAAGTTACAAAATTTTAAGGCGGTCATTCTGAGGCTCCTGTAAAATTGATACTCAGAACATGATACTGAAAACCATCCAGGATCCTGAGCAGATATCAAATTTAAAATCGTTTTATTTTAGCGTTCTGACATGTAAGATGCTAGCGCAGAGCCCTAGTAAAGGTTTGCTTAAAGTTACAAAATTTTTAGGCGGTCATTCTGAGGCTCCTGTCAAATTGGTACTCAGAAAATGATACTGAGAACCATCCAGGATCCTGAGCACATATCAAATAAAAATTGTTTAATTTTAGCTTTAAGTTTGCTTAAAGTTAGTTTGCTTAAAGTTACAAAATTTTTAGGCGCTCATTATCAGGCTCCTGTCAAATTGGTACTCAGAAAATGATACTGAGAACCATCCAGGATCCTGAGCAGATATCAAATTAAAAATTGTTTAATTTTAGCGTACTGACATGTAAGATGCTAGCGCAGAGCCCTAGTAAGGTTTGCTTAAAGTTACAAAATTTTTAGGCGCTCATTATCAGGCTCCTGTCAAATTGGTACTCAGAAAATGATACTGAGAACCATCCAGGATCCTGAGCAGATATCAAATTAAAAATTGTTTAATTTTAGCGTATTGACATGTTAGATGTTAGCGCAGAGGCCTAGTAAAGGTTTGCTTAAAGTTACAAAATTTTTAGGCGGTCATTATCAGGCTCCTGGCAAATTGGTACTCAGAACGTGATACTGAGAACCATCCAGGATCCTGAGCAGATATCAAATTAAAAATTGTTTAATTTTAGCGTATTGACATGTAAGATGCTAGCGCAGAGCCCTAGTAAAGGTTTGCTTAAAGTTACAAAATTTTTAGGCGCTAATTATCTAGCTCCTGTCAAATTGGTGCTCAGAAAATGATACTGAGAACCATCCAGGATCCTGAGCAGATATCAAATTAAAAATTGTTTAATTTTAGCGTATTGACATGTTAGATGTTAGCGCAGAGGCCTAGTAAAGGTTTGCTTAAAGTTACAAAATTTTAAGGCGGTCATTCTGAGGCTCCTGTAAAATTGATACTCAGAACATGATACTGAAAACCATCCAGGATCCTGAGCAGATATCAAATTTAAAATCGTTTTATTTTAGCGTTCTGACATGTAAGATGCTAGCGCAGAGCCCTAGTAAAGGTTTGCTTAAAGTTACAAAATTTTTAGGCGGTCATTCTGAGGCTCCTGTCAAATTGGTACTCAGAAAATGATACTGAGAACCATCCAGGATCCTGAGCACATATCAAATAAAAATTGTTTAATTTTAGCTTTAAGTTTGCTTAAAGTTAGTTTGCTTAAAGTTACAAAATTTTTAGGCGCTCATTATCAGGCTCCTGTCAAATTGGTACTCAGAAAATGATACTGAGAACCATCCAGGATCCTGAGCAGATATCAAATTAAAAATTGTTTAATTTTAGCGTATTGACATGTAAGATGCTAGCGCAGAGCCCTAGTAAAGGTTTGCTTAAAGTAACAAAATTTTTAGGCGCTCATTATCAGGCTCCTGTCAAATTGGTACTCAGAAAATGATACTGAGAACCATCCAGGATCCTGAGCAGATATCAAATTAAAAATTGTTTAATTTTAGCGTACTGACATGTAAGATGCTAGCGCAGAGCCCTAGTAAGGTTTGCTTAAAGTTACAAAATTTTTAGGCGCTCATTATCAGGCTCCTGTCAAATTGGTACTCAGAAAATGATACTGAGAACCATCCAGGATCCTGAGCAGATATCAAATTAAAAATTGTTTAATTGTAGCGTATTGACATGTTAGATGTTAGCGCAGAGGCCTAGTAAAGGTTTGCTTAAAGTTACAAAATTTTTAGGCGGTCATTCTGAGGCTCCTGTAAAATTGGTACTCAGAACATGATACTGAAAACCATCCAGGATCCTGAGCAGAAATCAAATTAAAAATCGTTTAATTTTAGCGTACTTACATGTAAGATGCTAGCGCAGAGCCCTAATAAAGGTTTGCTTAAAGTTACAAAATTTTTAGGCGGTCATTCTGAGGCTCCTGTCAAATTGGTACTCAGAAAATGATACTGAGAACCATCCAGGATCCTGAGCACATATCAAATAAAAAATTGTTTAATTTTAGCGTATTGACATGTAAGATGCTAGCGCAGAGCCCTAGTAAAGGTTTGCTTAAAGTTACAAAATTTTTAGGCGCTCATTATCAGGCTCCTGTCAAATTGGTACTCAGAAAATGATACTGAGAACCATCCAGGATCCTGAGCAGATATCAAATTAAAAATTGTTTAATTTTAGCGTATTGACATGTAAGATGCTAGCGCAGAGGCCTAGTAAAGGTTTGCTTAAAGTTACAAAATTTTTAGGCGGTCATTCTGAGGCTCCTGTAAAATTGGTACTCAGAACATGATACTGAGAACCATCCAGGATCCTGAGCAGATATCAAATTAAAAATTTTATAATTTTAGCGTACTGACATGTAAGATGCTAGCGCAGAGCCCTAGTAAAGGTTTGCTTAAAGTTACAAAATTTTTAGGCGCTCATTATCAGGCTCCTGTCAAATTGGTACTCAGAAAATGATACTGAGAACCATCCAGGATCCTGAGCAGATATCAAATTAAAAATTGTTTAATTTTAGCGTATTGACATGTTAGATGTTAGCGCAGAGGCCTAGTAAAGGTTTGCTTAAAGTTACAAAATTTTTAGGCGGTCATTCTGAGGCTCCTGTAAAATTGGTACTCAGAACATGATACTGAAAACCATCCAGGATCCTGAGCAGAAATCAAATTAAAAATCGTTTAATTTTAGCGTACTTACATGTAAGATGCTAGCGCAGAGCCCTAATAAAGGTTTGCTTAAAGTTACAAAATTTTTAGGCGGTCATTCTGAGGCTCCTGTCAAATTGGTACTCAGAAAATGATACTGAGAACCATCCAGGATCCTGAGCACATATCAAATAAAAAATTGTTTAATTTTAGCGTATTGACATGTAAGATGCTAGCGCAGAGCCCTAGTAAAGGTTTGCTTAAAGTTACAAAATTTTTAGGCGGTCATTCTGAGGCTCCTGTAAAATTGGTACTCAGAACATGATACTGAGAACCATCCAGGATCCTGAGCAGATATCAAATTAAAAATTTTATAATTTTAGCGTACTGACATGTAAGATGCTAGCGCAGAGCCCTAGTAAAGGTTTGCTTAAAGTTACAAAATTTTTAGGCGCTCATTATCAGGCTCCTGTCAAATTGGTACTCAGAAAATGATACTGAGAACCATCCAGGATCCTGAGCAGATATCAAATTAAAAATTATTTAATTTTAGCGTACTGACATGTAAGATGCTAGCGCAGAGCCCTAGTAAAGGTTTGCTTAAAGTTACAAAATTTTTAGGCGCTCATTATCAGGCTCCTGTCAAATTGGTACTCAGAAAATGATACTGAGAACCATCCAGGATCCTGAGCACATATCAAATAAAAATTGTTTAATTTTAGCGTATTGACATGTTAGATGTTAGCGCAGAGGCCTAGTAAAGGTTTGCTTAAAGTTACAAAATTTTTAGGCGGTCATTCTGAGGCTCCTGTAAAATTGGTACTCAGAACATGATACTGAGAACCATCCAGGATCCTGAGCAGATATCAAATTAAAAATTTTATAATTTTAGCGTACTGACATGTAAGATGCTAGCGCAGAGCCCTAATAAAGGTTTGCTTAAAGTTACAAAATTTTTAGGCGGTCATTCTGAGGCTCCTGTCAAATTGGTACTCAGAAAATGATACTGAGAACCATCCAGGATCCTGAGCAGATATCAAATTAAAAATTATTTAATTTTAGCGTACTGACATGTAAGATGCTAGCGCAGAGCCCTAGTAAAGGTTTGCTTAAAGTTACAAATTTTTAGGCGCTCATTATCAGGCTCCTGGCAAATTGGTACTCAGAACGTGATACTGAGAACCATCCAGGATCCTGAGCAGATATCAAATTAAAAATTTAATAATTTTAGCGTATTGACATGTAAGATGCTAGCGCAGAGCCCTAGTAAAGATTTGCTTAAAGTTACAAAATTTTTAGGCGCTAGTTATCTAGCTCCTGTCAAATTGGTGCTCAGAAAATAATACTGAGAACCATCCAGGATCCTGAGCAGATATCAAATTAAAAATTGTTTAATTTTAGCGTATTGACATGTTAGATGTTAGCGCAGAGGCCTAGTAAAGGTTTGCTTAAAGTTACAAAATTTTAAGGCGGTCATTCTGAGGCTCCTGTAAAATTGATACTCAGAACATGATACTGAAAACCATCCAGGATCCTGAGCAGATATCAAATTTAAAATCGTTTTATTTTAGCGTTCTGACATGTAAGATGCTAGCGCAGAGCCCTAGTAAAGGTTTGCTTAAAGTTACAAAATTTTTAGGCGGTCATTCTGAGGCTCCTGTCAAATTGGTACTCAGAAAATGATACTGAGAACCATCCAGGATCCTGAGCACATATCAAATAAAAATTGTTTAATTTTAGCGTATTGACATGTAAGATGCTAGCGCAGAGCCCTAGTAAAGGTTTGCTTAAAGTTACAAAATTTTTAGGCGCTCATTATCAGGCTCCTGTCAAATTGGTACTCAGAAAATGATACTGAGAACCATCCAGGATCCTGAGCAGATATCAAATTAAAAATTATTTAATTTTAGCGTACTGACATGTAAGATGCTAGCGCAGAGCCCTAGTAAAGGTTTGCTTAAAGTTACAAAATTTTTAGGCGCTCATTATCAGGCTCCTGTCAAATTGGTACTCAGAAAATGATACTGAGAACCATCCAGGATCCTGAGCAGATATCAAATTAAAAATTGTTTAATTTTAGCGTACTGACATGTAAGATGCTAGCGCAGAGCCCTAGTAAGGTTTGCTTAAAGTTACAAAATTTTTAGGCGCTCATTATCAGGCTCCTGTTAAATTGGTACTCAGAACATGATACTGAAATCCATCCAGGATCCTGAGCAGATATCAAATGAAAAATCGTTTAATTTTAGCGTACTGACATGTAAGATGCTAGCGCAGAGCCCTAGTAAAGGTTTGCTTAAAGTTACAAAATTTTTAGGCGCTCATTATCAGGCTCCTGTCAAATTGGTACTCAGAAAATGATACTGAGAACCATCCAGGATCCTGAGCAGATATCAAATTAAAAATTTAATAATTTTAGCGTACTGACATGTAAGATGCTAGCGCAGAGCCCTAGTAAAGGTTTGCTTAAAGTTACAAAATTTATAGGCGCTCATTATCAGGCTCCTGTCAAATTGGTACTCAGAAAATGATACTGAGAACCATCCAGGATCCTGAGCAGATATCAAATTAAAAATTGTTTAATTTTAGCGTATTGACATATAAGATGCTAGCGCAGAGGCCTAGTAAAGGTTTGCTTAGAGTTACAAAATTTTTAGGCGGTCATTCTGAGGCTCCTGTAAAATTGGTACTCAGAATATGATACTGAGAACCATCCAGGATCCTGAGCAGATATCAAATTAAAAAATTTATAATTTTAGCGTACTGACATGTAAGATGCTAGCGCAGAGCCCTAGTAAGGGTTTGCTTAAAGTTACAAAATTTTTAGGCGCTCATTATCAGGCTCCTGTCAAATTGGTACTCAGAACGTGATACTGAGAACCATCCAGGATCCTGAGCAGATATCAAATTAAAAATTGTTTAATTTTAGCGTATTGACATGTAAGATGCTAGCGCAGAGCCCTAGTAAAGGTTTGCTTTAAGTTACAAAATTTTTAGGCGCTCATTAGCAGGCTCCTGTCAAATTAGTACTCAAAACGTGATACTGAGAACCATCCAGGATCCTGAGCAGATATCAAATTAAAAATTGTTTAATTTTAGCGTATTGACATGTAAGATGCTAGCGCAGAGCCCTAGTAAAGGTTTGCTTAAAGTTACAAAATTTTTTAGGCGCTCATTATCAGGCTCCTGTCAAATGGGTACTCAGAAAATGATACTGAAAACCATCCAGGATCCTGAGCAGATATCAAATTAAAAATTTTATAATTTTAGCGTACTGACATGTAAGATGCTAGCGCAGAGCCCTAGTAAAGGTTTGCTTAAAGTTACAAAATTTTTAGGCGCACATTATCTGGCTCCTGTCAAATTGGTATTTAGAACGTGATACTGAGAACCATCCAGGATCCTGAGCACATATCAAATAAAAATTGTTTAATTTTAGCGTATTGACATGTAAGATGCTAGCGCAGAGCCCTAGTAAAGGTTTGCTTAAAGTTACAAAATTTTTAGGCGCTCATTATCAGGCTCCTGTCAAATTGGTACTCAGAAAATGATAGTGAGAACCATCCAGGATCCTGAGCAGATATCAAATTAAAAATTGTTTAATTTTAGCGTATTGACATGTAAGAGGCCTAGTAAAGGTTTGCTTAAATTTACAAAATTTTTAGGCGCTCATTATCAGGCTCCTGTCAAATTGGTACTCAGAACGTGATACTGAGAACCATCCAGGATCCTGAGCACATATCAAATAAAAATTGTTTAATTTTAGCGTATTGACATGTAAGATGCTAGCGCAGAGCCCTAGTAAAGGTGTGCTTTAAGTTACAAAATTTTTAGGCGCTCATTATCAGGCTCCTGTCAAATTGGTACTCAGAAAATGATAGTGAGAACCATCCAGGATCCTGAGATGATATCAAATTAAAAATTGTTTAATTTTAGCGTATTGACATGTAAGAGGCTTAGTAAAGGTTTGCTTAAAGTTACAAAATTTTTAGGCGCTCATTATCAGGCTCCTGTTAAATTGGTACTCAGAACGTGATACTGAGAACCATCCAGGATCCTGAGCAGATATCAAATTAAAAATTGTTTAATTTTAGCGTATTGACATGTAAGATGCTAGCGCAGAGCCCTAGTAAAGGTTTGCTTAAAGTTACAAAATTTTTAGGCGCTCATTATCAGGCTCCTGTCAAATGGGTACTCAGAAAATGATACTGAGAACCATCCAGGATCCTGAGCAGATATCAAATTAAAAATTGTTTAATTTTAGCGTATTGACATGTTAGATGTTAGCGCAGAGGCCTAGTAAAGGTTTGCTTAAAGTTACAAAATTTTTAGGCGGTCATTCTGAGGCTCCTGTAAAATTGGTACTCAGAACATGATACTGAAAACCATCCAGGATCCTGAGCAGATATCAAATTAAAAATCGTTTAATTTTAGCGTACTTACATGTAAGATGCTAGCGCAGAGCCCTAGTAAAGGTTTGCTTAAAGTTACAAAATTTTAGGCGCTCATTATCAGGCTCCTGTCAAATTGGTACTCAGAAAATGATACTGAGAACCATCCAGGATCCTGAGCAGATGTCAAATTTAAAGTTGTTTAATTTTAGCGTACAGACATGTAAGATGCTAGCGCAGAGCCCTAGTAAAGGTTTGCTTACAGTTACAAAATTTTTAGGCGCTCATTATCAGGCTCCTGTCAAATTGGTACTCAGAAAATGATACTGAGAACCATCCAGGATCCTGAGCAGATATCAAATAAAAAATTGTTTAATTTTAGCGTATTGACATGTAAGATGCTAGCGCAGAGGCCTAGTAAAGGTTTGCTTAATGTTACAAAATTTTTAGGCGGTCATTCTGAGGCTCCTGTAAAATTGGTACTCAGAACATGATACTGAGAACCATCCAGGATCCTGAGCAGATATCAAATAAAAAATTTTATAATTTTAGCGTACTGACATGTAAGATGCTAGCGCAGAGCCCTAGTAAAGGTTTGCTTAAAGTTACAAAATTTTTAGGCGCTCATTATCAGGCTCCTGTCAAATTGGTACTCAGAAAATGATAGTGAGAACCATCCAGGATCCTGAGCAGATATCAAATTAAAAATTGTTTAATTTTAGCGTATTGACATGTAAGAGGCCTAGTAAAGGTTTGCTTAAATTTACAAAATTTTTAGGCGCTCATTATCAGGCTCCTGTCAAATTGGTACTCAGAAAATGATACTGAGAACCATCCAGGATCCTGAGCAGATATCAAATTAAAAATTGTTTAATTTTAGCGTATTGACATGTAAGATGCTAGCGCAGAGCCCTAGTAAAGGTTTGCTTAAAGTTACAAAATTTTTAGGCGCTCATTATCAGGCTCCTGTCAAATTGGTACTCAGAACGTGATACTGAGAACCATCCAGGATCCTGAGCAGATATCAAATTAAAAATTTTATAATTTTAGCGTACTGACATGTAAGATGCTAGCGCAGAGCCCTAGTAAAGGTTTGCTTAAAGTTACAAAATTTTTAGGCGCTTATTATCAGGCTCCTGTCAAATTGGTACTCAGAAAATGATACTGAGAACCATCCAGGATCCTGAGCAGATATCAAATTAAAAATTATTTAATTTTAGCGTACTGACATGTAAGATGCTAGCGCAGAGCCCTAGTAAAGGTTTGCTTAAAGTTACAAAATTTTTAGGCGCTCATTATCAGGCTCCTGTCAAATTGGTACTCAGAACGTGATACTGAGAACCATCCAGGATCCTGAGCAGATATCAAATTAAAAATTGTTTAATTTTAGCGTATTGACATGTAAGATGCTAGCACAGAGCCCTAGTAAAGGTTTGCTTAAAGTTACAAAATTTTTAGGCGGTCATTCTGAGGCTCCTGTAAAATTGGTACTCAGAACATGATACTGAAATCCATCAAGGATCCTGAGCAGATATCAAATTAAAAATCGTTTAATTTTAGCGTACTGACATGTAAGATGCTAGCGCAGAGCCCTAGTAAAGGTTTGCTTAAAGTTACAAAATTTTTAGGCGCTCATTATCAGGCTCCTGTCAAATTGGTACTCAGAAAATGATACTGAGAACCATCCAGGATCCTGAGCAGATATCAAATTAAAAATTTAATAATTTTAGCGTACTGACATGTAAGATGCTAGCGCAGAGCCCTAGTAAAGGTTTGCTTAAAGTTACAAAATTTATAGGCGCTCATTATCAGGCTCCTGTCAAATTGGTACTCAGAAAATGATACTGAGAACCATCCAGGATCCTGAGCAGATATCAAATTAAAAATTGTTTAATTTTAGCGTATTGACATGTAAGATGCTAGCGCAGAGCCCTAGTAAAGGTTTGCTTAAAGTTACAAAATTTTTAGGCGGTCATTCTGAGGCTCCTGTAAAATTGGTACTCAGAATATGATACTGAGAACCATCCAGGATCCTGAGCAGATATCAAATTAAAAATTTTATAATTTTAGCGTACTGACATGTAAGATGCTAGCGCAGAGCCCTAGTAAGGGTTTGCTTAAAGTTACAAAATTTTTAGGCGCTCATTATCAGGCTTCTGTCAAATTGGTACTCAGAACGTGATACTGAGAACCATCCAGGATCCTGAGCAGATATCAAATTAAAAATTGTTTAATTTTAGCGTATTGACATGTAAGATGCTAGCGCAGAGCCCTAGTAAAGGTTTGCTTAAAGTTACAAAATTTTTAGGCGCTCATTATCAGGCTCCTGTCAAATTGGTACTCAGAAAATGATACTGAGAACCATCCAGGATCCTGAGCAGATATCAAATTAAAAATTATTTAATTTTAGCGTACTGACATGTAAGATGTTAGCGCAGAGCCCTAGTAAAGTTTTGCTTAAAGTTACAAAATTTTTAGGCGCTCATTATCAGGCTCCTGTCAAATTGGTACTCAAAACGTGATACTGAGAACCATCCAGGATCCTAAGCAGATATCAAATTAAAAATTTAATAATTTTAGCGTACTTACATGTAAGATGCTAGCGCAGAGCCCTAGTAAAGGTTTGCTTAAAGTTAAAAAATTTTTAGGCGCTCATTATCAGGCTCCTGTCAAATTGGTACTCAGAAAATGATACTGAGAACCATCCAGGATCCTGAGCAGATATCAAATTAAAAATCGTTTAATTTTAGCGTACTGACATGTAAGATGCTAGCGCAGAGCCCTAGTAAAGGTTTGCTTAAAGTTAAAAAATTTATAGGCGGTCATTCTGAGGCTCCTGTCAAATTGGTACTCAGAAAATGATACTGAGAACCATCCAGGATCCTGAGCACATATCAAATAAAAAATTGTTTAATTTTAGCGTATTGACATGTAAGATGCTAGCGCAGAGCCCTAGTAAAGGTTTGCTTAAAGTTACAAAAATTTTAGGCGCTCATTATCAGGCTTCTGTCAAATTGGTACTCAGAAAATGATACTGAGAACCATCCAGGATCCTGAGCAGATATCAAATTAAAAATTGTTTAATTTTAGCGTATTGACATGTAAGATGCTAGCGCAGAGGCCTAGTAAAGGTTTGCTTAAAGTTACAAAATTTTAAGGCGCTCATTATCAGGCTCCTATCAAATTGGTACTCAGAAAATGATACTGAGAACCATCCAGGATCCTGAGCAGATATCAAATTAAAAATTATTTAATTTAAGCGTACTGACATGTAAGATGCTAGCGCAGAGCCCTAGTAAAGGTTTGCTTAAAGTTACAAAATTTTTAGGCGCTCATTATCAGGCTCCTGTCAAATTGGTACTCAGAACGTGATACTGAGAACCATCCAGGATCCTGAGCAGATATCAAATTAAAAATTGTTTAATTTTAGCGTATTGACATGTAAGATGCTAGCGCAGAGCCCTAGTAAAGGTTTGCTTAAAGTTACAAAATTTTTAGGCGCTCATTATCAGGCTCCTGTAAAATTGGTACTCAGAAAATAATACTGAGAACCATCCAGGATCCTGAGCAGATATTAAATTAAAAACTATTTAATTTTAGCGTACTGACATGTAAGATGCTAGCGCAGAGCCCTAGTAAAGGTTTGCTTAAAGTTACAAAATTTTTAGGCGCTCATTATCAGGCTCCTGTCAAATTGGTACTCAGAAAATGATACTGAGAACCATCCAGGATCCTGAGCAGATATCAAATTAAGAATTGTTTAATTTTAGCGTATTGACATGTTAGATGTTAGCGCAGAGGCCTAGTAAAGGTTTGCTTAAAGTTACAAAATTTTTAGGCGGTCATTCTGAGGCTCCTGTAAAATTGGTACTCAGAACATGATACTGAAAACCATCCAGGATCCTGAGCAGATATCAAATTAAAAATCGTTTAATTTTAGCGTACTTACATGTAAGATGCTAGCGCAGAGCCCTAGTAAAGGTTTGCTTAAAGTAACAAAATTTTAGGCGCTCATTATCAGGCTCTTGTCAAATTGGTACTCAGAAAATGATACTGAGAACCATCCAGGATTCTGAGCAGATGTCAAATTTAAAATTGTTTAATTTTAGCGTACTTACATGTAAGATGCTAGCGCAGAGCCCTAGTAAAGGTTTGCTTACAGTTACAAAATTTTTAGGCGCTCATTATCAGGCTCCTGTCAAATTGGTACTCAGAAAATGATACTGAGAACCATCCAGGATCCTGAGCAGATATCAAATTAAAAATTGTTTAATTTTAGCGTACTGACATGTAAGATGCTAGCGCAGAGCCCTAGTAAAGGTTTGCTTAAAGTTACAAAATTTTTAGGCGGTCATTCTGAGGCTCCTGTCAAATTGGTACTCAGAAAATGATACTGAGAACCATCCAGGATCCTGAGCACATATCAAATAAAAAATTGTTTAATTTTAGCGTATTGACATGTAAGATGCTAGCGCAGAGCCCTAGTAAAGGTTTGCTTAAAGTTACAAAATTTTTAGGCGCTCATTATCAGGCTTCTGTCAAATTGGTACTCAGAAAATGATACTGAGAACCATCCAGGATCCTGAGCAGATATCAAATTAAAAATTGTTTAATTTTAGCGTATTGACATGTTAGATGTTAGCTCAGAGGCCTAGTAAAGGTTTGCTTAAAGTTACAAAATTTTTAGGCGCTCATTATCAGGCTCCTGTCAAATTGGTACTCAGAAAATGATACTGAGAACCATCCAGGATCCTGAGCAGATATCAAATTAAAAATTGTTTAATTTTAGCGTATTGACATGTTAGATGTTAGCGCAGAGGCCTAGTAAAGGTTTGCTTAAAGTTACAAAATTTTTAGGCGGTCATTCTGAGGCTCCTGTAAAATTGGTACTCAGAACATGATACTGAAAACCATCCAGGATCCTGAGCAGAAATCAAATTAAAAATCGTTTAATTTTAGCGTACTTACATGTAAGATGCTAGCGCAGAGCCCTAATAAAGGTTTGCTTAAAGTTACAAAATTTTTAGGCGGTCATTCTGAGGCTCCTGTAAAATTGGTACTCAGAACATGATACTGAGAACCATCCAGGATCCTGAGCAGATATCAAATTAAAAATTTTATAATTTTAGCGTACTGACATGTAAGATGCTAGCGCAGAGCCCTAGTAAAGGTTTGCTTAAAGTTACAAAATTTTTAGGCGCTCATTATCAGGCTCCTGTCAAATTGGTACTCAGAAAATGATACTGAGAACCATCCAGGATCCTGAGCAGATATCAAATTAAAAATTATTTAATTTTAGCGTACTGACATGTAAGATGCTAGCGCAGAGCCCTAGTAAAGGTTTGCTTAAAGTTACAAAATTTTTAGGCGGTCATTCTGAGGCTCCTGTAAAATTGGTACTCAGAACATGATACTGAGAACCATCCAGGATCCTGAGCAGATATCAAATTAAAAATTTTATAATTTTAGCGTACTGACATGTAAGATGCTAGCGCAGAGCCCTAATAAAGGTTTGCTTAAAGTTACAAAATTTTTAGGCGGTCATTCTGAGGCTCCTGTCAAATTGGTACTCAGAAAATGATACTGAGAACCATCCAGGATCCTGAGCAGATATCAAATTAAAAATTATTTAATTTTAGCGTACTGACATGTAAGATGCTAGCGCAGAGCCCTAGTAAAGGTTTGCTTAAAGTTACAAATTTTTAGGCGCTCATTATCAGGCTCCTGGCAAATTGGTACTCAGAACGTGATACTGAGAACCATCCAGGATCCTGAGCAGATATCAAATTAAAAATTGTTTAATTTTAGCGTATTGACATGTAAGATGCTAGCGCAGAGCCCTAGTAAAGGTTTGCTTAAAGTTACAAAATTTTTAGGCGCTAATTATCTAGCTCCTGTCAAATTGGTGCTCAGAAAATGATACTGAGAACCATCCAGGATCCTGAGCAGATATCAAATTAAAAATTGTTTAATTTTAGCGTATTGACATGTTAGATGTTAGCGCAGAGGCCTAGTAAAGGTTTGCTTAAAGTTACAAAATTTTAAGGCGGTCATTCTGAGGCTCCTGTAAAATTGATACTCAGAACATGAAACTGAAAACCATCCAGGATCCTGAGCAGATATCAAATTTAAAATCGTTTTATTTTAGCGTTCTGACATGTAAGATGCTAGCGCAGAGCCCTAGTAAAGGTTTGCTTAAAGTTACAAAATTTTTAGGCGGTCATTCTGAGGCTCCTGTCAAATTGGTACTCAGAAAATGATACTGAGAACCATCCAGGATCCTGAGCACATATCAAATAAAAATTGTTTAATTTTAGCGTATTGACATGTAAGATGCTAGCGCAGAGCCCTAGTAAAGGTTTGCTTAAAGTTACAAAATTTTTAGGCGCTCATTATCAGGCTCCTGTCAAATTGGTACTCAGAAAATGATACTGAGAACCATCCAGGATCCTGAGCAGATATCAAATTAAAAATTGTTTAATTTTAGCGTATTGACATGTAAGATGCTAGCGCAGAGCCCTAGTAAAGGTTTGCTTAAAGTAACAAAATTTTTGGGCGCTCATTATCAGGCTCCTGTCAAATTGGTACTCAGAAAATGATACTGAGAACCATCCAGGATCCTGAGCAGATATCAAATTAAAAATTGTTTAATTTTAGCGTACTGACATGTAAGATGCTAGCGCAGAGCCCTAGTAAGGTTTGCTTAAAGTTACAAAATTTTTAGGCGCTCATTATCAGGCTCCTGTCAAATTGGTACTCAGAAAATGATACTGAGAACCATCCAGGATCCTGAGCAGATATCAAATTAAAAATTGT
The DNA here is from genome assembly GCA_951802675.2 of Boloria euphrosyne. Taxonomy (NCBI): domain Eukaryota; kingdom Metazoa; phylum Arthropoda; class Insecta; order Lepidoptera; family Nymphalidae; genus Boloria; species Boloria euphrosyne. The sequence goes on along the minus strand of OX637900.1, from coordinate 7,074,092 downwards.
TTAATTTTAGCGTATTGACATGTAAGATGCTAGCGCAGAGCCCTAGTAAAGGTTTGCTTAAAGTAACAAAATTTTTAGGCGCTCATTATCAGGCTCCTGTCAAATTGGTACTCAGAAAATGATACTGAGAACCATCCAGGATCCTGAGCAGATATCAAATTAAAAATTATTTAATTTTAGCGTACTGACATGTAAGATGCTAGCGCAGAGCCCTAGTAAAGGTTTGCTTAAAGTTACAAAATTTTTAGGCGCACATTATCAGGCTCCTGTCAAATTGGTACTCAGAAAATGATACTGAGAACCATCCAGGATCCTGAGCAGATATCAAATTAAAAATTGTTTAATTTTAGCGTACTGACATGTAAGATGCTAGCGCAGAGCCGTAGTAAAGGTTTGCTTAAAGTTACAAAATTTTTAGGCGGTCATTCTGAGGCTCCTGTCAAATTGGTACTCAGAAAATGATACTGAGAACCATCCAGGATCCTGAGCACATATCAAATAAAAAATTGTTTAATTTTAGCGTATTGACATGTAAGATGCTAGCGCGAGCCCTAGTAAAGGTTTGCTTAAAGTTACAAAATTTTTAGGCGCTCATTATCAGGCTCCTGTCAAATTGGTACTCAGAAAATGATACTGAGAACCATCCAGGATCCTGAGCACATATCAAATAAAAATTGTTTAATTTTAGCGTATTGACATGTTAGATGTTAGCGCAGAGGCCTAGTAAAGGTTTGCTTAAAGTTACAAAATTTTTAGGCGGTCATTCTGAGGCTCCTGTCAAATTGGTACTCAGAAAATGATACTGAGAACCATCCAGGATCCTGAGCAGATATCAAATTAAAAATTGTTTAATTTTAGCGTATTGACATGTTAGATGTTAGCGCAGAGGCCTAGTAAAGGTTTGCTTAAAGTTACAAAATTTTTAGGCGGTCATTCTGAGGCTCCTGTAAAATTGGTACTCAGAACATGATACTGAAAACCATCCAGGATCCTGAGCAGAAATCAAATTAAAAATCGTTTAATTTTAGCGTACTTACATGTAAGATGCTAGCGCAGAGCCCTAATAAAGGTTTGCTTAAAGTTACAAAATTTTTAGGCGGTCATTCTGAGGCTCCTGTCAAATTGGTACTCAGAAAATGATACTGAGAACCATCCAGGATCCTGAGCACATATCAAATAAAAAATTGTTTAATTTTAGCGTATTGACATGTAAGATGCTAGCGCAGAGCCCTAGTAAAGGTTTGCTTAAAGTTACAAAATTTTTAGGCGCTCATTATCAGGCTCCTGTCAAATTGGTACTCAGAAAATGATACTGAGAACCATCAAGGATCCTGAGCAGATATCAAATTAAAAATTGTTTAATTTTAGCGTATTGACATGTAAGATGCTAGCGCAGAGGCCTAGTAAAGGTTTGCTTAAAGTTACAAAATTTTTAGGCGGTCATTCTGAGGCTCCTGTAAAATTGGTACTCAGAACATGATACTGAGAACCATCCAGGATCCTGAGCAGATATCAAATTAAAAATTTTATAATTTTAGCGTACTGACATGTAAGATGCTAGCGCAGAGGCCTAGTAAAGGTTTGCTTAAAGTTACAAAATTTTTAGGCGGTCATTCTGAGGCTCCTGTAAAATTGGTACTCAGAACATGATACTGAGAACCATCCAGGATCCTGAGCAGATATCAAATTAAAAATTTTATAATTTTAGCGTACTGACATGTAAGATGCTAGCGCAGAGCCCTAGTAAAGGTTTGCTTAAAGTTACAAAATTTTTAGGCGCTCATTATCAGGCTCCTGTCAAATTGGTACTCAGAAAATGATACTGAGAACCATCCAGGATCCTGAGCAGATATCAAATTAAAAATTATTTAATTTTAGCGTACTGACATGTAAGATGCTAGCGCAGAGCCCTAGTAAAGGTTTGCTTAAAGTTACAAAATTTTTAGGCGCTCATTATCAGGCTCCTGTCAAATTGGTACTCAGAAAATGATACTGAGAACCATCCAGGATCCTGAGCACATATTAAATAAAAATTGTTTAATTTTAGCGTATTGACATGTTAGATGTTAGCGCAGAGGCCTAGTAAAGGTTTGCTTAAAGTTACAAAATTTTTAGGCGGTCATTCTGAGGCTCCTGTAAAATTGGTACTCAGAACATGATACTGAGAACCATCCAGGATCCTGAGCAGATATCAAATTAAAAATTTTATAATTTTAGCGTACTGACATGTAAGATGCTAGCGCAGAGCCCTAATAAAGGTTTGCTTAAAGTTACAAAATTTTTAGGCGGTCATTCTGAGGCTCCTGTCAAATTGGTACTCAGAAAATGATACTGAGAACCATCCAGGATCCTGAGCAGATATCAAATTAAAAATTATTTAATTTTAGCGTACTGACATGTAAGATGCTAGCGCAGAGCCCTAGTAAAGGTTTGCTTAAAGTTACAAATTTTTAGGCGCTCATTATCAGGCTCCTGGCAAATTGGTACTCAGAACGTGATACTGAGAACCATCCAGGATCCTGAGCAGATATCAAATTAAAAATTGTTTAATTTTAGCGTATTGACATGTAAGATGCTAGCGCAGAGCCCTAGTAAAGGTTTGCTTAAAGTTACAAAATTTTTAGGCGCTAATTATCTAGCTCCTGTCAAATTGGTGCTCAGAAAATGATACTGAGAACCATCCAGGATCCTGAGCAGATATCAAATTAAAAATTGTTTAATTTTAGCGTATTGACATGTTAGATGTTAGCGCAGAGGCCTAGTAAAGGTTTGCTTAAAGTTACAAAATTTTAAGGCGGTCATTCTGAGGCTCCTGTAAAATTGATACTCAGAACATGATACTGAAAACCATCCAGGATCCTGAGCAGATATCAAATTTAAAATCGTTTTATTTTAGCGTTCTGACATGTAAGATGCTAGCGCAGAGCCCTAGTAAAGGTTTGCTTAAAGTTACAAAATTTTTAGGCGGTCATTCTGAGGCTCCTGTCAAATTGGTACTCAGAAAATGATACTGAGAACCATCCAGGATCCTGAGCACATATCAAATAAAAATTGTTTAATTTTAGCGTATTGACATGTAAGATGCTAGCGCAGAGCCCTAGTAAAGGTTTGCTTAAAGTTACAAAATTTTTAGGCGCTCATTATCAGGCTCCTGTCAAATTGGTACTCAGAAAATGATACTGAGAACCATCCAGGATCCTGAGCAGATATCAAATTAAAAATTGTTTAATTTTAGCGTATTGACATGTAAGATGCTAGCGCAGAGCCCTAGTAAAGGTTTGCTTAAAGTAACAAAATTTTTAGGCGCTCATTATCAGGCTCCTGTCAAATTGGTACTCAGAAAATGATACTGAGAACCATCCAGGATCCTGAGCAGATATCAAATTAAAAATTGTTTAATTTTAGCGTACTGACATGTAAGATGCTAGCGCAGAGCCCTAGTAAGGTTTGCTTAAAGTTACAAAATTTTTAGGCGCTCATTATCAGGCTCCTGTCAAATTGGTACTCAGAAAATGATACTGAGAACCATCCAGGATCCTGAGCAGATATCAAATTAAAAATTGTTTAATTTTAGCGTATTGACATGTTAGATGTTAGCGCAGAGGCCTAGTAAAGGTTTGCTTAAAGTTACAAAATTTTTAGGCGGTCATTATCAGGCTCCTGGCAAATTGGTACTCAGAACGTGATACTGAGAACCATCCAGGATCCTGAGCAGATATCAAATTAAAAATTGTTTAATTTTAGCGTATTGACATGTAAGATGCTAGCGCAGAGCCCTAGTAAAGGTTTGCTTAAAGTTACAAAATTTTTAGGCGCTAATTATCTAGCTCCTGTCAAATTGGTGCTCAGAAAATGATACTGAGAACCATCAAGGATCCTGAGCAGATATCAAATTAAAAATTGTTTAATTTTAGCGTATTGACATGTTAGATGTTAGCGCAGAGGCCTAGTAAAGGTTTGCTTAAAGTTACAAAATTTTAAGGCGGTCATTCTGAGGCTCCTGTAAAATTGATACTCAGAACATGATACTGAAAACCATCCAGGATCCTGAGCAGATATCAAATTTAAAATCGTTTTATTTTAGCGTTCTGACATGTGTAAGATGCTAGCGCAGAGCCCTAGTAAAGGTTTGCTTAAAGTTACAAAATTTTTAGGCGGTCATTCTGAGGCTCCTGTCAAATTGGTACTCAGAAAATGATACTGAGAACCATCCAGGATCCTGAGCACATATCAAATAAAAATTGTTTAATTTTAGCTTTAAGTTTGCTTAAAGTTAGTTTGCTTAAAGTTACAAAATTTTTAGGCGCTCATTATCAGGCTCCTGTCAAATTGGTACTCAGAAAATGATACTGAGAACCATCCAGGATCCTGAGCAGATATCAAATTAAAAATTGTTTAATTTTAGCGTATTGACATGTAAGATGCTAGCGCAGAGCCCTAGTAAAGGTTTGCTTAAAGTAACAAAATTTTTAGGCGCTCATTATCAGGCTCCTGTCAAATTGGTACTCAGAAAATGATACTGAGAACCATCCAGGATCCTGAGCAGATATCAAATTAAAAATTGTTTAATTTTAGCGTACTGACATGTAAGATGCTAGCGCAGAGCCCTAGTAAGGTTTGCTTAAAGTTACAAAATTTTTAGGCGCTCATTATCAGGCTCCTGTCAAATTGGTACTCAGAAAATGATACTGAGAACCATCCAGGATCCTGAGCAGATATCAAATTAAAAATTGTTTAATTTTAGCGTATTGACATGTTAGATGTTAGCGCAGAGGCCTAGTAAAGGTTTGCTTAAAGTTACAAAATTTTTAGGCGGTCATTCTGAGGCTCCTGTAAAATTGGTACTCAGAACATGATACTGAAAACCATCCAGGATCCTGAGCAGATATCATATTATTAAAAATCGTTTAATTTTAGCGTACTTACATGTAAGATGCTAGCGCAGAGCCCTAATAAAGGTTTGCTTAAAGTTACAAAATTTTTAGGCGGTCATTCTGAGGCTCCTGTCAAATTGGTACTCAGAAAATGATACTGAGAACCATCCAGGATCCTGAGCAGATATCAAATTAAAAATTTTATAATTTTAGCGTACTGACATGTAAGATGCTAGCGCAGAGCCCTAGTAAAGGTTTGCTTAAAGTTACAAAATTTTTAGGCGCTCATTATCAGGCTCCTGTCAAATTAGTACTCAGAAAATGATACTGAGAACCATCCAGGATCCTGAGCAGATATCAAATTAAAAATTATTTAATTTTAGCGTACTGACATGTAAGATGCTAGCGCAGAGCCCTAGTAAAGGTTTGCTTAAAGTTACAAAATTTTTAGGCGCACATTATCAGGCTCCTGTCAAATTGGTACTCAGAAAATGATACTGAGAACCATCCAGGATCCTGAGCAGATATCAAATTAAAAATTGTTTAATTTTAGCGTACTGACATGTAAGATGCTAGCGCAGAGCCGTAGTAAAGGTTTGCTTAAAGTTACAAAATTTTTAGGCGGTCATTCTGAGGCTCCTGTCAAATTGGTACTCAGAAAATGATACTGAGAACCATCCAGGATCCTGAGCACATATCAAATAAAAAATTGTTTAATTTTAGCGTATTGACATGTAAGATGCTAGCGCGAGCCCTAGTAAAGGTTTGCTTAAAGTTACAAAATTTTTAGGCGCTCATTATCAGGCTTCTGTCAAATTGGTACTCAGAAAATGATACTGAGAACCATCCAGGATCCTGAGCAGATATCAAATTAAAAATTGTTTAATTTTAGCGTATTGACATGTTAGATGTTAGCGCAGAGGCCTAGTAAAGGTTTGCTTAAAGTTACAAAATTTTTAGGCGCTCATTATCAGGCTCCTGTCAAATGGGTACTCAGAAAATGATACTGAGAACCATCCAGGATCCTGAGCAGATATCAAATTAAAAATTGTTTAATTTTAGCGTATTGACATGTTAGATGCTAGCGCAGAGGCCTAGTAAAGGTTTGCTTAAAGTTACAAAATTTTTAGGCGGTCATTCTGAGGCTCCTGTAAAATTGGTACTCAGAACATGATACTGAAAACCATCCAGGATCCTGAGCAGATATCAAATTAATAATCGTTTAATTTTAGCGTACTTACATGTAAGATGCTAGCGCAGAGCCCTAGTAAAAGTTTGCTTTAAGTTACAAAATTTTTAGGCGGTCATTCTGAGGCTCCTGTAAAATTGGTACTCAGAACAGGATACTGAGAACCATCCAGGATCCTGAGCAGATATCAAATTAAAAATTGTTTAATTTTAGCGTATTGACATGTAAGATGCTAGCGCAGAGCCCTAGTAAAGGTTTGCTTAAAGTTACAAAAGTTTTAGGCGCTCATTATCAGGCTCCTGTCAAATTGGTACTCAGAAAATGATACTGAGAACCATCCAGGATCCTGAGCACATATCAAATAAAAATTGTTTAATTTTAGCGTATTGACATGTTAGATGTTAGCGCAGAGGCCTAGTAAAGGTTTGCTTAAAGTTACAAAATTTTTAGGCGCTCATTATCAGGCTCCTGTCAAATTGGTACTCAAAAAATGATACTGAGAACCATCCAGGATCCTGAGCAGATATCAAATTAAAAATTATTTAATTTTAGCGTACTGACATGTAAGATGCTAGCGCAGAGCCCTAGTAAAGGTTTGCTTAAAGTTACAAAAGTTTTAGGCGCTCATTATCAGGCTCCTGTCAAATTGGTACTCAGAAAATGATACTGAGAACCATCCAGGATCCTGAGCACATATCAAATAAAAATTGTTTAATTTTAGCGTATTGACATGTTAGATGTTAGCGCAGAGGCCTAGTAAAGGTTTGCTTAAAGTTACAAAATTTTTAGGCGGTCATTCTGAGGCTCCTGTAAAATTGGTACTCAGAACATGATACTGAGAACCATCCAGGATCCTGAGCAGATATCAAATTAAAAATTATTTAATTTTAGCGTACTGACATGTAAGATGCTAGCGCAGAGCCCTAGTAAAGGTTTGCTTAAAGTTACAAAATTTTTAGGCGCACATTATCAGGCTCCTGTCAAATTGGTACTCAGAAAATGATACTGAGAACCATCCAGGATCCTGAGCAGATATCAAATTAAAAATTGTTTAATTTTAGCGTACTGACATGTAAGATGCTAGCGCAGAGCCGTAGTAAAGGTTTGCTTAAAGTTACGAAATTTTTAGGCGGTCATTCTGAGGCTCCTGTCAAATTGGTACTCAGAAAATGATACTGAGAACCATCCAGGATCCTGAGCACATATCAAATAAAAAATTGTTTAATTTTAGCGTATTGACATGTAAGATGCTAGCGCGAGCCCTAGTAAAGGTTTGCTTAAAGTTACAAAATTTTTAGGCGCTCATTATCAGGCTTCTGTCAAATTGGTACTCAGAAAATGATACTGAGAACCATCCAGGATCCTGAGCAGATATCAAATTAAAAATTGTTTAATTTTAGCGTATTGACATGTTAGATGTTAGCGCAGAGGCCTAGTAAAGGTTTGCTTAAAGTTACAAAATTTTTAGGCGCTCATTATCAGGCTCCTGTCAAATGGGTACTCAGAAAATGATACTGAGAACCATCCAGGATCCTGAGCAGATATCAAATTAAAAATTGTTTAATTTTAGCGTATTGACATGTTAGATGCTAGCGCAGAGGCCTAGTAAAGGTTTGCTTAAAGTTACAAAATTTTTAGGCGGTCATTCTGAGGCTCCTGTAAAATTGGTACTCAGAACATGATACTGAAAACCATCCAGGATCCTGAGCAGATATCAAATTAATAATCGTTTAATTTTAGCGTACTTACATGTAAGATGCTAGCGCAGAGCCCTAGTAAAAGTTTGCTTTAAGTTACAAAATTTTTAGGCGGTCATTCTGAGGCTCCTGTAAAATTGGTACTCAGAACAGGATACTGAGAACCATCCAGGATCCTGAGCAGATATCAAATTAAAAATTGTTTAATTTTAGCGTATTGACATGTAAGATGCTAGCGCAGAGCCCTAGTAAAGGTTTGCTTAAAGTTACAAAATTTTTAGGCGCTCATTATCAGGCTCCTGTTAAATTGGTACTCAGAAAATGATACTGAGAACCATCCAGGATCCTGTGCAGATATCAAATTAAAAATTGTTTAATTTTAGCGTATTGACATGTAAGATGCTAGCGCAGAGGCCTAGTAAAGGTTTGCTTAAAGTTACAAAATTTTTAGGCGCTCATTATCAGGCTCCTGTCAAATTGGTACTCAGAAAATGATACTGAGAACCATCCAGGATCCTGAGCAGATATCAAATTAAAAACTATTTAATTTTAGCGTACTGACATGTAAGATGCTAGCGCAGAGCCCTAGTAAAGGTTTGCTTAAAGTTACAAAATTTTTAGGCGCTCATTATCAGGCTCCTGTCAAATTGGTACTCAAAAAATGATACTGAGAACCATCCAGGATCCTGAGCAGATATCAAATTAAAAATTATTTAATTTTAGCGTACTGACATGTAAGATGCTAGCGCAGAGCCCTAGTAAAGGTTTGCTTAAAGTTACAAAATTTTTAGGCGCTCATTATCAGGCTCCTGTCAAATTGGTACTCAGAAAATGATACTGAGAACCATCCAGGATCCTGAGCACATATCAAATAAAAATTGTTTAATTTTAGCGTATTGACATGTTAGATGTTAGCGCAGAGGCCTAGTAAAGGTTTGCTTAAAGTTACAAAATTTTTAGGCGGTCATTCTGAGGCTCCTGTAAAATTGGTACTCAGAACATGATACTGAGAACCATCCAGGATCCTGAGCAGATATCAAATTAAAAATTTTATAATTTTAGCGTACTGACATGTAAGATGCTAGCGCAGAGCCCTAGTAAAGGTTTGCTTAAAGTTACAAAATTTTTAGGCGCTCATTATCAGGCTCCTGTCAAATTGGTACTCAGAAAATGATACTGACAACCATCCAGGATCCTGAGCAGATATCAAATTAAAAATCGTTTAATTTTAGCGTACTGACATGTAAGATGCTAGCGCAGAGCCCTAGTAAAGGTTTGCTTAAAGTTACAAAATTTTTAGGCGCTAATTATCTAGCTCCTGTCAAATTGGTACTCAGAAAATGATACTGAGAACCATCCAGGATCCTGAGCAGATATCAAATTAAAAATTGTTTAATTTTAGCGTATTGACATGTTAGATGTTAGCGCAGAGGCCTAGTAAAGGTTTGCTTAAAGTTACAAAATTTTAAGGCGGTCATTCTGAGGCTCCTGTAAAATTGATACTCAGAACATGATACTGAAAACCATCCAGGATCCTGAGCAGATATCAAATTTAAAATCGTTTTATTTTAGCGTTCTGACATGTAAGATGCTAGCGCAGAGCCCTAGTAAAGGTTTGCTTAAAGTTACAAAATTTTTAGGCGGTCATTCTGAGGCTCCTGTCAAATTGGTACTCAGAAAATGATACTGAGAACCATCCAGGATCCTGAGCACATATCAAATAAAAATTGTTTAATTTTAGCGTATTGACATGTAAGATGCTAGCGCAGAGCCCTAGTAAAGGTTTGCTTAAAGTTACAAAATTTTTAGGCGCTCATTATCAGGCTCCTGTCAAATTGGTACTCAGAAAATGATACTGAGAACCATCCAGGATCCTGAGCAGATATCAAATTAAAAATTGTTTAATTTTAGCGTATTGACATGTAAGATGCTAGCGCAGAACCCTAGTAAAGGTTTGCTTAAAGTTACAAAATTTTTAGGCGCTCATTATCAGGCTCCTGTCAAATTGGTACTCAGAAAATGATACTGAGAACCATCCAGGATCCTGAGCAGATATCAAATTAAAAATTGTTTAATTTTAGCGTACTGACATGTAAGATGCTAGCGCAGAGCCCTAGTAAGGTTTGCTTAAAGTTACAAAATTTTTAGGCGCTCATTATCAGGCTCCTGTTAAATTGGTACTCAGAAAATGATACTGAGAACCATCCAGGATCCTGAGCAGATATCAAATTAAAAATTGTTTAATTTTAGCGTATTGACATGTTAGATGTTAGCGCAGAGGCCTAGTAAAGGTTTGCTTAAAGTTACAAAATTTTTAGGCGGTCATTCTGAGGCTCCTGTAAAATTGGTACTCAGAACATGATACTGAAAACCATCCAGGATCCTGAGCAGATATCATATTAAAAATCGTTTAATTTTAGCGTACTGACATGTAAGATGCTAGCGCAGAGCCCTAGTAAAGGTTTGCTTAAAGTTACAAAATTTTTAGGCGCTCATTCTGAGGCTCCTGTGAAATTGGTACTCCCAACATGATACTGAGAACCATCCAGGATCCTGAGCAGATATCAAATTAAAAATTTTATAATTTTAGCGTACTGACATGTAAGATGCTAGCGCAGAGCCCTAGTAAAGGTTTGCTTAAAGTTACAAAATTTTTAGGCGCTCATTATCAGGCTCCTGTCAAATTAGTACTCAGAAAATGATACTGAGAACCATCCAGGATCCTGAGCAGATATCAAATTAAAAATTATTTAATTTTAGCGTACTGACATGTAAGATGCTAGCGCAGAGCCCTAGTAAAGGTTTGCTTAAAGTTACAAAATTTTTAGGCGCACATTATCAGGCTCCTGTCAAATTGGTACTCAGAAAATGATACTGAGAACCATCCAGGATCCTGAGCACATATTAAATTAAAAATTGTTTAATTTTAGCGTATTGACATGTAAGATGCTAGCGCAGAGGCCTAGTAAAGGTTTGCTTAAAGTTACAAAATTTTTAGGCGCTCATTATCAGGCTCCTGTCAAATTGGTACTCAGAAAATGATACTGAGAACCATCCAGGATCCTGAGCAGATATCAAATTAAAAACTATTTAATTTTAGCGTACTGACATGTAAGATGCTAGCGCAGAGCCCTTGTAAAGGTTTGCTTAAAGTTACAAAATTTTTAGGCGCTCATTATCAGGCTCCTGTCAAATTGGTACTCAGAAAATGATACTGAGAACCATCCAGGATCCTGAGCAGATATGAATTTAAAATTTAATAATTTTAGCGTACTGACATGTAAGATGCTAGCGCAGAGCCCTAGTAAAGGTTTGCTTAACGTTACAAAATTTTTAGGCACTCATTATTAGGCTCCTGTCAAATTGGTACTCAAAAAATGATACTGAGAACCATCCAGGATCCTGAGCAGATATCAAATTAAAAATTTTATAATTTTAGCGTACTGACATGTAAGATGCTAGCGCAGAGCCCTAGTAAAGGTTTGCTTAAAGTTACAAAATTTTTAGGCGCTGATTATCAGGCTCCTGTCAAATTGGTACTCAGAAAATGATACTGAGAACCATCCAGGATCCTGAGCAGATATCAAATTAAAAATTATTTAATTTTAGCGTACTGACATGTAAGATGCGAGCGCAGAGCCCTAGTAAAGGTTTGCTTAAAGTTACAAATTTTTGGCGCTCATTATCAGGCTCCTGGCAAATTGGTACTCAGAACGTGATACTGAGAACCATCCAGGATCCTGAGCAGATATCAAATTAAAAATTGTTTAATTTTAGCGTATTGACATGTAAGATGCTAGCGCAGAGCCCTAGTAAAGGTTTGCTTAAAGTTACAAAATTTTTAAGGCGCTAATTATCTAGCTCCTCTCAAATTGGTACTCAGAAAATGATACTGAGAACCATCCAGGATCCTGAGCAGATATCAAATTAAAAATTTTATAATTTTAGCGTACTGACATGTAAGATGCTAGCGCAGAGCCCTAGTAAAGGTTTGCTTAAAGTTACAAAATTTTTAGGCGCTCATTATCAGGCTCCTGTCAAATTAGTACTCAGAAAATGATACTGAGAACCATCCAGGATCCTGAGCAGATATCAAATTAAAAATTATTTAATTTTAGCGTACTGACATGTAAGATGCTAGCGCAGAGCCCTAGTAAAGGTTTGCTTAAAGTTACAAAATTTTAAGGCGCACATTATCAGGCTCCTGTCAAATTGGTACTCAGAAAATGATACTGAGAACCATCCAGGATCCTGAGCACATATTAAATTAAAAATTGTTTAATTTTAGCGTATTGACATGTAAGATGCTAGCGCAGAGGCCTAGTAAAGGTTTGCTTAAAGTTACAAAATTTTTAGGCGCTCATTATCAGGCTCCTGTCAAATTGGTACTCAGAAAATGATACTGAGAACCATCCAAGATCCTGAGCAGATATCAAATTAAAAACTATTTAATTTTAGCGTACTGACATGTAAGATGCTAGCGCAGAGCCCTTGTAAAGGTTTGCTTAAAGTTACAAAATTTTTAGGCGCTCATTATCAGGCTCCTGTCAAATTGGTACTCAGAAAATGATACTGAGAACCATCCAGGATCCTGAGCAGATATCAAATTAAAAATTGTTTAATTTTAGCGTATTGACATGTTAGATGTTAGCGCAGAGGCCTAGTAAAGGTTTGCTTAAAGTTACAAAATTTTTAGGCGGTCATTCTGAGGCTCCTGTAAAATTGGTACTCAGAACATGATACTGAAAACCATCCAGGATCCTGAGCAGATATCAAATTAAAAATCGTTTAATTTTAGCGTACTTACATGTAAGATGCTAGCGCAGAGCCCTAGTAAAGGTTTGCATAAAGTTACAAAATTTTAGGCGCTCATTATCAGGCTCCTGTCAAATTGGTACTCAGAAAATGATACTGAGAACCATCCAGGATCCTGAGCAGATGTCAAATTTAAAATTGTTTAATTTTAGCGTACTGACATGTAAGATGCTAGCGCAGAGCCCTAGTAAAGGTTTGCTTACAGTTACAAAATTTTTAGGCGCTCATTATCAGGCTCCTGTCAAATTGGTACTCAGAACATGATACTGAAAACCATCCAGGATCCTGAGCAGATATCAAATTAAAAATCGTTTAATTTTAGCGTACTTACATGTAAGATGCTAGCGCAGAGCCCTAATAAAGGTTTGCTTAAAGTAATAAAATTTTTAGGCGGTCATTCTGAGGCTCCTGTCAAATTGGTACTCAGAAAATGATACTGAGAACCATCCAGGATCCTGAGCAGATATCAAATTAAAAACTATTTAATTTTAGCGTACTGACATGTAAGATGCTAGCGCAGAGCCCTTGTAAAGGTTTGCTTAAAGTTACAAAATTTTTAGGCGCTCATTATCAGGCTCCTGTCAAATTGGTACTCAGAAAATGATACTGAGAACCATCCAGGATCCTGAGCAGATATCAAATTAAAAATTGTTTAATTTTAGCGTATTGACATGTTAGATGTTAGCGCAGAGGCCTAGTAAAGGTTTGCTTAAAGTTACAAAATTTTTAGGCGGTCATTCTGAGGCTCCTGTAAAATTGGTACTCAGAACATGATACTGAAAACCATCCAGGATCCTGAGCAGATATCAAATTAAAAATCGTTTAATTTTAGCGTACTTACATGTAAGATGCTAGCGCAGAGCCCTAGTAAAGGTTTGCATAAAGTTACAAAATTTTAGGCGCTCATTATCAGGCTCCTGTCAAATTGGTACTCAGAAAATGATACTGAGAACCATCCAGGATCCTGAGCAGATATCAAATTAAAAATTGTTTAATTTTAGCGTACTGACATGTAAGATGCTAGCGCAGAGCCCTAGTAAAGGTTTGCTTAAAGTTACAAAATTTTTAGGCGGTCATTCTGAGGCTCCTGTCAAATTGGTACTCAGAAAATGATACTGAGAACCATCCAGGATCCTGAGCACATATCAAATAAAAAATTGTTTAATTTTAGCGTATTGACATGTAAGATGCTAGCGCAGAGCCCTAGTAAAGGTTTGTTAAAAGTTACAAAATTTTTAGGCGCTCATTATCAGGCTTCTGTCAAATTGGTACTCAGAAAATGATACTGAGAACCATCCAGGATCCTTAGCAGATATCAAATTAAAAATTGTTTCATTTTAGCGTATTGACATGTAAGATGCTAGCGCAGAGGCCTAGTAAAGGTTTGCTTAAAGTTACAAAATTTTTAGGCGCTCATTATCAGGCTCCTGTCAAATTGGTTCACAGAAAATGATACTGAGAACCATCCAGGATCCTGAGCAGATATCAAATTAAAAATTGTTTAATTTTAGCGTATTGACATGTTAGATGTTAGCGCAGAGGCCTAGTAAAGGTTTGCTTAAAGTTACAAAATTTTTAGGCGGTCATTCTGAGGCTCCTGTAAAATTGGTACTCAGAACATGATACTGAAAACCATCCAGGATCCTGAGCAGATATCAAATTAAAAATCGTTTAATTTTAGCGTACTTACATGTAAGATGCTAGCGCAGAGCCCTAGTAAAGGTTTGCTTAAAGTTTCAAAATTTTAGGCGCTCATTATCAGGCTCCTGTCAAATTGGTACTCAGAAAATGATACTGAGAACCATCCAGGATCCTGAGCAGATATCAAATTAAAAATTGTTTAATTTTAGCGTATTGACATGTTAGATGCTAGCGCAGAGCCCTAGTAAAGGTTTGCTTACAGTTACAAAATTTTTAGGCGGTCATTCTGAGGCTCCTGTCAAATTGGTACTCAGAAAATGATACTGAGAACCATCCAGGATCCTGAGCACATATCAAATAAAAATTGTTTAATTTGAGCGTATTGACATGTAAGATGCTAGCGCAGAGCCCTAGTAAAGGTTTGCTTAAAGTAACAAAATTTTTAGGCGCTCATTATCAAGCTCCTGTCAAATTGGTACTCAGAAAATGATACTGAGAACCATCCAGGATCCTGAGCAGATATCAAATTAAAAATTGTTTAATTTTAGCGTATTGACATGTAAGATGCTAGCGCAGAGGCCTAGTAAAGGTTTGCTTAAAGTTACAAAATTTTTAGGCGCTCATTATCAGGCTCCTGTCAAATTGGTTCACAGAAAATGATACTGAGAACCATCCAGGATCCTGAGCAGATATCAAATTAAAAACTATTTAATTTTAGCGTACTGACATGTAAGATGCTAGCGCAGAGCCCTAGTAAAGGTTTGCTTAAAGTTACAAAATTTTTAGGCGCTCATTATCAGGCTCCTGTCAAATTGGTACTCAGAAAATGATACTGAGAACCATCCAGGATCCTGAGCAGATATCAAATTAAAAATTGTTTAATTTTAGCGTATTGACATGTTAGATGTTAGCGCAGAGGCCTAGTAAAGGTTTGCTTAAAGTTACAAAATTTTTAGGCGGTCATTCTGAGGCTCCTGTAAAATTGGTACTCAGAACATGATACTGAAAACCATCCAGGATCCTGAGCAGATATCAAATTAAAAATCGTTTAATTTTAGCGTACTTACATGTAAGATGCTAGCGCAGAGCCCTAGTAAAGGTTTGCTTAAAGTTACAAAATTTTATATCAGGCTCTTGTCAAATTGGTACTCAGAAAATGATACTGAGAACCATCCAGGATCCTGAGCAGATGTCAAATTTAAAATTGTTTAATTTTAGCGTACTGACATGTAAGATGCTAGCGCAGAGCCCTAGTAAAGGTTTGCTTACAGTTACAAAATTTTTAGGCGCTCATTATCAGGCTCCTGTCAAATTGGTACTCAGAACATGATACTGAAAACCATCCAGGATCCTGAGCAGATATCAAATTAAAAATCGTTTAATTTTAGCGTACTTACATGTAAGATGCTAGCGCAGAGCCCTAATAAAGGTTTGCTTAAAGTAATAAAATTTTTAGGCGGTCATTCTGAGGCTCCTGTCAAATTGGTACTCAGAAAATGATACTGAGAACCATCCAGGATCCTGAGCACATATCAAATAAAAAATTGTTTAATTTAAGCGTATTGACATGTAAGATGCTAGCGCAGAGCCCTAGTAAAGGTTTGCTTAAAGTTACAAAATTTTTAGGCGCTCATTATCAGGCTTCTGTCAAATTGGTACTCAGAAAATGATACTGAGAACCATCCAGGATCCTGAGCAGATATCAAATTAAAAATTGTTTAATTTTAGCGTATTGACATGTAAGATGCTAGCGCAGAGGCCTAGTAAAGGTTTGCTTAAAGTTACAAAATTTTTAGGCGCTCATTATCAGGCTCCTGTGAAATTGGTACTCAGAACGTGATACTGAGAACCATCCAGGATCCTGAGCACATATCAAATAAAAAATTGTTTAATTTAAGCGTATTGACATGTAAGATGCTAGCGCAGAGCCCTAGTAAAGGTTTGCTTAAAGTTACAAAATTTTTAGGCGCTCATTATCAGGCTCCTGTCAAATTGGTACTCAGAAAATGATACTGAGAACCGTCCAGGATCCTGAGCAGATATCAAATTAAAAATTGTTTAATTTTAGCGTATTGACATGTAAGATGCTAGCGCAGAGGCCTAGTAAAGGTTTGCTTAAAGTTACAAAATTTTTAGGCGGTCATTCTGAGGCTCCTGTAAAATTGGTACTCAGAACATGATACTGAGAACCATCCAGGATCCTGAGCAGATATCAAATTAAAAATTTTATAATTTTAGCGTACTGACATGTAAGATGCTAGCGCAGAGCCCTAGTAAAGGTTTGCTTAAAGTTACAAAATTTTTAGGCGCTCATTATCAGGCTCCTGTCAAATTGGTACTCAGAACGTGATACTGAGAACCATCCAGGATCCTGAGCAGATATCAAATTAAAAATTGTTTAATTTTAGCGTATTGACATGTAAGATGCTAGCGCAGAGCCCTAGTAAAGGTTTGCTTAAAGTTACAAAATTTTTAGGCGCTTATTATCTAGCTCCTGTCAAATTGGTACTCAGAAAATGATTCTGAGAACCATCCAGGATCCTGAGCAGATATCAAATTAAAAATTGTTTAATTTTAGCGTATTGACATGTAAGATGCTAGCGCAGAGCCCTAGTAAAGGTTTGCTTAAAGTTCAAAATTTTTAGGCGGTCATTCTGAGGCTCCTGTAAAATTGATACTCAGAACATGATACTGAAAACCATCCAGGATCCTGAGCAGATATCAAATTAAAAATCGTTTAATTTTAGCGTTCTGACATGTAAGATGCTAGCGCAGAGCCCTAGTAAAGGTTTGCTTAAAGTTACAAAATTTTTAGGCGCTCATTATCAGGCTCCTGTCAAATTGGTACTCAGAAAATGATACTGAGAACCATCCAGGATCCTGAGCACATATCAAATAAAAATTGTTAAATTTTAGCGTATTGACATGTTAGATGTTAGCGCAGAGGCCTAGTAAAGGTTTGCTTAAAGTTACAAAATTTTTAGGCGGTCATTCTGAGGCTCCTGTAAAATTGGTACTCAGAACATGATACTGAGAACCATCCAGGATCCTGAGCAGATATCAAATTAAAAATTTTATAATTTTAGCGTACTGACATGTAAGATGCTAGCGCAGAGCCCTAGTAAAGGTTTGCTTAAAGTTACAAAATTTTTAGGCGCTCATTATCAGGCTCCTGTCAAATTGGTACTCAGAAAATGATACTGAGAATCATCCAGGATCCTGAGCAGATATCAAATTAAAAATTATTTAATTTTAGCGTACTGACATGTAAGATGCTAGCGCAGAGCCCTAGTAAAGGTTTGCTTAAAGTTACAAAATTTTTAGGCGCTCATTATCAGGCTTCTGTCAAATGGGTACTCAGAAAATGATACTGAGAACCATCCAGGATCCTGAGCAGATATCAAATTAAAAATTGTTTAATTTTAGCGTATTGACATGTAAGATGCTAGCGCAGAGCCCTAGTAAGGGTTTGCTTAAAGTTACAAAATTTTTAGGCGCTCATTATCAGGCTCCTGTCAAATTGGTACTCAGAAAATGATACTGAGAACCATCCAGGATCCTGAGCAGATATCAAATTAAAAATTGTTTAATTTTAGCGTATTGACATGTTAGATGTTAGCGCAGAGGCCTAGTAAAGGTTTGCTTAAAGTTACAAAATTTTAAGGCGGTCATTCTGAGGCTCCTGTAAAATTGGTACTCAGAACATGATACTGAAAACCATCCAGGATCCTGAGCAGATATCATATTAAAAATCGTTTAATTTTAGCGTACTTACATGTAAGATGCTAGCGCAGAGCCCTAATAAAGGTTTGCTTAAAGTTACAAAATTTTTAGGCGGTCATTCTGAGGCTCCTATCAAATTGGTACTCAGAAAATGATACTGAGAACCATCCAGGATCCTGAGCACACATCAAATAAAAAATTGTTTAATTTTAGCGTATTGACATGTAAGATGCTAGCGCAGAGCCCTAGTAAAGGTTTGCTTAAAGTTACAAAATTTTTAGGCGCTCATTATCAGGCTCCTGTCAAATTGGTACTCAGAAAATGATACTGAGAACCATCCAGGATCCTGAGCAGATATCAAATTAAAAATTGTTTAATTTTAGCGTATTGACATGTAAGATGCTAGCGCAGAGGCCTAGTAAAGGTTTGCTTAAAGTTACAAAATTTTTAGGCGGTCATTCTGAGGCTCCTGTAAAATTGGTACTCAGAACATGATACTGAGAACCATCCAGGATCCTGAGCAGATATCAAATTAAAAATTTTATAATTTTAGCGTACTGACATGTAAGATGCTAGCGCAGAGCCCTAGTAAAGGTTTGCTTAAAGTTACAAAATTTTTAGGCGCTCATTATCAGGCTCCTGTCAAATTAGTACTCAGAAAATGATACTGAGAACCATCCAGGATCCTGAGCAGATATCAAATTAAAAATTATTTAATTTTAGCGTACTGACATGTAAGATGCTAGCGCAGAGCCCTAGTAAAGGTTTGCTTAAAGTTACAAAATTTTTAGGCGCACATTATCAGGCTCCTGTCAAATTGGTACTCAGAAAATGATACTGAGAACCATCCAGGATCCTGAGCAGATATCAAATTAAAAATTATTTAATTTTAGCGTACTGACATGTAAGATGCTAGCGCAGAGCCCTAGTAGAGGTTTGCTTAAAGTTACAAAATTTTTAGGCGCTCATTATCAGGCTCCTGTCAAATTGGTACTCAGAACGTGATACTGAGAACCATCCAGGATCCTGAGCAGATATCAAATTAAAAATTGTTTAATTTTAGCGTATTGACATGTAAGATGCTAGCGCAAAGCCCTAGTAAAGGTTTGCTAAAAGTTACAAAATTTTTAGGCGCTCATTATCAGGCTCCTGTCAAATTGGTATTCAGAACATGATACTGAGAACCATCCAGGATCCTGAGCAGATGTAAAATTAAAAATTGTTTAATTTTAGCGTACTGACATGTAAGATGCTAGCGCAGAGCCCTAGTAAAGGTTTGCTTAAAGTTACAAAATTTTTAGGCGCTCATTATCAGGCTCCTGTCAAATTGGTACTCAGAAAATGATACTGAGAACCATCCAGGATCCTGAGCAGATATCAAATTAAAAATTGTTTAATTTTAGCGTTTTGACATGTAAGATTTTAGCGCAGAGCCCTAGTAAAAGTTTGCTTTAAGTTACAAAATTTTTAGGCGGTCATTCTGAGGCTCCTGTAAAATTGGTACTCAGAAAATGATACTGAGAACCATTCAGGATCCTGAGCAGATATCAAATTAATAATTTAATAATTTTAGCGTACTGACATGTAAGATGCTAGCGCAGAGCCCTAGTAAAGGTTTGCTTAAAGTAACAAAATTTTTAGGCGGTCATTCTGAGGCTCCTGTAAAATTGGATCTCAGAACAGGATACTGAGAACCATCCAGGATCCTGAGCAGATATCAAATTAAAAATTTAATAATTTTAGCGTATTGACATGTAAGATGCTAGCGCAGAGCCCTTGTAAAGGTTTGCTTAAAGTTACAAAATTTTTAGGCGCTCATTATCAGGCTCCTGTCAAATTGGTACTCAGAAAATGATACTGAGAACCATCCAGGATCCTGAGCAGATGTCAAATTTAAAATTGTTTAATTTTAGCGTATTGACATGTAAGATGCTAGCGCAGAGCCCTTGTAAAGGTTTGCTTAAAGTTACAAAATTTTTAGGCGCTCATTATCAGGCTCCTGTCAAATTGGTACTCAGAAAATGATACTGAGAACCATCCAGGATCCTGAGCAGATATGAATTTAAAATTTAATAATTTTAGCGTACTGACATGTAAGATGCTAGCGCAGAGCCCTAGTAAAGGTTTGCTTAAAGTTACAAAATTTTTAGGCACTCATTATTAGGCTCCTGTCAAATTGGTACTCAAAAAATGATACTGAGAACCATCCAGGATCCTGAGCAGATATCAAATTAAAAATTGTTTAATTTTAGCGTACTGACATGTAAGATGCTAGCGCAGAGCCCTAGTAAAGGTTTGCTTAAAGTTACAAAATTTTTAGGCGCTCATTATCAGGCTTCTGTCAAATGGGTACTCAGAAAATGATACTGAGAACCATCCAGGATCCTGAGCAGATATCAAATTAAAAATTGTTTAATTTTAGCGTATTGACATGTAAGATGCTAGCGCAGAGGCCTAGTAAAGGTTTGCTTAAAGTTACAAAATTTTTAGGCGCTCATTATCAGGCTCCTGTCAAATTGGTACTCAGAGAATGATACTGAGAACCATACAGGATCCTGAGCAGATATCAAATTAAAAATTGTTTAATTTTAGCGTATTGACATGTTAGATGTTAGCGCAGAGGCCTAGTAAAGGTTTGCTTAAAGTTACAAAATTTTTAGGCGCTCATTATCAGGCTCCTGTCAAATTGGTACTCAGAAAATGATACTGAGAACCATCCAGGATCCTGAGCAGATATCAAATTAAAAATTGTTTAATTTTAGCGTATTGACATGTAAGATGCTAGCGCAGAGGCCTAGTAAAGGTTTGCTTAAAGTTACAAAATTTTTAGGCGGTCATTCTGAGGCTCCTGTAAAATTGGTACTCAGAACATGATACTGAGAACCATCCAGGATCCTGAGCAGATATCAAATTAAAAATTTTATAATTTTAGCGTACTGACATGTAAGATGCTAGCGCAGAGCCCTAGTAAAGGTTTGCTTAAAGTTACAAAATTTTTAGGCGCTCATTATCAGGCTCCTGTCAAATTAGTACTCAGAAAATGATACTGAGAACCATCCAGGATCCTGAGCAGATATCAAATTAAAAATTATTTAATTTTAGCGTACTGACATGTAAGATGCTAGCGCAGAGCCCTAGTAAAGGTTTGCTTAAAGTTACAAAATTTTTAGGCGCACATTATCAGGCTCCTGTCAAATTGGTACTCAGAGAATGATACTGAGAACCATACAGGATCCTGAGCAGATATCAAATTAAAAATTGTTTAATTTTAGCGTATTGACATGTTAGATGTTAGCGCAGAGGCCTAGTAAAGGTTTGCTTAAAGTTACAAAATTTTTAGGCGGTCATTATCAGGCTCCTGTCAAATTGGTACTCAGAAAATGATACTGAGAACCATCCAGGATCCTGAGCAGATATCAAATTAAAAATTGTTTAATTTTAGCGTATTGACATGTAAGATGCTAGCGCAGAGCCCTAGTAAAGGTTTGCTTAAAGTTACAAAATTTTTAGGCGCTCATTATCAGGCTCCTGTCAAATTGGTACTCAGAAAATGATACTGAGAACCATCCAGGATCCTGAGCAGATATCAAATTAAAAATTGTTTAATTTTAGCGTATTGACATGTTAGATGTTAGCGCAGAGGCCTAGTAAAGGTTTGCTTAAAGTTACAAAATTTTTAGGCGGTCATTCTGAGGCTCCTGTAAAATTGGTACTCAGAACATGATACTGAAAACCATCCAGGATCCTGAGCAGATATCAAATTAAAAATCGTTTAATTTTAGCGTACTTACATGTAAGATGCTAGCGCAGAGCCCTAATAAAGGTTTGCTTAAAGTTACAAAATTTTTAGGCGGTCATTCTGAGGCTCCTGTCAAATTGGTACTCAGAAAATGATACTGAGAACCATCCAGGATCCTGAGCACATATCAAATAAAAAATTGTTTAATTTTAGCGTATTGACATGTAAGATGCTAGCGCAGAGCCCTAGTAAAGGTTTGCTTAAAGTTACAAAATTTTTAGGCGCTCATTATCAGGCTCCTGTCAAATTGGTACTCAGAAAATGATACTGAGAACCATCCAGGATCCTGAGCAGATATCAAATTAAAAATTGTTTAATTTTAGCGTATTGACATGTAAGATGCTAGCGCAGAGGCCTAGTAAAGGTTTGCTTAAAGTTACAAAATTTTTAGGCGGTCATTCTGAGGCTCCTGTAAAATTGGTACTCAGAACATGATACTGAGAACCATCCAGGATCCTGAGCAGATATCAAATTAAAAATTGTTTAATTTTAGCGTACTGACATGTAAGATGCTAGCGCAGAGCCCTAGTAAAGGTTTGCTTAAAGTTACAAAATTTTTAGGCGGTCATTATCAGGCTCCTGTCAAATTGGTACTCAGAAAATGATACTGAGAACCATCCAGGATCCTGAGCACATATCAAATAAAAAATTGTTTAATTTTAGCGTATTGACATGTAAGATGCTAGCGCAGAGCCCTAGTAAAGGTTTGCTTAAAGTTACAAAATTTTTAGGCGCTCATTATCAGGCTCCTGTCAAATTGGTACTCAGAAAATGATACTGAGAACCATCCAGGATCCTGAGCAGATATCAAATTAAAAATTGTTTAATTTTAGCGTATTGACATGTAAGATGCTAGCGCAGAGGCCTAGTAAAGGTTTGCTTAAAGTTACAAAATTTTTAGGCGGTCATTCTGAGGCTCCTGTAAAATTGGTACTCAGAACATGATACTGAGAACCATCCAGGATCCTGAGCAGATATCAAATTAAAAATCGTTTAATTGTAGCGTACTTACATGTAAGATGCTAGCGCAGAGCCCTAGTAAAGGTTTGCTTAAAGTTACAAAATTTTTAGGCGCTCATTATCAGGCTCCTGTCAAATTGGTACTCAGAAAATGATACTGAGAACCATCCAGGATCCTGAGCAGATATCAAATTAAAAATTGTTTAATTTTAGCGTACTGACATGTAAGATGCTAGCGCAGAGCCCTAGTAAAGGTTTGCTTAAAGTTAAAAAATTTTTAGGCGCTCATTATCAGGCTCCTGTCAAATTGGTACTCAGAACGTGATACTGAGAACCATCCAGGATCCTGAGCAGATATCAAATTAAAAATTGTTTAATTTTAGCGTATTGACATGTAAGATGCTAGCGCAGAGCCCTAGTAAAGGTTTGCTTAAAGTTACAAAATTTTTAGGCGCTTATTATCTAGCTCCTGTCAAATTGGTACTCAGAAAATGATTCTGAGAACCATCCAGGATCCTGAGCAGATATCAAATTAAAAATTGTTTAATTTTAGCGTATTGACATGTAAGATGCTAGCGCAGAGCCCTAGTAAAGGTTTGCTTAAAGTTCAAAATTTTTAGGCGGTCATTCTGAGGCTCCTGTAAAATTGATACTCAGAACATGATACTGAAAACCATCCAGGATCCTGAGCAGATATCAAATTAAAAATCGTTTAATTTTAGCGTTCTGACATGTAAGATGCTAGCGCAGAGCCCTTGTAAAGGTTTGCTTAAAGTTACAAAATTTTTAGGCGCTCATTATCAGGCTCCTGTCAAATTGGTACTCAGAAAATGATACTGAGAACCATCCAGGATCCTGAGCACATATCAAATAAAAATTGTTAAATTTTAGCGTATTGACATGTTAGATGTTAGCGCAGAGGCCTAGTAAAGGTTTGCTTAAAGTTACAAAATTTTTAGGCGGTCATTCTGAGGCTCCTGTAAAATTGGTACTCAGAACATGATACTGAGAACCATCCAGGATCCTGAGCAGATATCAAATTAAAAATTTTATAATTTTAGCGTACTGACATGTAAGATGCTAGCGCAGAGCCCTAGTAAAGGTTTGCTTAAAGTTACAAAATTTTTAGGCGCTCATTATCAGGCTCCTGTCAAATTGGTACTCAGAAAATGATACTGAGAATCATCCAGGATCCTGAGCAGATATCAAATTAAAAATTATTTAATTTTAGCGTACTGACATGTAAGATGCTAGCGCAGAGCCCTAGTAAAGGTTTGCTTAAAGTTACAAATTTTTAGGCGCTCATTATCAGGCTTTTGTCAAATTGGTACTCAGAACGTGATACTGAGAACCATCCAGGATCCTGAGCAGATATCAAATTAAAAATTGTTTAATTTTAGCGTATTGACATGTAAGATGCTAGCGCAGAGCCCTAGTAAAGGTTTGCTTAAAGTTACAAAATTTTTAGGCGCTAATTATCTAGCTCCTGTCAAATTGGTGTTCAGAAAATGATACTGAGAACCATCCAGGATCCTGAGCAGATATCAAATTAAAAATTGTTTAATTTTAGCGTATTGACATGTTAGATGTTAGCGCAGAGGCCTAGTAAAGGTTTGCTTAAAGTTACAAAATTTTAAGGCGGTCATTCTGAGGCTCCTGTAAAATTGATACTCAGAACATGATACTGAAAACCATCCAGGATCCTGAGCAGATATCACATTTAAAATCGTTTAATTTTAGCGTTCTGACATGTAAGATGATAGCGCAGAGCCCTAGTAAAGGTTTGCTTAAAGTTACAAAATTTTTAGGCGGTCATTCTGAGGCTCCTGTCAAATTGGTACTCAGAAAATGATACTGAGAACCATCCAGGATCCTGAGCACATATCAAATAAAAATTGTTTAATTTGAGCGTATTGACATGTAAGATGCTAGCGCAGAGCCCTAGTAAAGGTTTGCTTAAAGTTACAAAATTTTTAGGCGCTCATTATCAAGCTCCTGTCAAATTGGTACTCAGAAAATGATACTGAGAACCATCCAGGATCCTGAGCAGATATCAAATTAAAAATTGTTTAATTTTAGCGTATTGACATGTAAGATGCTAGCGCAGAGCCCTAGTAAAGGTTTGCTTAAAGTTACAAAATTTTTAGGCGCTCATTATCAGGCTTCTGTCAAATTGGTACTCAGAAAATGATACTGAGAACCATCCAGGATCCTGAGCAGATATCAAATTAAAAATTGTTTCATTTTAGCGTATTGACATGTAAGATGCTAGCGCAGAGGCCTAGTAAAGGTTTGCTTAAAGTTACAAAATTTTTAGGCGCTCATTATCAGGCTCCTGTCAAATTGGTTCACAGAAAATGATACTGAGAACCATCCAGGATCCTGAGCAGATATCAAATTAAAAACTATTTAATTTTAGCGTACTGACATGTAAGATGCTAGCGCAGAGCCCTAGTAAAGGTTTGCTTAAAGTTACAAAATTTTTAGGCGCTCATTATCAGGCTCCTGTCAAATTGGTACTCAGAAAATGATACTGAGAACCATCCAGGATCCTGAGCAGATATCAAATTAAAAATTGTTTAATTTTAGCGTATTGACATGTAAGATGCTAGCGCAGAGGCCTAGTAAAGGTTTGCTTAAAGTTACAAAATTTTTAGGCGGTCATTCTGAGGCTCCTGTAAAATTCGTACACAGAACATGATACTGAGAACCATCCAGGATCCTGAGCAGATATCAAATTAAAAATTGTTTAATTTTAGCGTACTGACATGTAAGATGCTAGCGCAGAGCCCTAGTAAAGGTTTGCTTAAAGTTAAAAAATTTTTAGGCGCTCATTATCAGGCTCCTGTCAAATTGGTACTCAGAAAATGATACTGAGAACCATCCAGGATCCTGAGCAGATATCAAATTAAAAATTATTTAATTTTAGCGTACTGACATGTAAGATGCTAGCGCAGAGCCCTAGTAAAGGTTTGCTTAAAGTTACAAAATTTTTAGGCGCTCATTATCAGGCTCTTGTCAAATTGGTACTCAGAACATGATACTGAGAACCATCCAGGATCCTGAGCAGATGTCAAATTAAAAATTGTTTAATTTTAGCGTACTGACATGTAAGTTGCTAGCGCAGAGCCCTAGTAAAGGTTTGCTTAAAGTTACAAAATTTTTTGGCGGTCATTCTGAGGCTCCTGTAAAATTGGTACTCAGAACATGATACTGAAAACCATCCAGGATCCTGAGCAGATATCATATTAAAAATCGTTTAATTTTAGCGTACTTACATGTAAGATGCTAGCGCAGAGCCCTAATAAAGGTTTGCTTAAAGTTACAAAATTTTTAGGCGCTCATTATCAAGCTCCTGTCAAATTGGTACTCAGAAAATGATACTGAGAACCATCCAGGATCCTGAGCACATATCAAATAAAAAATTGTTTAATTTTAGCGTATTGACATGTAAGATGCTAGCGCAGAGCCCTAGTAAAGGTTTGCTTAAAGTTACAAAATTTTTAGGCGCTCATTATCAAGCTTCTGTCAAATTGGTACTCAGAAAATGATACTGAGAACCATCCAGGATCCTGAGCAGATATCAAATTAAAAATTGTTTCATTTTAGCGTATTGACATGTAAGATGCTAGCGCAGAGGCCTAGTAAAGGTTTGCTTAAAGTTACAAAATTTTTAGGCGCTCATTATCAGGCTCCTGTCAAATTGGTTCACAGAAAATGATACTGAGAACCATCCAGGATCCTGAGCAGATATCAAATTAAAAACTATTTAATTTTAGCGTACTGACATGTAAGATGCTAGCGCAGAGCCCTAGTAAAGGTTTGCTTAAAGTTACAAAATTTTTAGGCGCTCATTATCAGGCTCCTGTCAAATTGGTACTCAGAAAATGATACTGAGAACCATCCAGGATCCTGAGCAGATATCAAATTAAAAATTGTTTAATTTTAGCGTATTGACATGTAAGATGCTAGCGCAGAGGCCTAGTAAAGGTTTGCTTAAAGTTACAAAATTTTTAGGCGGTCATTCTGAGGCTCCTGTAAAATTCGTACACAGAACATGATACTGAGAACCATCCAGGATCCTGAGCAGATATCAAATTAAAAAT
This sequence comes from Boloria euphrosyne, assembly GCA_951802675.2. Classification (NCBI taxonomy): domain Eukaryota; kingdom Metazoa; phylum Arthropoda; class Insecta; order Lepidoptera; family Nymphalidae; genus Boloria; species Boloria euphrosyne. The sequence continues at coordinate 7,047,288 of OX637900.1, read as the reverse complement.
TGTTTAATTTTAGCGTACTGACATGTAAGATGCTAGCGCAGAGCCCTAGTAAAGGTTTGCTTAAAGTTAAAAAATTTTTAGGCGCTCATTATCAGGCTCCTGTCAAATTGGTACTCAGAAAATGATACTGAGAACCATCCAGGATCCTGAGCAGATATCAAATTAAAAATTATTTAATTTTAGCGTACTGACATGTAAGATGCTAGCGCAGAGCCCTAGTAAAGGTTTGCTTAAAGTTACAAAATTTTTAGGCGCTCATTATCAGGCTCCTGTCAAATTGGTACTCAGAACATGATACTGAGAACCATCCAGGATCCTGAGCAGATGTCAAATTAAAAATTGTTTAATTTTAGCGTACTGACATGTAAGTTGCTAGCGCAGAGCCCTAGTAAAGGTTTGCTTAAAGTTACAAAATTTTTAGGCGGTCATTCTGAGGCTCCTGTAAAATTGGTACTCAGAACATGATACTGAAAACCATCCAGGATCCTGAGCAGATATCATATTAAAAATCGTTTAATTTTAGCGTACTTACATGTAAGATGCTAGCGCAGAGCCCTAATAAAGGTTTGCTTAAAGTTACAAAATTTTTAGGCGGTCATTCTGAGGCTCCTGTCAAATTGGTACTCAGAAAATGATACTGAAAACCATCCAGGATCCTGAGCACATATCAAATAAAAAATTGTTTAATTTTAGCGTATTGACATGTAAGATGCTAGCGCAGAGCCCTAGTAAAGGTTTGCTTAAAGTTACAAAATTTTTAGGCGCTCATTATCAGGCTCCTGTCAAATTGGTAATCAGAAAATGATACTGAGAACCATCCAGGATCCTGAGCAGATATCAAATTAAAAATTGTTTAATTTTAGCGTATTGACATGTAAGATGCTAGCGCAGAGCCCTAGTAAAGGTTTGCTTAAAGTAACAAAATTTTTAGGCGCTCATTATCAGGCTCCTGTCAAATTGGTACTCAGAACATGATACTGAGAACCATCCAGGATCCTGAGCAGATGTAAAATTAAAAATTGTTTAATTTAACGTACTGACATGTAAGATGCTAGCGCAGAGCCCTAGTAAAGGTTTGCTTAAAGTAACAAAATTTTTAGGCGCTCATTATCAGGCTCCTGTCAAATTGGTACTCAGAACATGATACTGAGAACCATTCAGGATCCTGAGCAGATGTCAAATTAAAAATTGATTAATTTTAGCGTACTGACATGTAAGATGCTAGCGCAGAGCCCTAGTAAAGGTTTGCTTAAAGTTACAAAATTTTTAGGCGCTCATTATCAGGCTCCTGTCAAATTGGTACTCAGAAAATGATACTGAGAACCATCCAGGATCCTGAGCAGATATCAAATTAAAAATTGTTTAATTTTAGCGTATTGACATGTTAGATGTTAGCGCAGAGGCCTAGTAAAGGTTTGCTTAAAGTTACAAAATTTTTAGGCGGTCATTCTGAGGCTCCTGTTAAATTGGTACTCAGAACATGATACTGAAAACATTCCAGGATCCTGAGCAGATATCATATTAAAAATCGTTTAATTTTAGCGTACTTACATGTAAGATGCTAGCGCAGAGCCCTAATAAAGGTTTGCTTAAAGTTACAAAATTTTTAGGCGGTCATTCTGAGGCTCCTGTCAAATTGGTACTCAGAAAATGATACTGAGAACCATCCAGGATCCTGAGCACATATCAAATAAAAAATTGTTTAATTTTAGCGTATTGACATGTAAGATGCTAGCGCAGAGCCCTAGTAAAGGTTTGCTTAAAGTTACAAAATTTTTAGGCGCTCATTATCAGGCTCCTGTCAAATTGGTACTCAGAAAATGATACTGAGAACCATCCAGGATCCTGAGCAGATATCAAATTAAAAATTGTTTAATTTTAGCGTATTGACATGTAAGATGCTAGCGCAGAGGCCTAGTAAAGGTTTGCTTAAAGTTACAAAATTTTTAGGCGGTTATTCTGAGGCTCCTGTAAAATTGGTACTCAGAACATGATACTGAGAACCATCCAGGATCCTGAGCAGATATCAAATTAAAAATTTTATAATTTTAGCGTACTGACATGTAAGATGCTAGCGCAGAGCCCTAGTAAAGGTTTGCTTAAAGTTACAAAATTTTTAGGCGCTCATTATCAGGCTCCTGTCAAATTAGTACTCAGAAAATGATACTGAGAACCATCCAGGATCCTGAGCAGATATCAAATTAAAAATTATTTAATTTTAGCGTACTGACATGTAAGATGCTAGCGCAGAGCCCTAGTAAAGGTTTGCTTAAAGTTACAAAATTTTTAGGCGCACATTATCAGGCTCCTGTCAAATTGGTACTCAAAAAATGATACTGAGAACCATCCAGGATCCTGAGCAGATATCAAATTAAAAATTATTTAATTTTAGCGTACTGACATGTAAGATGCTAGCGCAGAGCCCTAGTAAAGGTTTGCTTAAAGTTACAAAATTTTTAGGCGCTCATTATCAGGCTCCTGTCAAATTGGTACTCAGAACGTGATACTGAGAACCATCCAGGATCCTGAGCAGATATCAAATTAAAAATTGTTTAATTTTAGCGTATTGACATGTAAGATGCTAGCGCAAAGCCCTAGTAAAGGTTTGCTTAAAGTTACAAAATTTTTAGGCGCTCATTATCAGGCTCCTGTCAAATTGGTACTCAGAACATGATACTGAGAACCATCCAGGATCCTGAGCAGATGTCTAATTAAAAATTGATTGATTTTAGCGTACTGACATGTAAGATGCTAGCGCAGAGCCCTAGTAAAGGTTTGCTTAAAGTTACAAAATTTTTAGGCGCTCATTATCAGGCTACTGTCAAATTGGTACTCAGAAAATGATACTGAGAACCATCCAGGATCCTGAGCACATATCAAATAAAAATTGTTTAATTTGAGCGTATTGACATGTAAGATGCTAGCGCAGAGCCCTAGTAAAGGTTTGCTTAAAGTTACAAAATTTTTAGGCGCTCATTATCAAGCTCCTGTCAAATTGGTACTCAGAAAATGATACTGAGAACCATCCAGGATCCTGAGCAGATATCAAATTAAAAATTGTTTAATTTTAGCGTATTGACATGTAAGATGCTAGCGCAGAGGCCTAGTAAAGGTTTGCTTAAAGTTACAAAATTTTTAGGCGCTCATTATCAGGCTCCTGTGAAATTGGTACTCAGAACGTGATACTGAGAACCATCCAGGATCCTGAGCAGATATCAAATTAAAAATTGTTTAATTTTAGCGTATTGACATGTAAGATGCTAGCGCAGAGCCCTAGTAAGGGTTTGCTTAAAGTTACAAAATTTTTAGGCGCTCATTATCAGGCTCCTGTAAAATTGATACTCAGAACATGATACTGAAAACCATCCAGGATCCTGAGCAGATATCAAATTTAAAATCGTTTAATTTTAGCGTTCTGACATGTAAGATGATAGCGCAGAGCCCTAGTAAAGGTTTGCTTAAAGTTACAAAATTTTTAGGCGGTCATTCTGAGGCTCCTGTCAAATTGGTACTCAGAAAATGATACTGAGAACCATCCAGGATCCTGAGCAGATATCAAATTAAAAATTGTTTAATTTTAGCGTATTGACATGTAAGATGCTAGCGCAGAGCCCTAGTAAAAGTTTGCTTTAAGTTACAAAATTTTTAGGCGGTCATTCTGAGGCTCCTGTAAATTTGGTACTCAGAAAATGATACTGAGAACCATTCAGGATCCTGAGCAGATATCAAATTAATAATTTAATAATTTTAGCGTACTGACATGTAAGATGCTAGCGCAGAGCCCTAGTAAAGGTTTGCTTAAAGTTACAAAATTTTTAGGCGGTCATTCTGAGGCTCCTGTAAAATTGGATCTCAGAACAGGATACTGGGAACCATCCAGGATCCTGAGCAGATATCAAATTAAAAATTTAATAATTTTAGCGTATTGACATGTAAGATGCTAGCGCAGAGCCCTTGTAAAGGTTTGCTTAAAGTTACAAAATTTTTAGGCGCTCATTATCAGGCTCCTGTCAAATTGGTACTCAGAAAATGATACTGAGAACCATCCAGGATCCTGAGCAGATATGAATTTAAAATTTAATAATTTTAGCGTACTGACATGTAAGATGCTAGCGCAGAGCCCTAGTAAAGGTTTGCTTAAAGTTACAAAATTTTTAGACGCTCATTATCAGGCTCCTGTCAAATCGGTACTCAGAAAATGATACTGAGAACCATCCAGGATCCTGAGCAGACATCAAATTAAAAATTTAATAATTTTATCGTACTGACATGTTAGATGCTTGCGCAGAGCCCTAGTAAAGGTTTGCTTAAAGTTACAAAATTTTTAGGCGGTCATTCTGAGGCTCCTGTTAAATTGGTACTCAGAACATGATACTGAGAACCATCCAGGATCCTGAGCAGATATCAAATTTAAAATTTAATAAATTTAGCGTACTGACATGTAAGATGCTAGCGCAGAGCAATAGTAAAGGATTGCTTAAAGTTACAAGATTTTTAGGTGCTCATTCTGAGGCTCATGTAAAATTGGTACTCAGATAATGATACTGAGAACCATCCAGGATCCTGAGCAGATATCTAATTAAAAATTGTTTAATTTTAGCGTACTGACATGTAAGATGCTAGCGCAGAGCCCTAGTAAAGGTTTGCTTAAAGTTACAAAATTTTTAGGCGCTCATTCTGAGGCTCCTGTGAAATTGGTACTCCCAACATGATACTGAGAACCATCCAGTATCCTGAGCAGATATCAAATTAAAAATTGTTTAATTTTAGCGTATTGACATGTAAGATGCTAGCGCAGAGCCCAAGTAAAGGTTTGCTTAAAGTAACAAGATTTTTAGGCGCTCATTCTGAGGCTCCTGTAAAATTGGTACTACGAAAATGATACTGAGAACCATCCAGGATCCTGAGCAGATATCAAATTAAAAATTGTTTAATTTTAGCGTATTGACATGTAAGATGCTAGCGCAGAGGCCTAGTAAAGGTTTGCTTAAAGTTACAAGATTTTTAGGCGGTCATTCTGAGGCTCCTGTAAGATTGGTACTCAGAAAATGATACTGAGAAACATCCAGGATCCTGAGCAGATATCAAATTAAAAATTTTATAATTTTAGCGTACTGACATGTAAGATGCTAGCGTAGAGCCCTAGTAAAGGTTTGCTTAAAGTTACAAACTTTTTAGGCGCTCATTATCAGGCTCCTGTCAAATTGGTACTCAGAAAATGATACTGAGAACCATCCAGGATCCTGAGCAGATATCAAATTAAAAATTGTTTAATTTTAGCGTATTGACATGTAAGATGCGAGCGCAGAGCCCTAGTAAAGGTTTGCTTAAAGTTACAAAATTTTTAGGCGCTCATTATCAGGCTCCTGTCAAATCGGTACTCAGATAATGATACTGAGAACCATCCAGGATCCTGAGCAGATATCAAATTAAAAATTTAATAATTTTAGCGTACTGACATGTTAGATGGTAGCGCAGAGCACTAGTAAAGGTTTGCTTAAAGTTACAAGATTTTAGGTGCTCATTCTGAGGCTCCTGTAAAATTGGTACTCAGAAAATGATACTAAGAACCATCCAGGATCCTGAGCAGATATCAAATTAAAAATTGTTTAATTTTAGCGTATTGACATGAAAGATGCTAGCGCAGAGCCCTAGTAAAGGCTTGCTTAAAGTTACAAAATTTTTAGGCGCTCATTATCAGGCTCCTGTCAAATTGGTACTCAGAAAATGATACTGAGAACCATCCAGGATCCTGAGCAGATATCAAATTAAAAATTGTTTAATTTTAGCGTATTGACATGTAAGATGCTAGCGCAGAGCCCTAGTAAAGGTTTGCTTAAAGTTACAAAATTTTTAGGCGCTCATTATCAGGCTCCTGTCAAATCGGTACTCAGAAAATGATACTGAGAACCATCCAGGATCCTGAGCAGATATCAAATTAAAAATTTAATAATTTTAGCGTACTGACATGTAAGATGCTAGCGCAGAGCCCAAGTAAAGGTTTGCTTAAAGTTACAAAATTTTTAGGCGCTCATTATCAGGCTCCTGTCAAATCGGTACTCAGAAAATGATACTGAGAACCATCCAGGATCCTGAGCAGATATCAAATTAAAAATTTAATAATTTTAGCGTACTGACATGTAAGTTGCTAGCGCAGAGCCCAAGTAAAGGTTTGCTTAAAGTTACAAAATTTTTAGTCGCTCATTATCAGGCTCCTGTAAAATTGGTACTCAGAAAATGATACTGAGAACCATCCAGGATCCTGAGCAGATATCAATTTAAAAATTGTTTAATTTTAGCGTATTGACATGTAAGATGCTAGCGCAGAGCCCGAGTAAAGGTTTGCTTAAAGTTACAAAATTTTTAGGCGCTCATTATCAGGCTCCTGTCAAATTGGTACTCAGAAAATGATACTGAGAACCATCCAGGATCCTGAGCAGATATCAAATTAAAAATTGTTTAATTTTAGCGTATTGACATGTTAGATGTTAGCGCAGAGGCCTAGTAAAGGTTTGCTTAAAGTTACAAAATTTTTAGGCGGTCATTCTGAGGCTCCTGTAAAATTGGTACTCAGAACATGATACTGAAAACCATCCAGGATCCTGAGCAGATATCAAATTAAAAATCGTTTAATTGTAGCGTACTTACATGTAAGATGCTAGCGCAGAGCCCTAATAAAGGTTTGCTTAAAGTTACAAAATTTTTAGGCGGTCATTCTGAGGCTCCTGTCAAATTGGTACTCAGAAAATGATACTGAGAACCATCCAGGATCCTGAGCACATATCAAATAAAAAATTGTTTAATTTTAGCGTATTGACATGTAAGATGCTAGCGCAGAGCCCTAGTAAAGGTTTGCTTAAAGTTACAAAATTTTTAGGCGCTCATTATCAGGCTCCTGTCAAATTGGTACTCAGAAAATGATACTGAGAACCATCCAGGATCCTGAGCAGATATCAAATTAAAAATTGTTTAATTTTAGCGTATTGACATGTAAGATGCTAGCGCAGAGGCCTAGTAAAGGTTTGCTTAAAGTTACAAAATTTTTAGGCGGTCATTCTGAGGCTCCTGTAAAATTGGTACTCAGAACATGATACTGAGAACCATCCAGGATCCTGAGCAGATAACAAATTAAAAATTTTATAATTTTAGCGTACTGACATGTAAGATGCTAGCGCAGAGCCCTAGTAAAGGTTTGCTTAAAGTTACAAAATTTTTAGGCGCTCATTATCAGGCTCCTGTCAAATTGGTACTCAGAACATGATACTGAGAACCATCCAGGATCCTGAGCAGATGTCAAATTAAAAATTGATTGATTTTAGCGTACTGACATGTAAGATGCTAGCGCAGAGCCCTAGTAAAGGTTTGCTTAAAGTTACAAAATTTTTAGGCGCTCATTATCAGGCTCCTGTCAAATTGGTACTCAGAAAATGATACTGAGAACCATCCAGGATCCTGAGCAGATATCAAATTAAAAATTGTTTAATTTTAGCGTTTTGACATGTAAGATGTTAGCGCAGAGCCCTAGTAAAAGTTTGCTTTAAGTTACAAAATTTTTAGGCGGTCATTCTGAGGCTCCTGTAAAATTGGTACTCAGAAAATGATACTGAGAACCATTCAGGATCCTGAGCAGATATCAAATTAATAATTTAATAATTTTAGCGTACTGACATGTAAGATGCTAGCGCAGAGCCCTAGTAAAGGTTTGCTTAAAGTTACAAAATTTTTAGGCGCTCATTATCAGGCTCCTGTCAAATTGGTACTCAGAAAATGATACTGAGAACCATCCAGGATCCTGAGCAGATGTCAAATTTAAAATTGTTTAATTTTAGCGTATTGACATGTAAGATGCTAGCGCAGAGCCCTTGTAAAGGTTTGCTTAAAGTTACAAAATTTTTAGGCGCTCATTATCAGGCTCCTGTCAAATTGGTACTCAGAAAATGATACTGAGAACCATCCAGGATCCTGAGCAGATATGAATTTAAAATTTAATAATTTTAGCGTACTGACATGTAAGATGCTAGCGCAGAGCCCTAGTAAAGGTTTGCTTAAAGTTACAAAATTTTTAGGCACTCATTATTAGGCTCCTGTCAAATTGGTACTCAAAAAATGATACTGAGAACCATCCAGGATCCTGAGCAGATATCAAATTAAAAATTGTTTAATTTTAGCGTACTGACATGTAAGATGCTAGCGCAGAGGCCTAGTAAAGGTTTGCTTAAAGTTACAAAATTTTTAGGCGGTCATTCTGAGGCTCCTGTAAAATTGGTACTCAGAACATGATACTGAAAACCATCCAGGATCCTGAGCAGATATCAAATTAAAAATCGTTTAATTTTAGCGTACTTACATGTAAGATGCTAGCGCAGAGCCCTAATAAAGGTTTGCTTAAAGTTACAAAATTTTTAGGCGGTCATTCTGAGGCTCCTGTCAAATTGGTACTCAGAAAATGATACTGAGAACCATCCAGGATCCTGAGCACATATCAAATAAAAAATTGTTTAATTTTAGCGTATTGACATGTAAGATGCTAGCGCAGAGCCCTAGTAAAGGTTTGCTTAAAGTTACAAAATTTTTAGGCGCTCATTATCAGGCTCCTGTCAAATTGGTACTCAGAAAATGATACTGAGAACCATCCAGGATCCTGAGCAGATATCAAATTAAAAATTGTTTAATTTTAGCGTATTGACATGTAAGATGCTAGCGCAGAGGCCTAGTAAAGGTTTGCTTAAAGTTACAAAATTTTTAGGCGGTCATTCTGAGGCTCCTGTAAAATTGGTACTCAGAACATGATACTGAGAACCATCCAGGATCCTGAGCAGATATCAAATTAAAAATTTTATAATTTTAGCGTACTGACATGTAAGATGCTAGCGCAGAGCCCTAGTAAAGGTTTGCTTAAAGTTACAAAATTTTTAGGCGGTCATTATCAGGCTCCTGTCAAATTGGTACTCAGAAAATGATACTGAGAACCATCCAGGATCCTGAGCACATATCAAATAAAAAATTGTTTAATTTTAGCGTATTGACATGTAAGATGCTAGCGCAGAGCCCTAGTAAAGGTTTGCTTAAAGTTACAAAATTTTTAGGCGCTCATTATCAGGCTCCTGTCAAATTGGTACTCAGAAAATGATACTGAGAACCATCCAGGATCCTGAGCAGATATCAAATTAAAAATTGTTTAATTTTAGCGTATTGACATGTAAGATGCTAGCGCAGAGGCCTAGTAAAGGTTTGCTTAAAGTTACAAAATTTTTAGGCGGTCATTCTGAGGCTCCTGTAAAATTGGTACTCAGAACATGATACTGAGAACCATCCAGGATCCTGAGCAGATATCAAATTAAAAATTTTATAATTTTAGCGTACTGACATGTAAGATGCTAGCGCAGAGCCCTAGTAAAGGTTTGCTTAAAGTTACAAAATTTTTAGGCGCTCATTATCAGGCTCCTGTCAAATTGGTACTCAGAAAATGATACTGAGAACCATCCAGGATCCTGAGCAGATATCAAATTAAAAATTGTTTAATTTTAGCGTATTGACATGTAAGATGCTAGCGCAGAGGCCTAGTAAAGGTTTGCTTAAAGTTACAAGATTTTTAGGCGGTCATTCTGAGGCTCCTGTAAGATTGGTACTCAGAAAATGATACTGAGAAACATCCAGGATCCTGAGCAGATATCAAATTAAAAATTTTATAATTTTAGCGTACTGACATGTAAGATGCTAGCGTAGAGCCCTAGTAAAGGTTTGCTTAAAGTTACAAACTTTTTAGGCGCTCATTATCAGGCTCCTGTCAAATTGGTACTCAGAAAATGATACTGAGAACCATCCAGGATCCTGAGCAGATATCAAATTAAAAATTGTTTAATTTTAGCGTATTGACATGTAAGATGCGAGCGCAGAGCCCTAGTAAAGGCTTGCTTAAAGTTACAAAATTTTTAGGCGCTCATTATCAGGCTCCTGTCAAATCGGTACTCAGATAATGATACTGAGAACCATCCAGGATCCTGAGCAGATATCAAATTAAAAATTTAATAATTTTAGCGTACTGACATGTTAGATGGTAGCGCAGAGCACTAGTAAAGGTTTGCTTAAAGTTACAAGATTTTAGGTGCTCATTCTGAGGCTCCTGTAAAATTGGTACTCAGAAAATGATACTAAGAACCATCCAGGATCCTGAGCAGACATCAAATTAAAAATTGTTTAATTTTAGCGTATTGACATGAAAGATGCTAGCGCAGAGCCCTAGTAAAGGCTTGCTTAAAGTTACAAAATTTTTAGGCGCTCATTATCAGGCTCCTGTCAAATTGGTACTCAGAAAATGATACTGAGAACCATCCAGGATCCTGAGCAGATATCAAATTAAAAATTGTTTAATTTTAGCGTATTGACATGTAAGATGCTAGCGCAGAGCCCTAGTAAAGGTTTGCTTAAAGTTACAAAATTTTTAGGCGCTCATTATCAGGCTCCTGTCAAATCGGTACTCAGAAAATGATACTGAGAACCATCCAGGATCCTGAGCAGATATCAAATTAAAAATTTAATAATTTTAGCGTACTGACATGTAAGATGCTAGCGCAGAGCCCAAGTAAAGGTTTGCTTAAAGTTACAAAATTTTTAGGCGCTCATTATCAGGCTCCTGTCAAATCGGTACTCAGAAAATGATACTGAGAACCATCCAGGATCCTGAGCAGATATCAAATTAAAAATTTAATAATTTTAGCGTACTGACATGTAAGTTGCTAGCGCAGAGCCCAAGTAAAGGTTTGCTTAAAGTTACAAAATTTTTAGTCGCTCATTATCAGGCTCCTGTAAAATTGGTACTCAGAAAATGATACTGAGAACCATCCAGGATCCTGAGCAGATATCAATTTAAAAATTGTTTAATTTTAGCGTATTGACATGTAAGATGCTAGCGCAGAGCCCGAGTAAAGGTTTGCTTAAAGTTACAAAATTTTTAGGCGCTCATTATCAGGCTCCTGTCAAATTGGTACTCAGAAAATGATACTGAGAACCATCCAGGATCCTGAGCAGATATCAAATTAAAAATTGTTTAATTTTAGCGTATTGACATGTTAGATGTTAGCGCAGAGGCCTAGTAAAGGTTTGCTTAAAGTTACAAAATTTTTAGGCGGTCATTCTGAGGCTCCTGTAAAATTGGTACTCAGAACATGATACTGAAAACCATCCAGGATCCTGAGCAGATATCAAATTAAAAATCGTTTAATTTTAGCGTACTTACATGTAAGATGCTAGCGCAGAGCCCTAATAAAGGTTTGCTTAAAGTTACAAAATTTTTAGGCGGTCATTCTGAGGCTCCTGTCAAATTGGTACTCAGAAAATGATACTGAGAACCATCCAGGATCCTGAGCACATATCAAATAAAAAATTGTTTAATTTTAGCGTATTGACATGTAAGATGCTAGCGCAGAGCCCTAGTAAAGGTTTGCTTAAAGTTACAAAATTTTTAGGCGCTCATTATCAGGCTCCTGTCAAATTGGTACTCAGAAAATGATACTGAGAACCATCCAGGATCCTGAGCAGATATCAAATTAAAAATTGTTTAATTTTAGCGTATTGACATGTAAGATGCTAGCGCAGAGGCCTAGTAAAGGTTTGCTTAAAGTTACAAAATTTTTAGGCGGTCATTCTGAGGCTCCTGTAAAATTGGTACTCAGAACATGATACTGAGAACCATCCAGGATCCTGAGCAGATATCAAATTAAAAATTTTATAATTTTAGCGTACTGACATGTAAGATGCTAGCGCAGAGCCCTAGTAAAGGTTTGCTTAAAGTTACAAAATTTTTAGGCGCTCATTATCAGGCTCCTGTCAAATTGGTACTCAGAACATGATACTGAGAACCATCCAGGATCCTGAGCAGATGTCAAATTAAAAATTGATTGATTTTAGCGTACTGACATGTAAGATGCTAGCGCAGAGCCCTAGTAAAGGTTTGCTTAAAGTTACAAAATTTTTAGGCGCTCATTATCAGGCTCCTGTCAAATTGGTACTCAGAAAATGATACTGAGAACCATCCAGGATCCTGAGCAGATATCAAATTAAAAATTGTTTAATTTTAGCGTTTTGACATGTAAGATGTTAGCGCAGAGCCCTAGTAAAAGTTTGCTTTAAGTTACAAAATTTTTAGGCGGTCATTCTGAGGCTCCTGTAAAATTGGTACTCAGAAAATGATACTGAGAACCATTCAGGATCCTGAGCAGATATCAAATTAATAATTTAATAATTTTAGCGTACTGACATGTAAGATGCTAGCGCAGAGCCCTAGTAAAGGTTTGCTTAAAGTTACAAAATTTTTAGGCGCTCATTATCAGGCTCCTGTCAAATTGGTACTCAGAAAATGATACTGAGAACCATCCAGGATCCTGAGCAGATGTCAAATTTAAAATTGTTTAATTTTAGCGTATTGACATGTAAGATGCTAGCGCAGAGCCCTTGTAAAGGTTTGCTTAAAGTTACAAAATTTTTAGGCGCTCATTATCAGGCTCCTGTCAAATTGGTACTCAGAAAATGATACTGAGAACCATCCAGGATCCTGAGCAGATATGAATTTAAAATTTAATAATTTTAGCGTACTGACATGTAAGATGCTAGCGCAGAGCCCTAGTAAAGGTTTGCTTAAAGTTACAAAATTTTTAGGCACTCATTATTAGGCTCCTGTCAAATTGGTACTCAAAAAATGATACTGAGAACCATCCAGGATCCTGAGCAGATATCAAATTAAAAATTGTTTAATTTTAGCGTACTGACATGTAAGATGCTAGCGCAGAGCCCTAGTAAAGGTTTGCTTAAAGTTACAAAATTTTTAGGCGCTCATTATCAGGCTTCTGTCAAATGGGTACTCAGAAAATGATACTGAGAACCATCCAGGATCCTGAGCAGATATCAAATTAAAAATTGTTTAATTTTAGCGTATTGACATGTAAGATGCTAGCGCAGAGGCCTAGTAAAGGTTTGCTTAAAGTTACAAAATTTTTAGGCGCTCATTATCAGGCTCCTGTCAAATTGGTACTCAGAGAATGATACTGAGAACCATACAGGATCCTGAGCAGATATCAAATTAAAAATTGTTTAATTTTAGCGTATTGACATGTTAGATGTTAGCGCAGAGGCCTAGTAAAGGTTTGCTTAAAGTTACAAAATTTTTAGGCGGTCATTATCAGGCTCCTGTCAAATTGGTACTCAGAAAATGATACTGAGAACCATCCAGGATCCTGAGCAGATATCAAATTAAAAATTGTTTAATTTTAGCGTATTGACATGTAAGATGCTAGCGCAGAGCCCTAGTAAAGGTTTGCTTAAAGTTACAAAATTTTTAGGCGCTCATTATCAGGCTCCTGTCAAATTGGTACTCAGAAAATGATACTGAGAACCATCCAGGATCCTGAGCAGATATCAAATTAAAAATTGTTTAATTTTAGCGTATTGACATGTTAGATGTTAGCGCAGAGGCCTAGTAAAGGTTTGCTTAAAGTTACAAAATTTTTAGGCGGTCATTCTGAGGCTCCTGTAAAATTGGTACTCAGAACATGATACTGAAAACTAGTCTTGTGCCTAATCGGACATCTGCAAGTTCGCACCGTACTAGTACATTTCGTACACTGTAGTAGTACAGTGTAGTAGTACTATTAGTACTATTAGTACAGTGAACACTGAATGACTGAACAGTCTTAGTAGAACATAATAACATGAATAGTACTCGTACATGAAAATTTAAGCGTCCGACTTTTAAATGTGAATTTTTAGGTTACTTCACATTTAACTTTTATACTATTTATATATTTATATAAATAGTATAAAACATACTAAATAGCATACTATTTGATTTTCCTTCATACTTCAACAGGCTTAGGACTGGCATTCTAGGTTTAAAAATATGTGGTGATTAAATGAATACTTTCTTAGATTTACGTGAATATTCGAAATAATAATGAAATTTTCTTTTCTGATTTTGTCGCGGGAATGTCTAGATTTTTGGTTCCCGACGTTTTGAATGATTTACAGTGCCCATGGTCACGGGACCGGGAGAGACTAAAGTATTGGACGTTTCCGAGGTTTATAAACTTGTTACAGACAGTGTTTATCCACAATTTACTAAATATACAAAATAGCACCAAAGTACCTTATGAAATTATGTATTTTAATTTATAGTTAATTCAATATTATTACTTATTTTTAGCTTAAACTAGCTAACTTTATTATAGTTATTACAATTTTTATAATATTTGTTATTCAATAATATTATGTAGTGGTGTTATTATTATTATATTCATATAGGTTTCTAATAAAGAATTTATTTTATAAATTTTTGTAGGCAGTGCCTACTAGGCACTGTCTGTAACAAGACTTTCCCTCTCGACTTTCTTTACCGTGACCATGATTGTTGTAAAGTATTCGAAACGTCGGGAACCAAACATCAAAATAAATACGCGTCAAAATCTGAAAAGTGAGTTTCACTTATAATTATTATGATCAAATTCTCGTAAATGCGCAATATACTAATTGTAATTAGAATGGCGTATTTAAAAATCAAATAAGTATGTACAATGATTGGATCTTTTTTTACTTTTCTAAATGTGTGCTCTTATATAATTTTTTTTTACTTATCCTTTTATATATTTTTTTTACTTTTATTTTTTATTACTTTTTAGTTTTATATCTTTTTTTAGAGTTATAACTATACAAAATGACACTTCGTTTTTGTATAATAAACATATAAATAAAACAGGGAAAGAGGAAAAACATAATAATACAGTGTAAATAAAGTTTAAATAATTTACAAGAAAAATTAAAAATGAAAAACTTCTTTTAAAAGAATATCAACCTCATTATTAAAATTATCGATATATCGTCCAAAAAATATACGTAATAAATATTGATATTTCCGAATAATAAATAATATATTTCTTTTGTTATAATATTCGAAATATCAATATTATATCAATAGTCATATTATAAGTACCACAGAACGAAAATACTTATACGTTGAACAACGAACGAAGTTAGCGTAGACAGAGTAAACAATAGATAGTTTTGAAGTGTATAATATATTCTAGTCTGTAACTGTGTCCACAATCCACATCGCATGTCGCACACTGCACAGTGTACTAATAGTACGAAATGTCCGATTGACAGCTGCCTTTCGGAAACATTACTTTTAGTACAGTGCCGCGTACTAGTACCTATTAGTACGTAGTACGTGTACTACCCAAGACTACTGAAAACCATCCAGGATCCTGAGCAGATATCAAATTAAAAATCGTTTAATTTTAGCGTACTTACATGTAAGATGCTAGCGCAGAGCCCTAATAAAGGTTTGCTTAAAGTTACAAAATTTTTAGGCGGTCATTCTGAGGCTCCTGTCAAATTGGTACTCAGAAAATGATACTGAGAACCATCCAGGATCCTGAGCACATATCAAATAAAAAATTGTTTAATTTTAGCGTATTGACATGTAAGATGCTAGCGCAGAGCCCTAGTAAAGGTTTGCTTAAAGTTACAAAATTTTTAGGCGCTCATTATCAGGCTCCTGTCAAATTGGTACTCAGAAAATGATACTGAGAACCATCCAGGATCCTGAGCAGATATCAAATTAAAAATTGTTTAATTTTAGCGTATTGACATGTAAGATGCTAGCGCAGAGGCCTAGTAAAGGTTTGCTTAAAGTTACAAAATTTTTAGGCGGTCATTCTGAGGCTCCTGTAAAATTGGTACTCAGAACATGATACTGAGAACCATCCAGGATCCTGAGCAGATATCAAATTAAAAATTTTATAATTTTAGCGTACTGACATGTAAGATGCTAGCGCAGAGCCCTAGTAAAGGTTTGCTTAAAGTTACAAAATTTTTAGGCGGTCATTATCAGGCTCCTGTCAAATTGGTACTCAGAAAATGATACTGAGAACCATCCAGGATCCTGAGCACATATCAAATAAAAAATTGTTTAATTTTAGCGTATTGACATGTAAGATGCTAGCGCAGAGCCCTAGTAAAGGTTTGCTTAAAGTTACAAAATTTTTAGGCGCTCATTATCAGGCTCCTGTCAAATTGGTACTCAGAAAATGATACTGAGAACCATCCAGGATCCTGAGCAGATATCAAATTAAAAATTGTTTAATTTTAGCGTATTGACATGTAAGATGCTAGCGCAGAGGCCTAGTAAAGGTTTGCTTAAAGTTACAAAATTTTTAGGCGGTCATTCTGAGGCTCCTGTAAAATTGGTACTCAGAACATGATACTGAGAACCATCCAGGATCCTGAGCAGATATCAAATTAAAAATTTTATAATTTTAGCGTACTGACATGTAAGATGCTAGCGCAGAGCCCTAGTAAAGGTTTGCTTAAAGTTACAAAATTTTTAGGCGCTCATTATCAGGCTCCTGTCAAATTGGTACTCAGAAAATGATACTGAGAACCATCCAGGATCCTGAGCAGATATCAAATTAAAAATTGTTTAATTTTAGCGTATTGACATGTAAGATGCTAGCGCAGAGGCCTAGTAAAGGTTTGCTTAAAGTTACAAAATTTTTAGGCGGTCATTCTGAGGCTCCTGTAAAATTGGTACTCAGAACATGATACTGAGAACCATCCAGGATCCTGAGCAGATATCAAATTAAAAATTTTATAATTTTAGCGTACTGACATGTAAGATGCTAGCGCAGAGCCCTAGTAAAGGTTTGCTTAAAGTTACAAAATTTTTAGGCGGTCATTATCAGGCTCCTGTCAAATTGGTACTCAGAAAATGATACTGAGAACCATCCAGGATCCTGAGCACATATCAAATAAAAAATTGTTTAATTTTAGCGTATTGACATGTAAGATGCTAGCGCAGAGCCCTAGTAAAGGTTTGCTTAAAGTTACAAAATTTTTAGGCGCTCATTATCAGGCTCCTGTCAAATTGGTACTCAGAAAATGATACTGAGAACCATCCAGGATCCTGAGCAGATATCAAATTAAAAATTGTTTAATTTTAGCGTATTGACATGTAAGATGCTAGCGCAGAGGCCTAGTAAAGGTTTGCTTAAAGTTACAAAATTTTTAGGCGGTCATTCTGAGGCTCCTGTAAAATTGGTACTCAGAACATGATACTGAGAACCATCCAGGATCCTGAGCAGATATCAAATTAAAAATTTTATAATTTTAGCGTACTGACATGTAAGATGCTAGCGCAGAGCCCTAGTAAAGGTTTGCTTAAAGTTACAAAATTTTTAGGCGCTCATTATCAGGCTCCTGTCAAATTGGTACTCAGAAAATGATACTGAGAACCATCCAGGATCCTGAGCAGATATCAAATTAAAAATTATTTAATTTTAGCGTACTGACATGTAAGATGCTAGCGCAGAGCCCTAGTAAAGGTTTGCTTAAAGTTACAAAATTTTTAGGCGCTCATTATCAGGCTCCTGTCAAATTGGTACTCAGAACGTGATACTGAGAACCATCCAGGATCCTGAGCAGATATCAAATTAAAAATTGTTTAATTTTAGCGTATTGACATGTAAGATGCTAGCGCAGAGCCCTAGTAAAGGTTTGCTTAAAGTTACAAAATTTTTAGGCGCTTATTATCTAGCTCCTGTCAAATTGGTACTCAGAAAATGATTCTGAGAACCATCCAGGATCCTGAGCAGATATCAAATTAAAAATTGTTTAATTTTAGCGTACTGACATGTAAGATGCTAGCGTAGAGCCCTAGTAAAGGTTTGCTTAAAGTTACAAAATTTTTAGGCGCTCATTATCAGGCTCCTGTCAAATTGGTACTCAGAACATGATACTGAGAACCATCCAGGATCCTGAGCAGATGTCAAATTAAAAATTGTTTAATTTTAGCGTACTGACATGTAAGTTGCTAGTGCAGAGCCCTAGTAAAGGTTTGCTTAAAGTTACAAAATTTTTAGGCGGTCATTCTGAGGCTCCTGTAAAATTGGTACTCAGAACATGATACTGAAACCATCCAGGATCCTGAGCAGATATCATATTAAAAATCGTTTAATTTTAGCGTACTTACATGTAAGATGCTAGCGCAGAGCCCTAATAAAGGTTTGCTTAAAGTTACAAAATTTTTAGGCGGTCATTCTGAGGCTCCTGTCAAATTGGTACTCAGAAAATGATACTGAGAACCATCCAGGATCCTGAGCACATATCAAATAAAAAATTGTTTAATTTTAGCGTATTGACATGTAAGATGCTAGCGCAGAGCCCTAGTAAAGGTTTGCTTAAAGTTACAAAATTTTTAGGCGCTCATTATCAGGCTCCTGTCAAATTGGTAATCAGAAAATGATACTGAGAACCATCCAGGATCCTGAGCAGATATCAAATTAAAAATTGTTTAATTTTAGCGTATTGACATGTAAGATGCTAGCGCAGAGGCCTAGTAAAGGTTTGCTTAAAGTTACAAAATTTTTAGGCGGTCATTCTGAGGCTCCTGTAAAATTGGTACTCAGAACATGATACTGAGAACCATCCAGGATCCTGAGCAGATATCAAATTAAAAATTTTATAATTTTAGCGTACTGACATGTAAGATGCTAGCGCAGAGCCCTAGTAAAGGTTTGCTTAAAGTAACAAAATTTTTAGGCGCTCATTATCAGGCTCCTGTCAAATTGGTACTCAGAACATGATACTGAGAACCATCCAGGATCCTGAGCAGATGTAAAATTAAAAATTGTTTAATTTAACGTACTGACATGTAAGATGCTAGCGCAGAGCCCTAGTAAAGGTTTGCTTAAAGTAACAAAATTTTTAGGCGCTCATTATCAGGCTCCTGTCAAATTGGTACTCAGAACATGATACTGAGAACCATCCAGGATCCTGAGCAGATATCAAATTAAAAATTTAATAATTTTAGCGTACTGACATGTAAGATGCTAGCGCAGAGCCCTAGTTAAGGTTTGCTTAAAGTTACAAAATTTTTAGGCGCTCATTATCAGGCTCCTGTCAAATTGGTACTCAGAGAATGATACTGAGAACCATACAGGATCCTGAGCAGATATCAAATTAAAAATTGTTTAATTTTAGCGTATTGACATGTTAGATGTTAGCGCAGAGGCCTAGTAAAGGTTTGCTTAAAGTTACAAGATTTTTAGGCGGTCATTCTGAGGCTCCTGTAAAATTGGTACTCAGAACATGATACTGAGAACCATCCAGGATCCTGAGCAGATATCAAATTAAAAATTGTTTAATTTTAACGTACTGACATGTAAGATGCTAGCGCAGAGCAATAGTAAAGGTTTGCTTAAAGTTACAAGATTTTAAGTTGCTCATTCTGAGGCTCATGTAAAATTGGTACTCAGATAATGATACTGAGAACCATCCAGGATCCTGAGCAGATATCAAATTAAAAATTTAATAATTTTAGCGTACTGACATGTTAGATGCTAGCGCAGAACACTAGTAAAGGTTTGCTTAAATTTACAAGATTTTTAGGTGCTCATTCTGAGGCTCCTGTAAAATTGGTACTCAGAAAATGATACTAAGAACCATCCAGGATCCTGAGCAGACATCAAATTAAAAATTGTTTAATTTTAGCGTATTGACATGAAAGATGCTAGCGCAGAGCCCTAGTAAAGGCTTGCTTAAAGTTACAAAATTTTTAGGCAGTCATTCTGAGGCTCCTGTAAAATTGGTACTCAGAACATGATACTGAGAACCATCTAGGATCCTGAGCAGATATCAAATTAAAAATTTTATAATTTTAGCGTACTGACATGTAAGATGCTAGCGTAGAGCCCTAGTAAAGGTTTGCTTAAAGTTACAAAATTTTTAGGCGCTCATTATCAGGCTCCTGTCAAATTGGTACTCAGAAAATGATACTGAGAACCATCCAGGATCCTGAGCAGATATCAAATTAAAAATTGTTTAATTTTAGCGTATTGACATGTAAGATGCTAGCGCAGAGCCCTAGTAAAGGTTTGCTTAAAGTTACAAAATTTTTAGACGCTCATTATCAGGCTCCTGTCAAATCGGTACTCAGAAAATGATACTGAGAACCATCCAGGATCCTGAGCAGACATCAAATTAAAAATTTAATAATTTTATCGTACTGACATGTTAGATGCTTGCGCAGAGCCCTAGTAAAGGTTTGCTTAAAGTTACAAAATTTTTAGGCGGTCATTCTGAGGCTCCTGTTAAATTGGTACTCAGAACATGATACTGAGAACCATCCAGGATCCTGAGCAGATATCAAATTTAAAATTTAATAAATTTAGCGTACTGACATGTAAGATGCTAGCGCAGAGCAATAGTAAAGGATTGCTTAAAGTTACAAGATTTTTAGGTGCTCATTCTGAGGCTCATGTAAAATTGGTACTCAGATAATGATACTGAGAACCATCCAGGATCCTGAGCAGATATCTAATTAAAAATTGTTTAATTTTAGCGTACTGACATGTAAGATGCTAGCGCAGAGCCCTAGTAAAGGTTTGCTTAAAGTTACAAAATTTTTAGGCGCTCATTCTTAGGCTCCTGTGAAATTGGTACTCCCAACATGATACTGAGAACCATCCAGGATCCTGAGCAGATATCAAATTAAAAATTGTTTAATTTTAGCGTATTGACATGTAAGATGCTAGCGCAGAGGCCTAGTAAAGGTTTGCTTAAAGTTACAAGATTTTTAGGCGGTCATTCTGAGGCTCATGTAAAATTGGTACTCAGAACATGATACTGAGAACCATCCAGGATCCTGAGCAGATATCAAATTAAAAATTTAATAATTTTAGCGTACTGACATGTAAGATGCTAGCGTAGAGCCCTAGTAAAGGTTTGCTTAAAGTTACAAAATTTTTAGGCGCTCATTATCAGGCTCCTGTCAAATTGGTACTCAGAAAATCATACTGAGAACCATCCAGGATCCTGAGCAGATATCAAATTAAAAATTGTTTAATTTTAGCGTATTGACATGTAAGATGCGAGCGCAGAGCCCTAGTAAAGGTTTGCTTAAAGTTACAAAATTTTTAGGCGCTCATTATCAGGCTCCTGTCAAATTGGTACTCAGATAATGATACTGAGAACCATCCAGGATCCTGAGCAGATATCAAATTAAAAATTTAATAATTTTAGCGTACTGACATGTTAGATGCTAGCGCAGAGCACTAGTAAAGGTTTGCTTAAAGTTAAAAAATTTTTAGGCGCTCATTCTGAGGCTCCTGTAAAATTGGTACTCAGAAAATGATACTAAGAACCATCCAGGATCCTGAGCAGACATCAAATTAAAAATTGTTTAATTTTAGCGTATTGACATGAAAGATGCTAGCGCAGAGCCCTAGTAAAGGCTTGCTTAAAGTTACAAAATTTTTAGGCGCTCATTATCAGGCTCCTGTCAAATTGGTACTCAGAAAATGATACTGAGAACCATCCAGGATCCTGAGCAGATATCAAATTAAAAATTGTTTAATTTTAGCGTATTGACATGTAAGATGCTAGCGCAGAGCCCTAGTAAAGGTTTGCTTAAAGTTACAAAATTTTTAGGCGCTCATTATCAGGCTCCTGTCAAATTGGTACTCAGAGAATGATACTGAGAACCATACAGGATCCTGAGCAGATATCAAATTAAATATTGTTTAATTTTAGCGTATTGACATGTTAGATGTTAGCGCAGAGGCCTAGTAAAGGTTTGCTTAAAGTTACAAAATTTTTAGGCGGTCATTATCAGGCTCCTGTCAAATTGGTACTCAGAAAATGATACTGAGAACCATCCAGGATCCTGAGCAGATATCAAATTAAAAATTGTTTAATTTTAGCGTATTGACATGTAAGATGCTAGCGCAGAGCCCTAGTAAAGGTTTGCTTAAAGTTACAAAATTTTTAGGCGCTCATTATCAGGCTCCTGTCAAATTGGTACTCAGAAAATGATACTGAGAACCATCCAGGATCCTGAGCAGATATCAAATTAAAAATTGTTTAATTTTAGCGTATTGACATGTTAGATGTTAGCGCAGAGGCCTAGTAAAGGTTTGCTTAAAGTTACAAAATTTTTAGGCGGTCATTCTGAGGCTCCTGTAAAATTGGTACTCAGAACATGATACTGAAAACCATCCAGGATCCTGAGCAGATATCAAATTAAAAATCGTTTAATTTTAGCGTACTTACATGTAAGATGCTAGCGCAGAGCCCTAATAAAGGTTTGCTTAAAGTTACAAAATTTTTAGGCGGTCATTCTGAGGCTCCTGTCAAATTGGTACTCAGAAAATGATACTGAGAACCATCCAGGATCCTGAGCACATATCAAATAAAAAATTGTTTAATTTTAGCGTATTGACATGTAAGATGCTAGCGCAGAGCCCTAGTAAAGGTTTGCTTAAAGTTACAAAATTTTTAGGCGCTCATTATCAGGCTCCTGTCAAATTGGTACTCAGAAAATGATACTGAGAACCATCCAGGATCCTGAGCAGATATCAAATTAAAAATTGTTTAATTTTAGCGTATTGACATGTAAGATGCTAGCGCAGAGGCCTAGTAAAAGTTTGCTTAAAGTTACAAAATTTTTAGGCGGTCATTCTGAGGCTCCTGTAAAATTGGTACTCAGAACATGATACTGAGAACCATCCAGGATCCTGAGCAGATATCAAATTAAAAATTTTATAATTTTAGCGTACTGACATGTAAGATGCTAGCGCAGAGCCCTAGTAAAGGTTTGCTTAAAGTTACAAAATTTTTAGGCGGTCATTATCAGGCTCCTGTCAAATTGGTACTCAGAAAATGATACTGAGAACCATCCAGGATCCTGAGCACATATCAAATAAAAAATTGTTTAATTTTAGCGTATTGACATGTAAGATGCTAGCGCAGAGCCCTAGTAAAGGTTTGCTTAAAGTTACAAAATTTTTAGGCGCTCATTATCAGGCTCCTGTCAAATTGGTACTCAGAAAATGATACTGAGAACCATCCAGGATCCTGAGCAGATATCAAATTAAAAATTGTTTAATTTTAGCGTATTGACATGTAAGATGCTAGCGCAGAGGCCTAGTAAAGGTTTGCTTAAAGTTACAAAATTTTTAGGCGGTCATTCTGAGGCTCCTGTAAAATTGGTACTCAGAACATGATACTGAGAACCATCCAGGATCCTGAGCAGATATCAAATTAAAAATTTTATAATTTTAGCGTACTGACATGTAAGATGCTAGCGCAGAGCCCTAGTAAAGGTTTGCTTAAAGTTACAAAATTTTTAGGCGCTCATTATCAGGCTCCTGTCAAATTGGTACTCAGAAAATGATACTGAGAACCATCCAGGATCCTGAGCAGATATCAAATTAAAAATTATTTAATTTTAGCGTACTGACATGTAAGATGCTAGCGCAGAGCCCTAGTAAAGGTTTGCTTAAAGTTACAAAATTTTTAGGCGCTCATTATCAGGCTCCTGTCAAATTGGTACTCAGAACGTGATACTGAGAACCATCCAGGATCCTGAGCAGATATCAAATTAAAAATTGTTTAATTTTAGCGTATTGACAAGTAAGATGCTAGCGCAGAGCCCTAGTAAAGGTTTGCTTAAAGTTACAAAATTTTTAGGCGCTTATTATCTAGCTCCTGTCAAATTGGTACTCAGAAAATGATTCTGAGAACCATCCAGGATCCTGAGCAGATATCAAATTAAAAATTGTTTAATTTTAGCGTACTGACATGTAAGATGCTAGCGTAGAGCCCTAGTAAAGGTTTGCTTAAAGTTACAAACTTTTTAGGCGCTCATTATCAGGCTCCTGTCAAATTGGTACTCAGAACATGATACTGAGAACCATCCAGGATCCTGAGCAGATGTCAAATTAAAAATTGTTTAATTTTAGCGTACTGACATGTAAGTTGCTAGCGCAGAGCCCTAGTAAAGGTTTGCTTAAAGTTACAAAATTTTTAGGCGCTCATTCTTAGGCTCCTGTGAAATTGGTACTCCCAACATGATACTGAGAACCATCCAGGATCCTGAGCAGATATCAAATTAAAAATTGTTTAATTTTAGCGTATTGACATGTAAGATGCTAGCGCAGAGGCCTAGTAAAGGTTTGCTTAAAGTTACAAGATTTTTAGGCGGTCATTCTGAGGCTCATGTAAAATTGGTACTCAGAACATGATACTGAGAACCATCCAGGATCCTGAGCAGATATCAAATTAAAAATTTAATAATTTTAGCGTACTGACATGTAAGATGCTAGCGTAGAGCCCTAGTAAAGGTTTGCTTAAAGTTACAAAATTTTTAGGCGCTCATTATCAGGCTCCTGTCAAATTGGTACTCAGAAAATGATACTGAGAACCATCCAGGATCCTGAGCAGATATCAAATTAAAAATTGTTTAATTTTAGCGTATTGACATGTAAGATGCGAGCGCAGAGCCCTAGTAAAGGTTTGCTTAAAGTTACAAAATTTTTAGGCGCTCATTATCAGGCTCCTGTCAAATCGGTACTCAGATAATGATACTGAGAACCATCCAGGATCCTGAGCAGATATCAAATTAAAAATTTAATAATTTTAGCGTACTGACATGTTAGATGCTAGCGCAGAGCACTAGTAAAGGTTTGCTTAAAGTTAAAAAATTTTTAGGCGCTCATTCTGAGGCTCCTGTAAAATTGGTACTCAGAAAATGATACTAAGAACCATCCAGGATCCTGAGCAGACATCAAATTAAAAATTGTTTAATTTTAGCGTATTGACATGAAAGATGCTAGCGCAGAGCCCTAGTAAAGGCTTGCTTAAAGTTACAAAATTTTTAGGCGCTCATTATCAGGCTCCTGTCAAATTGGTACTCAGAAAATGATACTGAGAACCATCCAGGATCCTGAGCAGATATCAAATTAAAAATTGTTTAATTTTAGCGTATTGACATGTAAGATGCTAGCGCAGAGCCCTAGTAAAGGTTTGCTTAAAGTTACAAAATTTTTAGGCGCTCATTATCAGGCTCCTGTCAAATCGGTACTCAGAAAATGATACTGAGAACCATCCAGGATCCTGAGCAGATATCAAATTAAAAATTTAATAATTTTAGCGTACTGACATGTAAGATGCTAGCGCAGAGCCCAAGTAAAGGTTTGCTTAAAGTTACAAAATTTTTAGGCGCTCATTATCAGGCTCCTGTCAAATCGGTACTCAGAAAATGATACTGAGAACCATCCAGGATCCTGAGCAGATATCAAATTAAAAATTGTTTAATTTTAGCGTATTGACATGTAAGATGCGAGCGCAGAGCCCTAGTTAAGGTTTGCTTAAAGTTACAAAATTTTTAGGCGCTCATTATCAGGCTCCTGTCAAATCGGTACTCAGATAATGATACTGAAAACCATCCAGGATTCTGAGCAGATATCATATTAAAAATCGTTTAATTTTAGCGTACTTACATGTAAGATGCTAGCGCAGAGCCCTAATAAAGGTTTGCTTAAAGTTACAAAATTTTTAGGCGGTCATTCTGAGGCTCCTGTCAAATTGGTACTCAGAAAATGATACTGAGAACCATCCAGGATCCTGAGCACATATCAAATAAAAAATTGTTTAATTTTAGCGTATTGACATGTAAGATGCTAGCGCAGAGCCCTAGTAAAGGTTTGCTTAAAGTTACAAAATTTTAAGGCGGTCATTCTGAGGCTCCTGTAAAATTGATACTCAGAACATGATACTGAAAACCATCCAGGATCCTGAGCAGATATCAAATTAAAAATTGTTTAATTTTAGCGTATTGACATGTAAGATGCTAGCGCAGAGGCCTAGTAAAGGTTTGCTTAAAGTTACAAAATTTATAGGCGGTCATTCTGAGGCTCCTGTAAAATTGGTACTCAGAACATGATACTGAGAACCATCCAGGATCCTGAGCAGATATCAAATTAAAAATTTTATAATTTTAGCGTACTGACATGTAAGATGCTAGCGCAGAGCCCTAGTAAAGGTTTGCTTAAAGTTACAAAATTTTTAGGCGCTCATTATCAGGCTCCTGTCAAATTGGTACTCAGAAAATGATACTGAGAACCATCCAGGATCCTGAGCAGATATCAAATTAAAAATTATTTAATTTTAGCGTACTGACATGTAAGATGCTAGCGCAGAGCCCTAGTAAAGGTTTGCTTAAAGTTACAAAATTTTTAGGCGCTCATTATCAGGCTCCTGTCAAATTGGTACTCAGAACGTGATACTGAGAACCATCCAGGATCCTGAGCAGATATCAAATTAAAAATTGTTTAATTTTAGCGTATTGACATGTAAGATGCTAGCGCAGAGCCCTAGTAAAGGTTTGCTTAAAGTAACAAAATTTTTAGGCGCTCACTATCAGGCTCCTGTCAAATTGGTACTCAGAACATGATACTGAGAACCATCCAGGATCCTGAGCAGATGTAAAATTAAAAATTGTTTAATTTAACGTACTGACATGTAAGATGCTAGCGCAGAGCCCTAGTAAAGGTTTGCTTAAAGTAACAAAATTTTTAGGCGCTCATTATCAGGCTCCTGTCAAATTGGTACTCAGAACATGATACTGAGAACCATTCAGGATCCTGAGCAGATGTCAAATTAAAAATTGATTAATTTTAGCGTACTGACATGTAAGATGCTAGCGCAGAGCCCTAGTAAAGGTTTGCTTAAAGTTACAAAATTTTTAGGCGCTCATTATCAGGCTCCTGTCAAATGGGTACTCAGAAAATGATACTGAGAACCATCCAGGATCCTGAGCAGATATCAAATTAAAAATTGTTTAATTTTAGCGTATTGACATGTTAGATGTTAGCGCAGAGGCCTAGTAAAGGTTTGCTTAAAGTTACAAAATTTTTAGGCGGTCATTCTGAGGCTCCTGTAAAATTGGTACTCAGAACATGATACTGAAAACATTCCAGGATCCTGAGCAGATATCATATTAAAAATCGTTTAATTTTAGCGTACTTACATGTAAGATGCTAGCGCAGAGCCCTAATAAAGGTTTGCTTAAAGTTACAAAATTTTTAGGCGGTCATTCTGAGGCTCCTGTCAAATTGGTACTCAGAAAATGATACTGAGAACCATCCAGGATCCTGAGCACATATCAAATAAAAAATTGTTTAATTTTAGCGTATTGACATGTAAGATGCTAGCGCAGAGCCCTAGTAAAGGTTTGCTTAAAGTTACAAAATTTTTAGGCGCTCATTATCAGGCTCCTGTCAAATTGGTACTCAGAAAATGATACTGAGAACCATCCAGGATCCTGAGCAGATATCAAATTAAAAATTGTTTAATTTTAGCGTATTGACATGTAAGATGCTAGCGCAGAGGCCTAGTAAAGGTTTGCTTAAAGTTACAAAATTTTTAGGCGGTTATTCTGAGGCTCCTGTAAAATTGGTACTCAGAACATGATACTGAGAACCATCCAGGATCCTGAGCAGATATCAAATTAAAAATTTTATAATTTTAGCGTACTGACATGTAAGATGCTAGCGCAGAGCCCTAGTAAAGGTTTGCTTAAAGTTACAAAATTTTTAGGCGCTCATTATCAGGCTCCTGTCAAATTAGTACTCAGAAAATGATACTGAGAACCATCCAGGATCCTGAGCAGATATCAAATTAAAAATTATTTAATTTTAGCGTACTGACATGTAAGATGCTAGCGCAGAGCCCTAGTAAAGGTTTGCTTAAAGTTACAAAATTTTTAGGCGCACATTATCAGGCTCCTGTCAAATTGGTACTCAGAAAATGATACTGAGAACCATCCAGGATCCTGAGCAGATATCAAATTAAAAATTATTTAATTTTAGCGTACTGACATATAAGATGCTAGCGCAGAGCCCTAGTAAAGGTTTGCTTAAAGTTACAAAATTTTTAGGCGCTCATTATCAGGCTCCTGTCAAATTGGTACTCAGAACGTGATACTGAGAACCATCCAGGATCCTGAGCAGATATCAAATTAAAAATTGTTTAATTTTAGCGTATTGACATGTAAGATGCTAGCGCAAAGCCCTAGTAAAGGTTTGCTTAAAGTTACAAAATTTTTAGGCGCTCATTATCAGGCTCCTGTCAAATTGGTATTCAGACTATGATACTGAGAACCATCCAGGATCCTGAGCAGATGTAAAATTAAAAATTGTTTAATTTTAGCGTACTGACATGTAAGATGCTAGCGCAAAGCCCTAGTAAAGGTTTGCTTAAAGTAACAAAATTTTTAGGCGCTCATTATCAGGCTCCTGTCAAATTGGTACTCAGAACATGATACTGAGAACCATCCAGGATCCTGAGCAGATGTCTAATTAAAAATTGATTGATTTTAGCGTACTGACATGTAAGATGCTAGCGCAGAGCCCTAGTAAAGGTTTGCTTAAAGTTACAAAATTTTTAGGCGCTCATTATCAGGCTACTGTCAAATTGGTACTCAGAAAATGATACTGAGAACCATCCAGGATCCTGAGCAGATATCAAATTAAAAATTGTTTAATTTTAGCGTATTGACATGTAAGATGCTAGCGCAGAGCCCTAGTAAAAGTTTGCTTTAAGTTACAAAATTTTTAGGCGGTCATTCTGAGGCTCCTGTAAAATTGGTACTCAGAAAATGATACTGAGAACCATCCAGGATCCTGAGCACATATCAAATAAAAATTGTTTAATTTGAGCGTATTGACATGTAAGATGCTAGCGCAGAGCCCTAGTAAAGGTTTGCTTAAAGTTACAAAATTTTTAGGCGCTCATTATCAAGCTCCTGTCAAATTGGTACTCAGAAAATGATACTGAGAACCATCCAGGATCCTGAGCAGATATCAAATTAAAAATTGTTTAATTTTAGCGTATTGACATGTAAGATGCTAGCGCAGAGGCCTAGTAAAGGTTTGCTTAAAGTTACAAAATTTTTAGGCGCTCATTATCAGGCTCCTGTGAAATTGGTACTCAGAACGTGATACTGAGAACCATCCAGGATCCTGAGCAGATATCAAATTAAAAATTGTTTAATTTTAGCGTATCGACATGTAAGATGCTAGCGCAGAGCCCTAGTAAGGGTTTGCTTTAAGTTACAAAATTTTTAAGCGCTCATTATCAGGCTCCTGTCAAATTGGTACTCAGAAAATGATACTGAGAACCATCCAGGATCCTGAGCAGATATCAAATTAAAAATTGTTTAATTTTAGCGTATTGACATGTTAGATGTTAGCGCAGAGGCCTAGTAAAGGTTTGCTTAAAGTTACAAAATTTTTAGGCGGTCATTCTGAGGCTCCTGTAAAATTGGATCTCAGAACAGGATACTGAGAACCATCCAGGATCCTGAGCAGATATCAAATTAAAAATTTAATAATTTTAGCGTATTGACATGTAAGATGCTAGCGCAGAGCCCTTGTAAAGGTTTGCTTAAAGTTACAAAATTTTTAGGCGCTCATTATCAGGCTCCTGTCAAATTGGTACTCAGAAAATGATACTGAGAACCATCCAGGATCCTGAGCAGATATGAATTTAAAATTTAATAATTTTAGCGTACTGACATGTAAGATGCTAGCGCAGAGCCCTAGTAAAGGTTTGCTTAAAGTTACAAATTTTTAGGCGCTCATTATCAGGCTCCTGTCAAATTGGTACTCAGAACGTGACACTGAGAACCATCCAGGATCCTGAGCAGATATCAAATTAAAAATTGTTTAATTTTAGCGTATTGACATGTAAGATGCTAGCGCAGAGCCCTAGTAAAGGTTTGCTTAAAGTTACAAAATTTTTAGGCGCTAATTATCTAGCTCCTGTCAAATTGGTGTTCAGAAAATGATACTGAGAACCATCCAGGATCCTGAGCAGATATCAAATTAAAAATTGTTTAATTTTAGCGTATTGACATGTTAGATGTTAGCGCAGAGGCCTAGTAAGGGTTTGCTTAAAGTTACAAAATTTTAAGGCGGTCATTCTGAGGCTCCTGTAAAATTGATACTCAGAACATGATACTGAAAACCATCCAGGATCCTGAGCAGATATCAAATTTAAAATCGTTTAATTTTAGCGTTCTGACATGTAAGATGATAGCGCAGAGCCCTAGTAAAGGTTTGCTTAAAGTTACAAAATTTTTAGGCGGTCATTCTGAGGCTCCTGTCAAATTGGTACTCAGAAAATGATACTGAGAACCATCCAGGATCCTGAGCAGATATCAAATTAAAAATTGTTTAATTTTAGCGTATTGACATGTAAGATGCGAGCGCAGAGCCCTAGTAAAGGTTTGCTTAAAGTTACAAAATTTTTAGGCGCTCATTATCAGGCTCCTGTCAAATCGGTACTCAGATAATGATACTGAGAACCATCCAGGATCCTGAGCAGATATCAAATTAAAAATTTAATAATTTTAGCGTACTGACATGTTAGATGCTAGCGCAGAGCACTAGTAAAGGTTTGCTTAAAGTTAAAAAATTTTTAGGCGCTCATTCTGAGGCTCCTGTAAAATTGGTACTCAGAAAATGATACTAAGAACCATCCAGGATCCTGAGCAGACATCAAATTAAAAATTGTTTAATTTTAGCGTATTGACATGAAAGATGCTAGCGCAGAGCCCTAGTAAAGGCTTGCTTAAAGTTACAAAATTTTTAGGCGCTCATTATCAGGCTCCTGTCAAATTGGTACTCAGAAAATGATACTGAGAACCATCCAGGATCCTGAGCAGATATCAAATTAAAAATTGTTTAATTTTAGCGTATTGACATGTAAGATGCTAGCGCAGAGCCCTAGTAAAGGTTTGCTTAATGTTACAAAATTTTTAGGCGCTCATTATCAGGCTCCTGTCAAATCGGTACTCAGAAAATGATACTGAGAACCATCCAGGATCCTGAGCAGATATCAAATTAAAAATTTAATAATTTTAGCGTACTGACATGTAAGATGCTAGCGCAGAGCCCAAGTAAAGGTTTGCTTAAAGTTACAAAATTTTTAGGCGCTCATTATCAGGCTCCTGTCAAATCGGTACTCAGAAAATGATACTGAGAACCATCCAGGATCCTGAGCAGATATCAAATTAAAAATTGTTTAATTTTAGCGTATTGACATGTAAGATGCGAGCGCAGAGCCCTAGTAAAGGTTTGCTTAAAGTTACAAAATTTTTAGGCGCTCATTATCAGGCTCCTGTCAAATCGGTACTCAGATAATGATACTGAGAACCATCCAGGATCCAGAGCAGATATCAAATTAAAAATTTAATAATTTTAGCGTACTGACATGTTAGATGCTAGCGCAGAGCACTAGTAAAGGTTTGCTTAAAGTTACAAGATTTTTAGGTGCTCATTCTGAGGCTCCTGTAAAATTGGTACTCAGAAAATGATAC
This sequence comes from Boloria euphrosyne, assembly GCA_951802675.2. Taxonomy (NCBI): domain Eukaryota; kingdom Metazoa; phylum Arthropoda; class Insecta; order Lepidoptera; family Nymphalidae; genus Boloria; species Boloria euphrosyne. The sequence goes on along the minus strand of OX637900.1, from coordinate 7,016,081 downwards.
TAAGAACCATCCAGGATCCTGAGCAGACATCAAATTAAAAATTGTTTAATTTTAGCGTATTGACATGAAAGATGCTAGCGCAGAGCCCTAGTAAAGGCTTGCTTAAAGTTACAAAATTTTTAGGCGCTCATTATCAGGCTCCTGTCAAATTGGTACTCAGAAAATGATACTGAGAACCATCCAGGATCCTGAGCAGATATCAAATTAAAAATTGTTTAATTTTAGCGTATTGACATGTAAGATGCTAGCGCAGAGCCCTAGTAAAGGTTTGCTTAAAGTTACAAAATTTTTAGGCGCTCATTATCAGGCTCCTGTCAAATCGGTACTCAGAAAATGATACTGAGAACCATCCAGGATCCTGAGCAGATATCAAATTAAAAATTTAATAATTTTAGCGTACTGACATGCAAGATGCTAGCGCAGAGCCCAAGTAAAGGTTTGCTTAAAGTTACAAAATTTTTAGGCGCTCATTATCAGGCTCCTGTCAAATCGGTACTCAGAAAATGATACTGAGAACCATCCAGGATCCTGAGCAGATATCAAATTAAAAATTTAATAATTTTAGCGTACTGACATGTAAGTTGCTAGCGCAGAGCCCAAGTAAAGGTTTGCTTAAAGTTACAAAATTTTTAGTCGCTCATTATCAGGCTCCTGTAAAATTGGTACTCAGAAAATGATACTGAGAACCATCCAGGATCCTGAGCAGATATCAATTTAAAACTTGTTTAATTTTAGCGTATTGACATGTAAGATGCTAGCGCAGAGCCCGAGTAAAGGTTTGCTTAAAGTTACAAAATTTTTAGGCGCTCATTATCAGGCTCCTGTCAAATTGGTACTCAGAAAATGATACTGAGAACCATCCAGGATCCTGAGCAGATATCAATTTAAAAATTGTTTAATTTTAGCGTATTGACATGTAAGATGCTAGCGCAGAGCCCGAGTAAAGGTTTGCTTAAAGTTACAAAATTTTTAGGCGCTCATTATCAGGCTCCTGTCAAATTGGTACTCAGAACATGATACTGAGAACCATCTAGGATCCTGAGCAGATATCAAATTTAAAATTTAATAAATTTAGCGTACTGACATGTAAGATGCTAGCGCAGAGCAATAGTAAAGGTTTGCTTAAAGTTACAAAATTTTTAGGCGCTCATTATCAGGCTCCTGTCAAATCGGTACTCAGAAAATGATACTGAGAACCATCCAGGATCCTGTGCAGACATCAAATTAAAAATTGTTTAATTTTAGCGTATTGACATGTAAGATGCTAGCGCAGAGCCCTAGTTAAGGCTTGCTTAAAGTTACAAAATTTTTAGGCGGTCATTCTGAGGCTCCTTTCAAATTGGTACTCAGAACATGATACTGAGAACCATCCAGGATCCTGAGCAGATATCAAATTAAAAATTTTATAATTTTAGCGTACTGACATGTAAGATGCTAGCGTAGAGCCCTAGTAAAGGTTTGCTTAAAGTTACAAAATTTTTAGGCGCTCATTATCAGGCTCCTGTCAAATTGGTACTCAGAAAATGATACTGAGAACCATCCAGAATCCTGAGCAGATATCAAATTAAAAAATGTTTAATTTTAGCGTACTGACATGTAAGATGCTAGCGCAGAGCCCAAGTAAAGGTATGCTAAAAGTTACAAGATTTTTAGGTGCTCATTCTGAGGCTCATGTAAAATTGGTACTCAGAAATTGGTTTTCAAGTGGTAGTGCCATGCTTGTTACCTTCGGGTAGCAGCCGAATGGGCCGGCACGCCCCGTATAGTACCACACTCTCACAGGAGACCGGCGTGAAGTGGCAGCTATGCTGTCGCGTTTCGTCCGGTAAGTGAGAGTCCGGGAGGCCCACTCCCCATCCCTACTCCCGTCCTCCTCCCTCCTCCCTCCCTCCCTTTCCAGAAAGGCCGGCAACGCATCTGCAAGCCCTGTGATGTTGCAGATGTCCATGGGCGGAGGTGATCACTTACCATCAGGTGAGCCTCCTGCCCGTTTGCCCCCTTTGTCCCATAAAAAAAAAAAAAAAGAAAAAAAAGAACATGATACTGAGAACCATCCAGAATCCTGAGCAGATATCAAATTAAAAATTATTTAATTTTAGCGTATTGACAAGTAAGATGCTAGCGCAGAGCCCAAGTAAAGGTATGCTAAAAGTTACAAGATTTTTAGGCGCTCATTCTGAGGCTCCTGTAAAATTGGTACTCAGAACATGATACTGAGAACCATCCAGGATCCTGAGCAGATATCAAATTAAAAATTTAATAATTTTAGCGTACTGACATGTAAGATGCTAGCGCAGAGCCCTAGTTAAGGTTTGCTTAAAGTTACAAGATTTTTAGGCGGTCATTCTGAGGCTCCTGTAAAATTGGTACTCAGAACATGATACTGAGTACCATCCAGGATCCTGAGCAGATATCAAATTAAAAATTGTTTAATTTTAGCGTACTGACATGTAAGATGCTAGCGCAGAGCAATAGTAAAGGTTTGCTTAAAGTTACAAGATTTTAAGTTGCTCATTCTGAGGCTCATGTAAAATTGGTACTCAGATAATGATACTGAGAACCATCCAGGATCCTGAGCAGATATCAAATTAAAAATTTAATAATTTTAGCGTACTGACATGTTAGATGCTAGCGCAGAGCACTAGTAAAGGTTTGCTTAAAGTTACAAGATTTTTAGGTGCTCATTCTGAGGCTCCTGTAAAATTGGTACTCAGAAAATGATACTAAGAACCATCCAGGATCCTGAGCAGACATCAAATTAAAAATTGTTTAATTTTAGCGTTTTGACATGAAAGATGCTAGCGCAGAGCCCTAGTAAAGGCTTGCTTAAAGTTACAAAATTTTTAGGCAGTCATTCTGAGGCTCCTGTAAAATTGGTACTCAGAACATGATACTGAGAACCATCCAGGATCCTGAGCAGATATCAAATTAAAAATTTTATAATTTTAGCGTACTGACATGTAAGATGCTAGCGTAGAGCCCTAGTAAAGGTTTGCTTAAAGTTACAAAATTTTTAGGCGCTCATTATCAGGCTCCTGTCAAATTGGTACTCAGAAAATGATACTGAGAACCATCCAGGATCCTGAGCAGATATCAAATTAAAAATTGTTTAATTTTAGCGTATTGACATGTAAGATGCTAGCGCAGAGCCCTAGTAAAGGTTTGCTTAAAGTTACAAAATTTTTAGACGCTCATTATCAGGCTCCTGTCAAATCGGTACTCAGAAAATGATACTGAGAACCATCCAGGATCCTGAGCAGACATCAAATTAAAAATTTAATAATTTTAGCGTACTGACATGTAAGATGCTAGCGCAGAGCCCTAGTAAAGGTTTGCTTAAAGTTACAAAATTTTTAGGCGCTCATTATCAGGCTCCTGTCAAATTGGTATTCAGAAAATGATACTGAGAACCATCCAGAATCCTGAGCAGATATCTAATTAAAAATTGTTTAATTTTAGCGTATTGACATGTAAGATGCTAGCGCAGAGCCCAAGTAAAGGTTTGCTAAAAGTTACAAGATTTTTAGGCGCTCATTCTGAGGTTCCTGTAAAATTGGTACTCAGAACATGATACTGAGAACCATCCAGGATCCTGAGCAGATATCAAATTAAAAATTTAATAATTTTATCGTACTGACATGTTAAATGCTTGCGCAGAGCCCTAGTAAAGGTTTGCTTAAAGTTACAAAATTTTTAGGCGGTCATTCTGAGGCTCCTGTTAAATTGGTACTCAGAACATGATACTGAGAACCATCCAGGATCCTGAGCAGATATCAAATTTAAAATTTAATAAATTTAGCGTACTGACATGTAAGATGCTAGCGCAGAGCAATAGTAAAGGTTTGCTTAAAGTTACCAAATTTTTAGGCGCTCATTCTGAGGCTTCTGTGAAATTGGTACTCCCAACATGATACTGAGAACCATCCAGTATCCTGAGCAGATATCAAATTAAAAATTGTTTAATTTTAGCGTATTGACATGTAAGATGCTAGCGCAGAGCCCAAGTAAAGGTTTGCTTAAAGTAACAAGATTTTTAGGCGCTCATTCTGAGGCTCCTGTAAAATTGGTACTACGAAAATGATACTGAGAACCATCCAGGATCCTAGCGCAGAGCCCTAGTAAAGGTTTGCTTACAGTTACAAAATTTTTAGGCGGTCATTCTGAGGCTCCTGTAAAATTGGTACTCAGAAAATGATACTGAGAACCATCCAGGATCCTGAGCAGATATCAAATTAAAAATTTAATAATTGTAGCGTACTGACATGTAAGATGCTAGCGCAAAGCCCTAGTAAAGGTTTGCTTAAAGTTACAAAATTTTTAGGCGCTCATTATCAGGCTCCTGTCAAATCGGTACTCAGAAAATGATACTGAGAACCATCCAGGATCCTGAGCAGATATCAAATTAAAAATTTAATAATTTTAGCGTACTGACATGTAAGATGCTAGCGCAGAGCCCTAGTAAAGGTTTGCTTAAAGAAACAAAATTTTTAGGCGGTCATTCTGAGGCTCCTGTAGAATTGGAACTCAAAACATGATACTGAGAACCATCCAGGATCCTGAGCAGATATCAAATTAAAAATTGTTTAATTTTAGCGTACTGAAATGTAAGATGCTAGCGCAGAGCAATAGTAAAGGTTTGCTTAAAGTTACAAGATTTTTAGGTGCTCATTCTGAGGCTCCTGTAAAATTGGTACTCAGAAAATGATACTAAGAACCATCCAGGATCCTGAGCAGACATCAAATTAAAAATTGTTTAATTTTAGCGTATTGACATGAAAGATGCTGGCGCAGAGCCCTAGTAAAGGCTTGCTTAAAGTTACAAAATTTTTAGGCGGTCATTCTGAGGCTCCTGTAAAATTGGTACTCAGAACATGATACTGAGAACCATCCAGGATCCTGAGCAGATATCAAATTAAAAATTTTATAATTTTAGCGTACTGACATGTAAGATGCTAGCGTAGAGCCCTAGTAAAGGTTTGCTTAAAGTTACAAAATTTTTAGGCGCTCATTATCAGGCTCCTGTCAAATTGGTACTCAGAAAATGATACTGAGAACCATCCAGGATCCTGAGCAGACATCAAATTAAAAATTTAATAATTTTAGCGTACTGACATGTAAGATGCTAGCGCAGAGCCCTAGTAAAGGTTTGCTTAAAGTTACAAAATTTTTAGGCGCTCATTATCAGGCTCCTGTCAAATTGGTATTCAGAAAATGATACTGAGAACCATCCAGAATCCTGAGCAGATATCAAATTAAAAATTGTTTAATTTTAGCGTATTGACATGTAAGATGCTAGCGCAGAGCCCAAGTAAAGGTTTGCTAAAAGTTACAAGATTTTTAGGCGCTCATTCTGAGGTTCCTGTAAAATTGGTACTCAGAACATGATACTGAGATTCATCCAGGATCCTGAGCAGATATCAAATTAAAAATTTAATAATTTTGTCGTACTGACATGTTAGATGCTTGCTCAGAGCCCTAGTAAAGGTTTGCTTAAAGTTACAAAATTTTTAGGCGGTCATTCTGAGGCTCCTGTTAAATTGGTACTCAGAACATGATACTGAGAACCATCCAGGATCCTGAGCAGATATCAAATTAAAAATTGTTTAATTTTAGCGTAGTGACATGTGAGATGCTAGCGCAGAGCCCAAGTAAAGGTTTGCTTAAAGTTACAAATTTTTTAGGCGCTCATTCTGAGGCTCATGTAAAATTGGTACTCAGAACATGATATTGAGAACCATCCAGGATCCTGAGCAGATATCAAATTAAAAATTTAATAATTTTAGCGTACTGACATGTAAGATGCTAGCGCAGAGCAATAGTAAAGGTTTGCTTAAAGTTACAAGATTTTTAGGTGCTCATTCTGAGGCTCATGTAAAATTGGTACTCAGATAATGATACTGAGAACCATCCAGGATCCTGAGCAGATATCAAATTAAAAATTTTATAATTTTAGCGTACTGACATGTAAGATGCTAGCGTAGAGCCCTAGTAAAGGTTTGCTTAAAGTTACAAAATTTTTAGGCGCTCATTATCAGGCTCCTGTCAAATTGGTACTCAGAAAATGATACTGAGAACCATCCAGGATCCTGAGCAGATATCAAATTAAAAATTTAATAATTTTAGCGTACTGACATGTAAGATGCTAGCGCAGAGCCCTAGTAAAGATTTGCTTAAAGTTACAAAATTTTTAGGCGCTCATTCTGAGCCTCCTGTGAAATTGGTACTTCCAACATGATACTGAGAACCATCCAGGATCCTGAGCAGATATCAAATTAAAAATTGTTTAATTTTAGCGTATTGACATGTAAGATGCTAGCGCAGAGCCCAAGTAAAGGTTTGCTTAAAGTAACAAGATTTTTAGGCGCTCATTCATAGGCTCCTGTAAAATTGGTACTACGAAAATGATACTGAGAACCATCCAGGATCCTGAGCAGATATCAAATTAAAAATTTAATAATTTTAGCGTACTGACATGTAAGATGCTAGCGCAGAGCCCTAGTAAAGGTTTGCTTACAGTTACAAAATTTTTAGGCGTTCATTATCAGGCTCCTGTCAAATTGGTACTCAGAACATGATACTGAGAACCATCCAGGATCCTGAGCAGATATCAAATTAAAAATTTAATAATTTTAGCGTACTGACATGTAAGATGCTAGCGCAGAGCCCTAGTAAAGGTTTGCTTAAAGTTACAAAATTTTTAGGCGCTCATTATCAGGCTCCTGTCAAATTGGTACTCAGAACGTGATACTGAGAACCATCCAGGATCCTGAGCAGATATCAAATTAAAAATTGTTTAATTTTAGCGTATTGACATGTAAGATGCTAGCGCAGAGCCCTAGTAAAGGTTTGCTTAAAGTTACAAAATTTTTAGGCGCTAATTATCAGGCTCCTGTCAAATTGGTTCTCAGAAAATGATACTGAGAACCATCGAGGATCCTGAGCAGATGTCAAATTAAAAATTTAATAATTTTAGCGTATTGACATGTAAGATGCTAGTGCAGAGATCTAGTAAAGGTTTGCTTAAAGTTACAAAATTTTTAGGCCGTCATTCTGAGGCTCCTGTAAAATTGGTACTCAGAACATGATACTGAGAACCATCCAGGATCCTGAGCAGATATCAAATTAAAAATTGTTTAATTTTAGCGTATTGACATGTAAGATGCTAGCGCAGAGCCCAAGTAAAGGTTTGCTTAAAGTTACAAGATTTTTAGGCGTTCATTTTGAGGCTCCTGTAAAATTTGTACTCAGAAAATGATACTGAGAACCATCCAGGATCCTGAGCAGATATCAAATTAAAAATTTAATAATTTTAGCGTACTGACATGTAAGATGCTAGCTCAGAGCCCTAGTAAAGGTTTGCTTAAAGTTACAAGATTTATAGGTGCTCATTCTGAGGCTCCTGTAAAATTGGTACTCAGATAATGATACTGAGAACCATCCAGGATCCTGAGCAGATATCAAATTAAAAATTGTTTAATTTTAGCGTATTGACATGTAAGATGCTAGCGCAGAGCCATAGTAAAGGTTTGCTTAAAGTTACAAAATTTTTAGGCGGTCATTCTTAGGCTCCTGTAAAATTGGTACTCAGAACATGATACTGAGAACCATCCAGGATCCTGAGCAGATATCAAATTAAAAATTTAATAATTTTAGCGTATTGACATGTAAGATGCTAGCGCAGAGCCCTAGTAAAGGTTTGCTTAAAGTTACAAAATTTTTAGGAGCTCATTATCAGGTTCCTGTCAAATTGGTACTCAGAAAATGATACTGAGAACCATCCAGGATCCTGAGCAGATATAAAATTAAAAATTGTTTATTTTTAGCGTATCGACATGTAAGATGCTAGCGCAGAGCCCAAGTAAAGGTTTGCTTAAAGTTACAAGATTTTTTGGCGCTCATTCTGAGGCTCCTGTAAAATTGCTTCTCAGAAAATGATACTGAGAACCATCCAGGATCCTGAGCAGATATCAAATTAAAAATTTTATAATTTTAGCGTACTGACATGTAAGATACTAGCGCAGAGCCCTAGTAAAGGTTTGCTTAAAGTTACAAAATTTTTAGGCGCTCATTCTGAGGCTCCTGTAAAATTGGTACTCAGAAAATGATACTAAGAACCATCCAGGATCCTGAGCAGATATCAAATTAAAAATTGTTTGTTGTATTGACATGTAAGATGCTAGCGCAGAGCCCTAGTAATGGTTTGCTTAAAGTTACAAAATTTTTAGGCGGTCATTCTGAGGCTCCTGTAAAATTGGTACTCAGAACATGATACTGAGAACCATCCAGGATCCTGAGCAGATATCAAATTAAAAATTGTTTAATTTTAGCGTATTTACATGTAAGATGCTAACGCAGAGCCCAAGTAAAGGTTTGCTTAAAGTTACAAAATTTTTACGCGGTCATTCTGAGGCTCCTGTAATACATGTTTTTTGTTTTGGTGGGGCATGTGGCGTACCTATGCCTTATATCTATATTAATGATTATATTAGTATAAATTCACAATGTGCATTGTATTAGAGCATGGAGTATTAAATGTATCTTCGAACTGTAAACATCGTTCTTATTTAGTCCCGTCTTTACAATACGATTACATTTTTATTATTTTTATATTTAAAATATTATAAAATTATTATTTGTTAACTATAGCTATAATATACCTACTATATTTTGTTAACGGTAACATGTATAACAAATTTGGCTAAAATACAAGAATCCAGAGCATTCCCAATTGTCAAAATTAAATCTCTATATTCTATAATTAAAAATGCAAATGTCAGATCAAGATTTGCTATAACTAACCCGAAAACTTCATTAATTATTTTCATTTGATTATGTTTTACATATTACGAGATTAAATACATATTGGTAAAAATAATATTACGATTGAGGCGAGATAGAAATAATAACATAGTAAGTGTTTGTTGTTTTTATTGTATTTATTCAATGGCGTATTATTTTTTGATATCTGCTGAGTAATTTCGTGTGGGGTATGTATTAGCATTGTTCGTTGTTGTCACGCTGCCAAATTTGTTGTGAGCTACAAGCGAGACGAAGTGATTCTATGTTAGTCTCAAAAACACTTAATTTTTCGTAATATCCACCCCATTTAAGCATTAATATCCCCTGCAAAGATACAGTTGCATTGCTTATTCTAATTAGAATACCCTCTGGCTATAATTTTTAATGTTTATTTTGGCAGATTTTATATTATTTTCCTATGACAAATATTATTTATATCAATGTTCTAACTCAGTATCATAAATATTGTACAGTATGTCATGTTGTTTTCCAACTTCATATCAATTTGTTGAACTCAAATAAAAGTGCTCATGATATGATATATATTTTATTTTAAAAGTCTAATAAAATTTTACTTATCAGATCAGATCAAAACATTTGATCATATTTTATACAAATTTAATGATACGAATAAAAGGCAAAAAAATCTAGTTTAATTAAGAACATCATTGAATAAATGAATTTGTCTTGCTTTCAGACATATGTGAAACAATAATGCATTGTAATCTTGATACATTTTCTTTATGTATGAAGTAAATGTGAATATGTATGTATACATTTATTGAAAACCCTGCACGGGAAACAACAACAATAGTGCCTGATCTATATTCAGATTATCCTTTGAACTTGTGCTATAAAAAACTTTTGTGTTAAATACTTTTTCACTTGAATCTGTTGTGTGATATTAAGAAAACTTAATTTTGATAATTATTCTTTGGTCCCAAGTTTTTTTAATTGCATTTATCATTGTTCTAGATTATGTACTGCTCTTTTTATTGCTATCAATTTGATTGTGGTCTTAATGAAGTATTATAGAAAGTGAATTTCTTAATTTCTTAAGCATTAACATAATTTTGAATATTAATGATAATTAGTGTCTACCAGAGATATGCTTTTTACATATTATGATATTCTTTCACTTTCATTATTTTTGTGTTTTCATTACATTCTACAACAGATATTTAGATTAACATATAAAGGATAGCATTAAACAGAGTTAAGTTTATGTAATTTAAAAAAAAAGATCAGGTATTTTTTATATACAATTATACTCTCAGTCCTTCCTTAAAAGGTAGCGGGTTTAAGTCAATTATAAAGTGAACTTATGAAAGAAACGAGTCTCTGTCTTTTATATCGTAAATACTGTAGAAAATTATTCATTCTGTTATAATTTGTTAACGCTGTGACACAATGGTCTTCCAATTACATGTTATTACTCATTAAATAATATGAATTCGTTTATTCTTATTATAATTATTTCACAGCACATATTCCAGCAATAAATACTTTCAGCACTTATGATACAGCAATTATATTATAATATCTGCTGTCCGAGGTAATGACTCGAAATGTGTCACTCACCGATTAAATAGAACTTATAAAACCTTATCCCACCCATTTTACAGCGCCTTCAGATAGTCAACACAACTCCCAATAAAGTAAATCAATAATAGAATAAAAATAGTCAATACCAGTCCATATTCATTATGCATTTAATAAAAAGAAGTTAACAAATTTTACTAGTGATGGCTGGTGAATCCTACATATCCTCAATATTACATTCTTATGTCATTTTAAACATTGTCCAGAGATAATTAGTACAAGGTGTTCTGTGGCCTGAAAATTCATATTAAAAATAAAGTTGATCCATTGCTGTATTCTACGATTTCACAAGTTGTAATTGTGTGTATATACTTTCCATCCTATATGTTGCAGGTACATGAACTGACATGCAAATGATGTCTCTCAAGCCTAGGAATGTGGACTTCCAGGAAACCTGGACCAATCTCAAGGAGACTGTTAGTATTGCGACATAAACTTACCCTCTTTTAGTCACACAATGTAAATGTTTGCTGCCAATGGCCAGTCTCATTAGCAAATTTTTACAAACACTTTTGAATTGTAGTTTGAACAGCTTGGAAGGCAGTTCTTTCTGCTAAAAAGCTAACCTTCGAGAAACTACAGTTGCTCTGTTAAAATAATATATTATTAAAATAATGCTAAAAATGACTACATTGTCATAAGACAAATCTAGTAAATGTCACAGTAAAATGAAAATACCGTTACATTATAATCTATCCGCGAGATTGTAAACTGTTGAAAGATTATGAACCGTAACATTCTGCTTACAATTTAACGCATTTTTTCGGTACATTATAATCTATTGAAAATTGTGAAATGGCTTGCGACGGAATTTGAATTTTACGGCGATATATATGCTTCATGTGTGTGTCGCAACTGGCAGGTAGCGGGCGTGGTGGCGCTGCGCGCGGTGGAGCGCCAAGTGTGGAACACGCGCTTCTCCGACGTGTACGCGCTGTGCGTGGCGCACCCCGAGCCGCTCGCCGACCGCCTCTACGACGAGACACGGTCCGTCACTACTCTAAACATACTATTATTTATCTGTGTCATTTAAAATTTACACAATTGTAGTGCTCCCTGCAAAATTTAAAGTTTATTGCACAAAAAATGATGGACGTCCTCCTTAATCCGGCCCTTTTGCTACATGCGTTCATAGCGGACATGTCTACTAATTATAAACCACCTCCATGCCAAATTTCATTTTTATACGTCAAGCAATTTTCGATATTTCGTGACGAGAGAGTGAGTGAGTACGGGAGTTAGTTAGAGAATGAACTTTCTCTTTTATATAATATTTAGATTTGATATTCGAGGCTTACATCTAAATTCTAAGTACTATTTTCTACACTAAAGATTTTAAAATGGTGTTGTTTGTAGTCTGTATAGTGTATAATTAATAAAATGACTACCTTCCACATCTGTGGCGAGTTTCTTAGTTCAAAAGTTCAAAATATATTAAAATAATTGTATATTATCATATTGTACTATAGAAACAAAAACAAGATTATTTTTGATTTGTTGGGAACATACCAGTTTGTGCCGTTATATTTTTTGAATACTTAGTAGTTAATCGTTGGATCCACAAGCTGGGCTGAGGTGTCTCAGATCCCCCACATATCCTATCAATAGATCTTAAATTCTTATCAATATTACTTTCCAGAAACTTCTTAGAAGAGCACGTCGGTGGTTTGTTAGAGAAAGTCAAAGGCGACGCCACGTTGGAAAGTAGCGACTACAATGATGGCTTACTCGACAGGTGAGTTTTATTTCTTATTTCAAAGTTGGCTTAAAGCACAATAAAATAGAGCGAATTATGTAATATTAAATATACAAACTTTTATTAATATATTCAGCCCTTTTTAACGTCCCACTGCTGGGGGTGGGCTTCCCTTCAATACGAGTGGGATTAGGCCATAGTCCACCGCGCTACACCGGACTACAAACACATGTCTTTCGAAAACTTGCTATGTTCCTACAAATGAGCAGGTTTCCTCACAATGTTTTCCTTCACCGTAAGTTAAATAGTGATTATGTTAGAAATGCTTCGCACATGAAGAATATATCATAAGTGGGAAACCGGGATTTGAACCCGGTTTACTTGGTTTTCCAAACAGACAGATAGACAGACAAAAAAATTTAAGGATTGATTTATTGATGTTAGTACCATATATACTTTCATATGCATTTAGTGAAAAGCTGTTAATTTGAAATTAAAAACTATATGTATGTACATGGTGTTGAATGGCAGGTACGTGGCGGCGTGGCACGAGTACAGCCAGGGCGTGGCCTACCTCAACTCGCTGTACTCCTACCTCAACCTGCAGCACGTCAAGCGACAGAAGGTACAGAGTTATCTTATTGTAACTAATAATGCCAGTTTTATTTCTTACCTCTCATGCTGTTGAAATAATTGAAGTGAAACTTCTTATGCGACTTCCAACGAGGTTGCGTTAAACGTTTAACGCGACCTTGTTGGAAGCTTTAGGTCGGCTTGCGCAACATTTTGGTCTAAACAGAATTTAGTTAAATGCGTTTATCTTGCTAAATATGTTTAGCCTAAATACCAGTGGCGAAGGGTGAAATTTTAGCAGAGGTAAGCTGTCCAAAAAAATGACAAAAACTAAATAAATACATGCGATGCAAAAGTACCTAGTACAGGTACTAGTACCTCGTAAGTATCCGTTATGTTGTAGTGAAGATTTTTTTTCGTAATAATTAAAAAGTAAAAAAGTGTTCATAAAGTCTTATGTCATTGTTTATTTTTTTAATTTATGTAAAGTTATAGCAGAATAGTCAATATATTTAATATTTACTAAAATAATATCATATAAAATAATATTATATAAATATTAATGACGCCATCTATGAGAAATCATTACGCATCATTTAAAAAGTGAAAGTACGGCGATTTGATTTAAGGCCGCATTATTTTATTTTGTATTCATTATAAATATAATTAATTTCAACCTAAACATAATTTAGTGAGATTTAAATATTCGTTTTTCCCTTCTGTTAATTTTACATTAATATATTAAATCATTATTTTAATAAATATCGCCATCTAGCATTGAGTTATTATTACTACGTAAACTCAATGCCATCTAGTGACAAGTGTTTGAAAAACTTCGTAGTTCGTTTGCTATCTTATTGAAGAGATTGATTTATTTTTTATTTATCAAAGTTAAATTAAAATTTTGAAATATGAAGATGATTTTACTGGTTTTAAAATTTAATTACAATATCCTACAGCATTACTTGATATTTCCTTCCAGTCCGAATAAACTGTTTAAGCTAATACGCGTAAAATAATTTTGTCAAGGAAACGCATATAAAATAACTTAAAAACATTTTCACTGCAACATAAATGAAAACAAACACAATATTTTTCTAATTTAGCACTTACACACAATTTCAATAGAAAGTTTTATTACAAATTACTTGACTTATGCAAGTTTCGAAAACAAAGTTGCATACAATCCAACTTCAATAAAATACGCAAACTTAATAATGGCTTATAGAACTCACCGTAATTAAAACATATATGAACCATACACTATACAGACTCAACACAAAATATCAATATTAGTTATTACGCTAAAATCGAGTAAAAACTCAATAAAACGAAAGAAAAACACAAATAATGCACTAAGCACTTGTAAACAGAATCGCCATCGGCCATATTAATTTGTTTAGATACTTGTCGCTTGTCATTGGTCAATCATAGTGACGTTTTGTACTTTCCACCAATCACATGCAAAATAAGCTGCTCGGGAGCGTCTTAACCGCGACCAAAAATCTGAGTAATTATGAATGAAATCACTTGAAAATGTTCCAATACAAAAGTATGAATGAAACACGATTCGTATGGAAAAGGTAAGCCGAATTACTACGTCTTACCGCGGCATTTCTATGAAGGCGCATTTTAGCAAAGTGGACATTTTTGTTGATTTTGACTTATTGTAGGCGTTATGTTATTTTTAAAAAAGGATTATTACTATAAATTATTATTTTAATTAGTAATCATGTAAATTTAAAAAACAAATATTATGTAGAATAATTAAAACTTTATTGGATTTTTAAAAGGTAAGACGGTGGGAATCGTCTTGTATGGACCCTTCGCCACTACTAAATACAATTAAAAAGGTCTTGCTCACGTCTGTTTGGATGGTAATTTAACTAATCGTAGTTAGGGAGTCGGTAAAGCAGTTTCTTGCGTTCTTTTTTACGTTTTCGTGCGTTGTACATTTGACTTAGAGCAAAATGGTTGCATTTCTTAAAAAAAAATTCGTGAAATGGACCGACGAGCTTTCAACTGTCACATCAAGTCAACCGAGCTGTCAAGTCACACAAAGTTTTGTTGTGATTTGTGAAGTGTTCTCGTGCTATTTATCGTGGTAATTTTTATTGATCATAAATCATAATTGTTTAGTTGAGTTCAGTGATAATTACCACGGCAAACAAATGTGTTTCTTCTAGGGCCCGGGGGCCTAATTTTACAAAAGAATACATTCCAAATGAGTCTGCTCTCTCAAACAATTCCCTCGGTCTGTTGATATATTCTATAATCTCCTCATCGTCGTCAGAATACAATTCCACAAATCCATCTTACAAACTTCCTACTGAACTCTTTAAAATCTTTAATAAAACAATATGCGATTGCTACTAAACGTATTTAGCGACGCTAAATAGCCATCTTTGGGTATTTAACTTTGACAGTTCGTTAAACGTGATTAGTGTCAAAATTTTTGTCGTGCAAGACGCTAAATATAATTAGCAGACTAAATGCGTTTACGTCGCTCTTAAACTGTATTTAGAGACGATGCGCAAGCCGCCCTTAGATTAGTATAAATATAAACGAGTACCAGTACAAGTACCAGGCACTCAGAGATGGGGAAGAGTCAGTGCCATCACCTCCAAACGGTCAAGATGCGCAGGTCGGGGGTCTCGCCCACCGCAAGTCTAATGTGACGTCATATGTAACAAAAGTATTACAATATACAGCCTAACTGATGACGTGGCTGCTGGTGATCGTGAGGAATTGTTTTTGAAGTGAAAATACAATATCATTAGTATGTATACAGTGTGTAAACAGTGAGGTAAATTTATAAACAAACAAGTTTCACTTCTGACATGTGTACTTTGTACACACGCACTTTTTTTTTTGATATTGTAATAAGGAAATGAAATATGATAAAAAATAAGTACCAAAAAAGTATAAATTACATTACTTAAAAAAAAAATTCTAAATGAGAGAACAAAACAATGTGCCCATAAATCAAATTTGCTGCGTATCACAGACGACACAGTAAATTTTGTATGGCGCTGGACGAGCCTGATCCTGGCACTGTAGAATAATATTATACTGTTAATATATTATGTCGGTGGACCTCTGCAGGTGTCGGACGCGGAGATCATCTACGGGACGGCGGCCACCGCCGCCTGCCCCGAGCACGACGCGCGCCAACTCGAGGCGAGTACCTTGTATCCGTTTCCTACCGGTAGCTCGTAAGTAGCCATATTGTTTGCTGTGGCGGCTGCATGTGTGTTCAACACAACATTTGTACAGTCCAAGCGTACATATTGCAACTCAACATTTCTCACGACACGCGCTTTCATTATTTTATTTAATTCATAAAAATCAAATCAGTTCGCGTATAGTTAGTAATTGGTAATTTTAGCATTAGTCAGGTATCAATCTAATAGTGTATTAGGTTAGCAAGAACCGGTACATTAATAAATGGTCCTTCGAGCCGGATTTACCCGAAATCGAAAGTTATTTTTGTTATACGACTATAAATTACCCGGACACTTTAGAAGGGATGATTGAAATTGGCAAAAATTAAAGTCTATAAAAACGTAATGCATTTTACAATGCACGAGTGTACGCAGATTTTTTACTTAAAATAAATTAATATTAAATATGTTGGGAAATTATTACAACAGCGCTATTTAGTTCCGTGGTAAGCTACGAGACTTTTGTTACGGATACCAAATAGTTGATAAACTACACATTTTGTACGTTGATTTAAGGTTGAGTATTGCTTGAATGGTGCGGGTGAGATAGAAAAGACGTGTGTTTCCTTCGAACTTGTTTATTGAACTAAAAGCGCTTATGACAACCAACATACCGCCCACTAAAAAGGGCTTGACCTTTTTCTAATAGAATGCTATACAAGAAAATGACATAATAGGAATTACACAAAATTAACACAATATTAATGAATATCAAAATTTGTAAACAAACGAAGTCTAACAGCTTGTACACATTTAAAATTTATGAAAATATTTAAAGAATTGATTGATAACACAAATTTATCTTATATATTATGATTAAATACATATAATATTATATAAATATTGTTAAGTTTCTATTGGTAACAAGCATAATTTAGTAACACAACGTTTAGTAATGTTGTTACCACATTTGACACTGTAAACTCTGGTCAGTCCATCAGTTCCTGGATGCTTCTCAACTATGCGGCCCAAAGCCCATTTTCCAGGAGGTAAATTATCCATTTTTATGAGAACTATTTGGCCTACTTGTAGTTCATTTACTTTGTTTAGCCATTTCGGTCTTTGTTGTAGTCGTGAGAGATATTCTTGTTGCCAACGATGCCAAAAATCTTGCACTAATTTTTGTGTGAATTGCCAACGCGTAAGGTGATGTATATTTGTACTTCTTAAATCAGATGATGGAATATTGATAGGAGCTTCACCGATCAAAAAATGACCCGGTGTAAGAGGATTTAAATTATCACAGTCTGAGTCATCCATGGGACACAGTGGTCGCGAATTCAAACAAGCTTCGATCTGACATAACACCGTACTCATCTCTTCGAACGTCAAGTGAGTTGTCAAAATTCGTTTCAGATGATATTTTATAGATTTCACCCCTGCTTCCCAGAAACCACCGAAGTTGGGGCTGTAGGCTGGAATGAAATGCCACTGAGTTCCTTCACAGGATAGTCTGTCTGCTAATACATCGTTAAATTCTAACTGTGCTTCCTTCCAGGCGTCTGTGAGTTCTTTATTTGCTGCAACAAAGTTACGACCTTGGTCGCTCCATAAGTGAGTACAGCGACCTCTACGTGCCACAAATCTTTTAAACGCTCCAATGAAAGCTTCAGAAGTTAGATCGCCCACAAACTCTAAATGTATTGCTTTGGTAGACATACATATAAAGATACAAATATACCCTTTAAACGTTTTACTTCCTCTTCCCTTTGATCTCAATACGTAGTAGGGTCCACAGAAATCAACTCCACTGTGTAAGAACGGTCGGGCCGGAGTCACTCGGACCGCTGGTAAGTTTCCCATTCTTTGTACCCTTGAAATTGCTCTTTCTTTTGCACAAAGCAAGCATTTATGTATGTATGACTTTACTAATCCTTTAACATTCAATATCCAGTATTTTGATCTTATGTAGTTTAGCATCAGCTGTATACCGCCATGTAAAGTTTTGATGTGAGCGTCCTTTACTATTAAAGTAGTGAGTGGATTATTTTTATTTAAAATTATGGGATGCTTCATGTCTTCATTAATATTAGCATGTTTTATTCTTCCGCCCACTCTGAGTATATTTTTGTTATCCAGGTAAGGGTTAAGGGTTTTTAATTTGCTTATACTTTTAACTCTACTTTTACTCTTGATATCTTGAATTTCTTGTGTAAAATGTTTCTTTTGTATTATAAGTATGCATGTTATTAGTGAATTTTCATATTCTTCCGTGGTAAAATTTAAGTTCATCTTTACATTCCTTTTATACTTTAAAAATCTTTTACATAATATAATTGTTTTTAAAAGTTGTTCTAGTGTATCAAAATCTTCGAATTGTGAGTATAATATATCTTCTTCATCGTGGTTTTCCATATGTAAGTTATTTTGTATATTTATTTCCTTTCTTTTTTCTAATTCTGTATCTATATTTTTTAATTGTGTATAAATTATTTCTTTTTCAGATAACCATTTAGGACCATGCCACCACAGTTGAGATTGTTTTAACTCCGCAAGTAACATTCCTCGAGAAGCTATGTCAGCAGGATTGTCCTCTGATCTCACATGATGCCATTTTTTGTGGTTTAGGTTGTTATTTATTTCGACTACTCGGTTGGCTACAAATACCTTCCATCTATTAGGATCGCCAGTTAACCATGAACTTACAATAGATGAATCAGTCCAAGGGTAGGTTTTTGATAAAGGTATTTTCATAGCTTGACTTACACTCTTCAGTAACTTTGAGAGTAGCAATGCTCCGGAAAGTTCTAATCTTGGAAGTGAAATTGTTTTGAGTGGTGCCACCTTTGTTCTAGCTGCTACAATATTTGTGAAAATAGTTTTATCCTCAATGACGCGTATGTAAACTACAGCCGCATATGCTTTGCTACTAGCATCACTAAACCCATGTAGTTCTACTCGTTGAATCTTCGCTGTTGAAGTCTTTATCCATCTATCGATAGAAATATCCTCAACTTTTTCAAAATCTGTTCTTATTTTAAGCCATTCCTTTTCTAAGTTTAAATTAATTCTTTCATCCCAATTAACTCCCTCTGACCATAGTTTTTGAATTATAATTTTTGCTGAAATAATGCTAGGTGCTATCCATCCAAGTGGATCAAATATTTTTTGTAAGTCAGATAGAATTGTCCTTTTTGTAACTGTATGCAAAATTGGTGATAGATTGATTCTGTATTGAAATTGATCAGTTTTTAAATTCCACAGGACTCCTAAAGCCTTTACAGAACCGTCAACATTAATATCGATTTGTGCATTGGATGATATTTCAGAAGGTTCCATAGATTTCATAAATTCTAGACTATTGGATGACCATTTTTTCAATTCAAAGCCTCCTTTTCTCATTATATTTATTAATTGATTTTTAGCTTCTATAGCCCTTTCTACTGTTTCAGCTCCAGACATCAAATCATCAACATAAAAATTATTACGAATCATCTCTGCTGCCATTGGAAATTTCTCTCCTTCATCTTCAGCTAGTTGCATGAGTGTTCTTATTGCTAAATAAGGTGCCGAGCTTGTACCGAACGTAACAGTAAGTAAACGGTAGTCTTTGATTTCTTCGTCATCATTTCTTCTCCATAGGACTCTCTGGAAATCTACATCTTTTTTGGTAAGTAAAATCATTCTATACATTTTTTTCAATATCTGACACAAATCCAATCGCATGCATTCTCCATCTCATTATTATGCTTCGCAGGTCGTCTTGCAATACTGGTCCAGGTAAGAGTTCATCGTTTAGAGAAATTCCGTTACTCCCTTTACAAGAAGCGTCGAAAACGACCCGTGTCTTCGTGGTTTCTTTGTCTTCGCGTACGACGGCGTGGTGAGGTAAGTATACTGATTTATTGTTTATTTCTCCTTTAGGTACTTCTTCTATATGTTTTAATTGTATATATTCATCTATAACTTTATTGTATTCTTCTTTTAATTTAGGTTGTCTTTTAAATCTTCTTTCTAATTGTAATAGTCTGTTCAATGACATATCTCTAGTGTTACCATGTATTGATTGTGGGTTTTCAGTGTTAAAGGGTAACCTAACTACGTATCTTCCATCTTCTTGTCGTATATGTGTATCGTTGTAAATATTTTCGCATTTCTGTTCATTCATTGTAAGTATTCGTTTCGACTCTGTATCAATTTCCCAAAATGACTTTAATATTTCATCCACATCGATTTGATTGTGCATTACAAGAAAAGAGTCTTCTATATTATAGTTTGTATTAATTTCTCCGAATAAGATCCATCCTAATTCTGTATTTTGTGCGCATGGAGTGCCTTTTACTAAACCTTCTAATAATATTTCTGAATATTCTTTGACGCCAAGTAATAAATCAATTGAACTCGGCTTGAAATAGTTGGGATCTGCCAAAGTGAGACCCTTGATATGTTTCCAATTGTTTCCTATCACTGTACTATGTGGTATTTTATTTGTCAATTGTTTTCTAATAACATAGGCTTGAATATGCATAGAAAATTGTGATTCCCATCTTGGTGAGACTTGTAATTGAACTCTTTGATTGACAATTGTTCTAGTAGAACCCATGCCTACAACGTTACCCCTTGCAGGCTGTCTTGAAAGTTTCAGAAGTTGTGCAGCTTTTTCACTTATAAATGATGCTTCTGAACCTTGGTCTATTAGAGCTCTCAACATGATTGTATTGCCTTCACCGCTCGTTGCTTTAACCTCTGCTGTCGCTAACAATGCTGAACCTTGTCTTCCATTGTAATGTGACGTCATCATTGCGTTGATTTCTTCTTCTTCCGACTCCTCTACATTTGCATAGGCTGATACCGTTGGCTGTGCTTGTTTCTCTGATTGATCCAAGGTATTCGACTTTGAGTGTTGATGTAAAAGAGAATGATGGCGCTTGTGGCATATGCGGCATGACATTTGTAAACGACATTTCTTTACTGAATGACCAGGATGGAGACAATTGTAACAAAGGTTGTTCTTCTTTATATACTCATTACGTTCTGAAGGTTGTAAACTGGTAAACTGTTTGCAATGACACAGTGTATGTTTGTCCTTGCACATTAAACACGTCTTTTCTACAGTTGCATGAAACGACCGAGTTTTTTCTGGTCTTGGTCCCGAGGTTACAGGTGCAGGTGTGATAAGTTCGAGAGTACGGAATTTTGTTTCAAGAAAACGTTTTAATTCGCTCCATAAAGGTAACTCTTCCGAATTTTCTTTATATGCAAAATGTTCCCAGTCCTTGTGTGACTCTGGGTCCAATTTCTGCACTATCAGAAATATTATTATAGGATCCCAAGAGTCAGTTGATATATTTAAGTTTTGTAAATTATTTATGCATTCTGTTGTTACATCTAATAATGATTTTATATGACTGGACGACTGATAATTCATTTTCTTTTGTGTAAATAATCTTTTTAAAATTGATGTTACTATAATACGCTTATTTCCGTACCTGGTTTTAAGAATATTCCATGCTTGTAAATAATTATTTTCCGTTATTTGTATTTGCCTTAATAATGTTTCAGCTTCACCGGCAACACTCGATTTTAAATAGTGCAACTTTTGTACGTTACTTATATGCATATTATCGTGAACTAATGATATAAACAAATCTTGAAATGTTGGCCACTCTTCATATCTCCCGGTAAAAGTAGGTAAATGAATGCGCGGAAGCTTAACTTGACCGATCTTCATATCTTGAGTGCACGAACTCGTTGACTGTTCCGTACGAGTTCCACTTGAAGATATTTGTTTTAACATTTCATTAATATCCGTGCGCATGCATAAGTACAAATCTTCGTATATAATAATAATCATCATTCGCGAAGTATTGCAATTCACCTCTTTTTTCTCGTGGTAATATTTTTGTTAAATTTTGATGAGTTTGTATAAATGTACTCCAATGATCTTCGATACACTTTAATCTTGCTTCTAAATATGTGACAGTTAATCTTTGTTTTGGACATTTTTTGATGTTAATTTGGGTTTTTTGTAATATACTTGCTGTATCTTCCAATAATCTTATCATCTGTTCCGGTGTAGACATATTTTATAAAAGTTTTCTTCTTAAAAATATATAAAGTTTGTATTTCAATATTCTCTTAACGCGTTAATTATAATTGTTATCTATAGAATGTACGTTTCTTTCAATGTTCTCGGACTCCTTTGTATTCACTAATGACCCGTGGCTGACGTAATCCGGCTCGCAATTTGACCACTATGTACGTTGATTTAAGGTTGAGTATTGCTTGAATGGTGCGGGTGAGATAGAAAAGACGTGTGTTTCCTTCGAACTTGTTTATTGAACTAAAAGCGCTTATGACAACCAACACATTTAATTTTTAAACTCGTACATATTATAAATGTCAATACCCACGACTGGAGTACAAACATTCGTGCTCAACAAATGAATGCCCCCAGCGGGACTCGAACTCGCGACCGCTGATACAGAAAGTAGGGTGACCTACCGACTGAGCCAATCGTGTAATATTTAGAAGTAGCTCTAGCATGAGCCTCTTGACATCGTACTCTTGACACGTGGTCAGGTGGGCGAGCTGGGGCTGGTGACGTGGGAGCGCGTGCTGGTGCGGCCGCTGGGCGCGGCGCTGAGCGCGCGGCTGGTGGCGGCGCTGGGCGCGGCGCGCGCGCGGCCGCCGCCCGCCGCCGCCGCCGACGCGCTGCGCGCCGCCGTGCTCAGCACCGTGCACGTGCAGGCCTTCCGCGTGCGCGCGCCGCTCGCGCTGTACCAGCAGCTGGTGCTGCAGCCCTTCCTGCAGGCCGCGGCCGCCACGCACGCGCGCGCCGCCGCCGCGCTGCTGGCCGACGGCGACGTGTCGCACTTCATGCGGCACGCGCTGGAGGGGCTGGAGCGCGAGGTGGCGCTGGCGCGGCGCTTCCTGCACGCGTCCTCGGGCGAGGCGGTGCGCGCGTGCTACGAGCAGGCCTGCGTGGCGGCGCACCTGCCGGCGCTGCACGCGGACGCGGCGCGGCTGCTGCGCGAGGCGGCGGGCGCGGGCGCGGGCGCGGGCGCGGGCGCGCGGCGCGCTGACCTGCGCCGCATGTACGCGCTGCTGCGGCCGCTGGGCGCGCCGGCGCTGCGCCCGCTGGTGGACGCGGCGCACGCGCAGGCGGTGCGCGACGGCCTCGCGCTGCTCGACGCGGAACACCCCAAGGACGAGGTGCGACGCTCACCGATAGTTTATCTCTTTGTTAACTGAGAAAATTCATCACGTAACGAAAGAAGCGTTACGCTCCCTCCGTGTGACTTTATTATCCTATCTCTTTCTCACTTTCGGGATTCCTGAAGCGTTCGGTAAAAGTGTAATAATTTGACAATCCCGACACTTGCGTCTCAAGTACCAGGCGAACATAGTGTTAAAGAGGTTGAATGCACTTTGAAACCTACTACGAATACCAGGCAAGCATAGGTCGAGGTCGAGGAGTGTACGTAGTAAGAAATTTGTGTGTACTCTAAGTCGACTTTTCTTCAAAGAGTTCAGTTCAACATGTTTCATGTACATTGCTCGATGTCTCTTCTATCCTGGTACTGCAACATTGTATGAGCTAATGTGTAAGCGAAAGCGGCCAGCGGCCAAGCGGCAAGCTTACTTATTCAAATTGAACTTAATTCAAGAGTAAGTGACTCACGATGAATGTTTCATTAATTTTTATGTTAACACTAGCGGACCCGACAGACGTTGTCCTGTCCGCATGCGCAAAACAACGTTGCCTAGCAACGACTTGTTTATAATTGGATATTTCATTTATTGTGTAAATGTATAAATAGCTAATTAATTCAAAAAATACATGTTGTAGTGGACCGAATTGTGAATCTAAACCATTCTCGAATGCACTCGAACACGCACAAAACATTTCATCAAAATCGGTCCAGTCGTTTAGGAGGAGTTCAGTCACATACACACGCACACAAGAAATATATATATTAAGATGAAGCATAAAATGTAGCAGCTCTAACCCGGTGTTGCAGGCGCACGTGCACTTCGTGCAGGCGATGCTGTCGCTGCACAGCAAGTACAACGAGCTGTTCGCCGACGTGTTCGAGGGCGCGCAGACCTTCGTGGGCGCGCTGGACAAGGTGCGTGCCGGCGCGTGCGCGCGCTAGCGTGCTGCGGGCGCGCGTGCCGGCGGGCTGACGTGTTGCGTGTTGCGTGTTGCAGGCGTGCAGCGCGGTGGTGAACCGGCGCTGGGAGGGCGAGGCGTGCGCGCGCGCGCCCGAGCTGGTGGCGCGCTACTGCGACGCGCTGCTGCGGCGCCGCGGCGGCGACGGCGACGCCGACGACAAGCTCGCCGCCGCTATCGTCGTGTTCAAGTACGTGGACGACAAGGACGTGTTCCAGAAGCACTACGCGCGCGCGCTCGCGCGCCGCCTCATCCACCAGCTGTCCGCCTCCATGGAGCAGGAGGAGGCCATGATCAACCGGCTCAAGGCGGCCTGCGGCTACGAGTTCACCAACAAGCTGCACCGCATGTTCACCGACGTGGCCGTCTCCGCCGACCTCAACGCCAAGTTCCAGCAGCACCTGCGCGAGCAGGGCGCGGCGGCGGGCGCGGGCTTCAGCGTGCAGGTGCTGCAGGCGGGCGCGTGGCCGCTGGGCGGCGCCATGGCCCCGCTGGCGCCGCCGCCGCAGCTGGAGCGGCCGGCGCGCCTGTTCGAGGCGTTCTACCGCGCGTCGTTCAGCGGGCGGCGCCTGGCGTGGCTGCACCACCTGTGCACGGGCGAGCTGCGCACGCGCTACACGCCGCGCGTGGTGCACCTCAGCGCCACCACGCCGCAGTGCGCGCTGCTGCTCATGTTCGAGGCGGCGGACCGCGTGCCGGCGCGCGACGCGCGCGACGCGCTGCAGCTGCCGGCCGACGCGTGGGCGCGCCACGTGCGCCCGCTGCTGGACGCCGGCCTGCTGCGCGCCAGCGACGCCGGCGCCGACGACGGCGACCTGCTGCTCAACCTGGCCTTCTCCTGCAAGCGCACCAAGCTGCGGCTCACGTGCGCGGCGGCGCCGGCGGGCGGCGCGGGCGCGGGGGCGGGCGCGGGCGCGGGGGCGGGCGGCGCCGAGCCCGCGCACTGCGACGACGACCGCAAGATGTACCTGCAGGCCGCGCTCGTGCGCATCATGAAGCAGAGGAAGGTGAGCTGACACACACACACACATACACTTGCATATAACAAGCTTTTATTTAAATGTATTAAAAACAAATAATGGCGGCTCTTAATCCACCACTAGTTACACTGAAGTGTGAGCCGAGCCATCGTTTTATAAATGTAACTTAGGTTAATAAAATAAATACTGTTCTGTGTTCTGTGAGGAGTAAACAAGATAACTGAAGATGTTAGAATTGGATAACTGAAGCTGCCAGGGTTTATTAATGAATATGCCAGGGTTGAACAAGCCAGTATATAGTGCATTCAAATAAATAGAAATAGTAATTATATTTTAAAAACATGTATATAAAAGATGTGCCAATTCAATGAAAACTGCTCTCGCCTGTTAATTGTCATGTGTTGACAACGTGTAAACTGACGTGTAAAATACGCTTCAAAAGCATCATTTTCAATTTCGATTTTTAGTGTAAAGGTTTCACGAGACAATATGATATGGTATGGCCTGGTGCCTGGTGCAGGTGCTGCGCCACACGGAGCTGATCCAGGAGGTGGTGTCGCAGGCGCGCGGCTCCTTCGCGCCCTCCGTCGCCATGATCAAGAAGTGCATCGAGGCGCTCATCGACAAGCAGTACCTGGAGCGCGCGCCCGGCACCCTCGACACCTACTCCTACCTCGCGTGAGACGCGCCGCGGGAGGGGGAGGGGGAGGGGGGGCTTTGATTGGAAGTTTTTGAATTTTTTTTTATAGAGTGTACAGTTTTTAAAGTGAACATGTTGTGTATATTGCGGTCTAAGGTATGTCTGAGATAGTTAACCTCCTTGCCTTATCTTCTAAAACACTTTTCAAAAATGGCTGTAAAATACATTTGTCTTACGCGAATGAATAAATAAAATCAATAATAAATTATTAAAAAAAAGAAAGATGGTTATAATACGGGCTCTGCGAGACCACGCCCACTTCGATGACGTCACTTACTCTCTAAACATACATACATATACAATGGTATTGATTTATCATGCAATGGTGCCAATATTAGCGA
Organism: Boloria euphrosyne; assembly: GCA_951802675.2. Taxonomy (NCBI): domain Eukaryota; kingdom Metazoa; phylum Arthropoda; class Insecta; order Lepidoptera; family Nymphalidae; genus Boloria; species Boloria euphrosyne. The sequence goes on along the minus strand of OX637900.1, from coordinate 6,990,050 downwards.
CAAAAATTGACATCAAAATTTTATTTGTAGACAAATATGTACTATTTTACCTATTAGCTATCGACGGAACAGTGCTTTTTTTTGGCCCGAATATAAAATTTAAAATATAGTATTATTACGTCTGTACATTTTTTCCTTTCTTTTTTTTTATTATGACATACATAACATATTACATATTGGACAAAGGGGGCAAACGGGCACGAGGTTCACCTGATGGGAAGTGATTACCTCTGTCTATGGACATCTGCAACACTGCAGGGCTTGCAGATCGTTGCCGGCCATTCAGGAAAGGGAGGGAGAGTGAGTAAGGGAGGAGGGAGGTAGGAGGGATGGGGAGTGGGCCTCCCGGACTCTCACTTACCGGACGAAACGCGACAGCATAGCTGCCACTTCACGCCGGTCTCCTGTGAGAGAGTGGTACTATACGGGGCGTGCCGGCCCATTCGGCTGCTACCCGAAGGTAACAAGCATGGCACTACCACTATGACACTTTCAATTTTTAAACTTATCATCTCGACACTAAGAGTTAATTCCGCGGGATGTTGTGTAAAATCAAAATTTATTTGGTATAAGTACAATGGTTTTATTAACCGCTACACGCCAATTATCGATAGCTATTAGTTTAAATAAATATAACGGTTGACGGACATCTTGAGCAGTGTACACTGCTTGCTTTCTAATTCTATTCTCTCTCCGAGTCGGTCCCTCATATCTGAGGATCGCGGTTAGCATCGAGGTTGCATCAGCGGATGATCTGCCTCCATCGGTTTCTGTCAAGCGCGTCTCTTACAACCGCATTTAAATGAGAGGACAAAGAGTCCTTCACTTGATCGGTCCATCTTGTTGGTGAGCGACCGCGTGATCTTTTGCCTTCGGTGTTTCCAATCACAATTAATTTTTTTCCAAATTTCCGTCGCCTCTGCGTACGGTGTGACCGAAATACGAAAGGATGCGTTGTTGACATATTGTGGACAAGCGAGTTTTTATACGGAGTTGGGTAAGGATCGATACGTTGGTGCGTTTTGCAGTGCAAGGTATTCTCAGCATTCGTCTCCAGCACCACATCTCGAATGCATCTATCCTTTGTCTTTCTCGGGCTAGGATTGTCCACGTCTCCACTGTAAACAAGAAAATTGAGAAAACCAGGGCTCGTAACAATCTGATCTTAGTTTTGATACCAATTCGTGATTCGTCTTTTTATCTCTGGGACACAGCTGCCGTCATTGCAGATTTGAGATCCCAGTTAGACGTAGCGGTCAACGATATTAACGCCCAGAAGGTTGCAGGTGACGTTTGATAGCTTTCCAGCTCTGTCTACTAACATTACCTTATTCTTCGCTCTTTTCACTGCGAGACCAATGTTGCCACTTTCTTCTACTCTTTCGAGTCTTTGGAACAGCCCACTCATATCCTCTATGGACGTTGCTAGGAGAACAGTATCTTTGAGATATCGGAGATTGGATAATCTCTTGACACCTATAGGAAAACCCTTCTCCCAGGCTTCGATGAACTTCCGAATAATTTATTCTGTATATATATATATATATGTTAAACAGTGTAGGGGACAAGATGCAACCCTGTCGCAGTCCTTTTTTTGCTTGGAACATATTGGATTATTGACTGTCTATTCTAACAAATTCTATTCAATTCTCTTGTTGTATTGGCTTAAAAGCTTGCCAGTTAAGCACAGGTTACTTCGCCAGTGTCACGTAGAATGGAGAAGACACGAAGGAGACTGGTCGGTAACATTGCTTGCTTTCCATTTCTTTTTTTATACACCTCCCATGGCAAGTATGTACATTAGTTCAAATGAACTTACTCATTCCGCCATGAAACTTTACTAATGAAATAGATAAGTGATTCTACAATCGATATCGATAATTTAGGTTGCTATATCGATATTGTAGAGATACAACTAAAGGGATGGAACCTTTGTGGTACTGCCGACCCTCATTTTTTTTAAGGAATGGTTCGCAATGAATTTTGTATATATGAATAGAATGAATTCAAATAAATGAATAATATTAGTATTACGGTAACCATGGAGGTTAGAGAAGAGGAGGACAATCGCTATAGAATGTAGTGTCTCAGAAATATGGACTAACTTCGGAGGCGCTGTGATCGCTAAGTTGTCTCAATGCCTAACTTCACGTTATCTTAATACTAACTTCATCTACTTGTACTCATAAACAGCTAACTTCACAGATACTACTTACCGACGGCAGGGCGTTATACATTCTACAAATTAGGGACAGACGGGTAATGCTTTAGTATGTAGCGATCGTTCTCCTCGACTCTAACCTCCATGGTGGAAACTTAACCTCAGAAATGTGACACATTACATAACTAATAATACTGACATTTTTTATTTAAGTAACTTCTATTAAAAAAAAACAATTTCATAACCTATTGCTTTTTGGGAAAAAATAGTAATGGCCGCACTTAAAATAGCAATTGCGAAAGCTCATAGTAAAATAATCAACCCTCTTTGCTTAATGTGGACTGGGATTAGGGTTGCCACCCCTACTATATTTTAGAGTTTAATAGTAGTCTACTATAATTGAATCCCAAATTCTTTATTTTCGGTAAAACATAAAGTAGGCAAAACTACTATATTGTACGAAACAATAAAAATATACATTTAAGTGTAACTGAATATTTGTGTAACGAAAACTACTATTATTTCTTTGGAATTTCCCTCATTTACTTTATTTTTCATTAAGGATCCTATAAGCTGTTATATTCGAACTAAAAACGGGTGGCAACCCTCAGTCGTCAAGGTGGAGTTATGTTGTCTACGACTTGTCTTTTAACTATCCAGATAATACAATAAGGAGTGATATTAAATTTAAATTATGATACTGAAGAGTTTGTACGTATTTAAAGCATTTGCGTCTAAATGTTAGCAGTAGATGTTTAATTTTTTTTTTCAGGGTTTTAATTTGACGAAGCATAACGATCATTTTTTAAATTCTACTATAATAGCTTTTTTATCCCCAGCGTGTTTTAAAGCTAGAAGTGCTAAATACATAATTAAACGCCAGTTTAATGTATGGAGTATGAACCGTAATAGATTTAAATATGGAGAATACTCACATTTTCAAAGAATAATTTGAATTTAATTTCATTATATTTTAAATGGAGACAGAGCTTTTAATAAATAAAATGACACCAAATAATGATTCTTTGTGCGAGTTTTAAAAATGTAAGAGACAATATTATTTTTTTTACTTTCAATTGTAGCAGCGCCACTAGCGGCGGTCGACTAACAAAAATTGTCTATGGTACTAAAGTTCGTACAAAGCATCGTAAATGAAGGTGATTTTCCAGCAATAAAATGTATTTTATACCCACAAGTAAATTTAGTATTTTTATATAACGATGTTCAGTCGACGTTCTCAGACTTTTTGTAACTAAGGATAATTCATTAGTTATACTGACGACTCGTTTGGCTCAGTTAGTAGTGACCCTACTTTCTGCGTCAGCGGTCGCGGGTTCGAGTCCCGCTGGAGGCATTCATTTGCTAAGCACGAATGTTTGTACTCTTGTCATGGGTGTTTATATTTATAATATGTATGTATTTAAAATTTATATGTGTAGTATATCAACTATCTGGTATCCGTAACACAAGCCTCGTAGCTTACCACGGAACCAGATGGCGCTGTTGTAATAATGTCCCAACATATTTATTTATACTCTGATTTGGTTTCAAGACCCCGACCCCTCCGTCGCGACGCGGACCTCGGACAGATGTCGTGTTTTATACGTTTTGTATTCCTAATTGTATGTCATTGAACTCATTTTCATGTTCTTTTGTTGAAATTCAGACAATAATTTGTCCATTACACAAGGCAGCATGAAGCGTTTCAAGAATCTACCGGGCGGTGTGGTGTTGTTGACGTTTGACCTTGCAAGCATCTGTCTCTTTCTCTCCCACTATTAGATAGAGACAACAATATTCATTGTTTTTGTACCTGTAAATAAGTATTTATTAAAAAAAACTATTTATGTGAATTTATTAAGTTCAGAAAATATAATATGGATATAATAAAGCAAGTTAATGTTTGAGTCGAACGAAATAATATGTTTTTATCTCTTTTCCTCATTAGAGAAGACATATGTGTGAGAGAGAGGGAATGCTTGCAGTTCGAATGCATAGGTGCAATGAGCTGTTGTATATTGTAGGTAAAATTAGTTATAATCGTTATGAAGCCGACGTCGCCGCCATTTTGTATACAAAAGAAAATTTGTACACGCTTTATAGATGCCATTTAAAACGAATAATATGATTTGAATGAAATTTGAATAAAAAGTCCGTACCGTGCATCCACACCGCAGTTAACTTTTGTGTGACAACAAAATGCAACACGATAACATTAGGTAACTAGATGTAACTTATGTGGTTCCTTGTTACTATTTGCTGATTGTTACTTACGCGTCCATACCGCCAACAATATAAATTACATTAAATTATTATACTAACACGGCAACACATATTAACAATAAATAACTTTTTGCTGTCGGATGTTGCTGAGTAACACTTGGAAACGTTGATCTATAAAAAGTTACTGCGGTGTGGATGCACGGTTAGACAAGATGGTATTCTAGAATACTTGAAGCATAGAAGTCCAAAAAATCATGTTTTAAGGCCATTTATAATTAAACATTCATACTGACGTCTTCTCTATGCGTTTTTGTATTTTTATTTTCGAAAGGAACCGCGGGCCAAACTAGTCTAAAAATAAAATATATGCCCGATTTGATGATCTGACATAACGTAATGGCGTCCAGATTTCTTTATTAACAGTTGTTTTGTGGAGAGTTTATTATTTTAGATATTTAATTTATATATCGTTGATCCGGCGGCGGCGCGCGGCTCCGCGTAACTTATATCATATATGAATAAACATTGTACGGATGCCGTTCATTATTGTTTTATTTCTAACCCCCCGGAGTAAGAGACATCAATCAACCTCGCTGCTCCGAAAGTGGCCTCGAACAAGTGCTGAAAAGTATAATAACAAGCAAATCAAACGATTTTTATAATTTTCAAAAAAAAAGTTGCCTTAGTTACTCCTTATAACATCAGCTATCTGTAAATGAAAGTCTCGTCAAAATCGGTCCGGCCGTTTCAGAGATTAGCTGGAACAGACAGACATACCCCGACAGACTGACATAAATTTTAACGATTGATTTAAGTACCACAATTATACTCGTAAGTACTTTCGTATGCGTTTAGTGAAAAGCTGTTAATTTGAAATTGTTGATTTCATTTTTATTTATATGTACTATCGAGCCTATAAAAGATTCTGCCGAGTATCGTTAATTTGCTCCTAAGAATTGAAGAGTTCCGTTACATTGTCATAGATCCCATAATCAGAACCTTACCAAACTACCCTTGAAGTACATCCTTCCCAATAGGTACAAAAATAATCATCGAAATCGGTTGGCGTGATATCGAGTTAAAGACGTATAATATGGTTTTCTTATGCCATTGTCAGAACTGGACGAAGTTGAAATGGGACCACACGGGAAGCATCAGCTTTCAAATAAAAAAGAATCATCAAAATCTGTTCTCCAGTCGAAAGTTCTGAGGTAAGTAAGATAAAAAAATACAGACGAATTAAGAAACCAACTCAATCCTCATTTTTGGAAGTCTGTTGATAAGGCACAATGATCTGCGTCGTCGCGAGGGTGATGCATACCGCCGGCTTTGAAAGACCCGATTTTAACTGAGAATTCCTTGATAGAATAACTATATATAGTTCATCATTTTGTTTCGGAAATGAATTAATAAAAAAATAGAACATTAGGTATAATACAACTAACAACTGTAACAGCTGATGAAGCAAAAGAGCACTTAGATCCAAAACATGTCACACCTTTGTATGAAGTTAATACTAAAATAGTAACAAAGCCTATGAAACGGACGTGACAGCCCAGCTGCCATACGCTAATGTCCCAAGCGAGTGTATGGCAGCTTGGGTTGGCTGTTATGTTCGTTGGCCGACTATATGTTTCATAGGCTTTGGTAATACTAAAAAGAGTAACAGTATTTACAATTTATAAAATATATAGAAGTTTTGTTAGCTGTTTTGTCAATGTTGTTTTTCAAGTTTCTAACTTTATTCTGAGGGTACCAGTTTTTTTTCCAAATACATATAATATCGAGTGGACTATCTCAATTAAGGTTTTTAAGAGGCGATCACAAATTACATAATTTTTTTTTGTCATCCTATTTCGACTAGAATAATAAACTTTACTTTCTGTTTGGCCCAAGAACTTAGTATATTGCGTTGATACTTGATGTTATGACAATTATACCAAAATTTAAAACTGGTTCGGGCCCGACCTGTCCCGCGGCTCGGCCTATCGTCCGTTAAGTGCTTTCAAAGGTCCTTCGAGACCAGACTACAATTTTAAAACCAAATTTATGTGATTTATCTATTTACTGTAAGCAAGAACAGCGACGCGACGTGACAATTTCCAGGTACGATAACAATATTATTACGTATTCACGATGTTCTATTAAAAATCACGAAATATTGAGAACTTGTGCAATATTTACAATATTTCAAATGTGTTATAGGATTGCAAAAATATGTCAAAAAGAACGTTATATAGGGCGCGGTGCGGCTCTCAGTGGACACTCGACAGGATGAAGACTCTGACTTGCATCTGCTTATTCAGCTTACTGCAGGTGAGGTTTAATTTTTTTTTTTTTTATTTCATTCTGAATTAGTGCTTGACTACGTTCCACCTGATGGTAAGTGGTAACGTAGTCGTAGATGGTAAGTCGCACTAATTCAGTAGCCACCTATTCACTCTTGCCTTGAAGACACCCATATTGTAACCGGACGGAAACACAGACGCAGGCAGATTGTTCCAATCCATTGCTGCACGTATAATAAATGACGAAGCGAAACGCTTCGTCCGGACGGGTGGAATGTCCACGACGTAAGGATGGAGACCAGCCGTTCGTCGGGTCGTCCGATGATGGAAGGGGGATGGGGGAATTAAATCGTGTAATTCCTGCGCACACTCTCCGAAATGTAACCTATAGAATACACAGAGGCTGGCAACCCTACGTCGGTGATCGAGGCTGTGTAGCTTGGCTTTTACCAGCGTAGGGTCACCTATAAGTCTCTGGGCACGCCTCTCAATCGAGTCCAAGGCTGACAGATGGCATTTCGCAGCACCAGCCCAAATGTGACTACAGTATTCCACGCACGACCGGACTTGAGCTTTATATAAATCTAGAAGCTGTCCCGGCGTGAAATACTGTCGGACCTTTGCAAGGATGCCAACTTTCCTCGCTGCTACGTTAGCCTTAGACTCGATGAACCGCCCGTAGTTCAAGTTGGGGGTAATGTCCATCCCCAGTAACTGCAGGCGGTCAGTGTATTCCAGAGGCACATTTCGGAAAGTAGGAGTCAAGGTGAAAGGACTCCTTTTTGTGGTGAACAGACACGCCTGTGTTTTGGTGGCGTTGAAACTCACAAGATTGGCATCGCCCCAAGCGGAGACTGCCCTGAGTGTGAGATTCAACCGCTCTACCATGGCCTCTCTTTCGGACTGAATTTGATCTCTACTAGCCCGAGGATTCGGCAGGTATCTCTCTACAACAGTGCTGTCGTCTGCGTACCCATAGATACCGGGTATAAGCAGATCGTTGATATGCAGCAAGAACAAGGTTGCAGAGAGAACAGACCCCTGAGGAACCCCTGAGTTGGTCTTTAAGGGTTGTGATGAATAACCCTCAACCACAACTCTAAGTGATCGGTCGGTCAGGAAGTCTTTAATCCAGCCGATCAGGCCAGGAGATATACCGTAGGCTGAAAGCTTGCGTATAAGGCTAGCGTGCCAAACCCTGTCAAAGGCCTTTGAGACATCGAGGGAGACGGCAATCGCCTCCCCGCTTCGCTCAAGAGCTTCGCCAAAGGTGTGATTGGCATACACTAGAAGATCCCCAGTCGACCGATTCCGGCGAAACCCATATTGTCGATCACTGAGGAGATCATTCTGTTCTAGGTATGCCATTAGACGACTATTCAATACACGCTCCATAATCTTGCAGAGTATGGAGGTGATTGAAATCGGACGATAATTGGCAGGGTCGGCACGGCTACCTTTTTTGGGCACTGGTTGCACGTTGGCAAGCTTCCAGGATTTAGGCACTATTCCAGTCCTTAGAGAAAGGCGGTACAGACGAGTCAATATCGGAGACAACTCGGGAGCACATGTTTTTAGCACTATCGCTGGTATACCATCAGGACCACTGGCTTTATTTACATCTAGACGACACAATACTCTCTTGACCTCCTTATTAGTTATAGGGATATCTGCCATTGAGATTCCGCAGTGAGGTAGATGTGGTGGAGTAGCATTGCCAGTGTCTAGACATGAATTTTGGGCAAAAAGAGAAGCAAGCAAAGTCGCCTTTTCCTTTGCCGTATGAGCCAGGGATCCGTCAGGTTTTACCAGCGGTGGCAGTGAGGGCCGACAGAAGTTCGTCTCGACCGCTTTGGCAAGGGACCAAAAAGCTCTGCTGCCAGATGGTTGGGCAGAGAGCTTTGCGCCAATATGTGTAATTCGGTCAAGACGAGCCTTCTTTAATGTCTTTTTGTAGGACTTGGCGGCTAAGTTAAAGGCTCTCTTCTTGGATCTTACATCCGGAGCTTTGCGGTCTCGAGCATCAACCCAGGCAAGGTAAGCCGAATGCTTACGCTTTTCAGCAAATGTACACTCGGCATTAAACCATGGGTGAGCTTTGCCACCGACGGGTACATCAGAGAACGGGATAAAATATTCCATCGCTTGATGCACCACATCGGTTATAGCATCCGCACAGCTCGACGGATCGGAAGAAGAGAAGCAGACCTGCCGCCAAGGAAAGGATGCGAAGAAGTGTCGCATCTCATCCCAATCTGCTGACTTGTATTGCCATACTCGTCTAACACCAATAGGGTCGTTATCTGGTGGAGAGTAAGACGATAAAGATTTTACCAGACAGTGGTCAGAGCTACCCAGTGGGGATGAAACCTTGATGTTATATCTGTCTGGATCAGTTGTCAGCAGAAGGTCCAGACAATTAGCTGAGTGGCCGTCTACATCGGGAACCCTCGTCGCTTGTTCAACTAGCTGGGAGAGTCCAAGTGATACCGCAAACTTCCACGCTTCTCTCCCAGCTTACTTATATTTAGCTTAGCTTAATATTTACTATTTTTGACCGCTTGGTGCAGTGGTCGGAATATTGTCTCTCCAAAGATCCCAAATACGATTACTATAGGGGGTAGTGATTACGTTGTGTGTAGTGTTTTTTATTTAAATTATTAGGCCAGTAAAAATAGTCATTTTTCTGGGTCAACTTTCCGATCCAAATTTTTTTTGGCTTAGGTTAGGTTAGGTTAGTATTAAGTAATAATACTGAGCATAAAATCACAAAATTCTGACAGATCCAGGCAATGATATTCTAATAAACAGATATGTTATACGCTCACTAAACACCCGAAATGCATAGTTTCCGAGATATCGGCCGAAAACGTTTTTTAAAGATGACGATTGTGGCGTCACCTGGATCTGTCAGCATTGATTTTATGCTCAGTAGGTCCTAAACCTTATAAAAAAATTTGGATCGGTTTAGTGCAAAGTTAAATTCTATTTTTACTGTCCTATATAGATTACAAAAAAAGTGGGCTTCTCTTACAATATCGAGACAGTTAATTGATACTTAATTGTTCAGGAAAGAAGAAGTCAAGAACTTACCTTCCCCCGTTTAACTCGGGTATCCTACTCCCTAGGTACCTACGTTAAGATAAAAATCTAAGTTTTTGTCGTACCTACCTTATGAGATATATCATGAATTTTCTGTAAATCTTTTAAAGGCCTACAATGTTCTACATTGTGTTGATGTATCTCTAAAAGTTTAAGGTTTAATTAACCATGTAAAATGCAAAAGGGCAATTTTTTGACCAACTGACGTTAAAGCTCAACCAATTTAAGCGAAATACCACAATTTGTAAGAAAAATGCGAGATAAAAGATTTTGAAGTCATCGATAAAAAAATTTAAGTAGTTTTATACAAACGAACTTTCTTATTAATATAAATTATTTTTTAGTTCCAAATATACTGCAAAAAAACATCATCATTGATTGATTTATGTTTAATTTTCGTCACTCAACAGCAAGCATTTTCACAATGCTTACCAGCAGCAAGCTTCTGCCTCTCTCCGCCCGCGATAGACCTGCTGCTGCCACCTCTGTGCCCAGCCCCGCCAGCGCTCCCCGGGTGCCTGCCAGCGGCCGACCTGCCAGTCCTCGCTACGTCTCTATCCGCGTCCCTCTCCGCCACCCTACCAACATTACTGGAGGCAGCATTGCCAACCGTGTTGACATCAGCACTGGCCGCCACTGCGCCGCTGTTAGGAGCGTTACCGTGCGGCGCGTTACCAGCGGCTCCCTTAGCCCTACCAGCAGCCCCATGTGCACCCTTAACGTTACCAGCAACTCCGTTAACATTACCACCTGCGCCTTGTGCTTTACCAGCCCCAGTAGCTTATGCTGCACCAGCTCCGGCCCCATGTTATGCGGCACCCGCGCCGGCCCCATGTTATGCAGCACCTGCCCCAGCCCCATGTTATGCCGCACCTGCCCCAGCCCCATGTTACGCAGCCCCTGCCCCGGCCCCCGTATACTACGCGGCCCCTGCCCCGGCCGCGCCGCCGTGCTTATCGTTATGCCTATAGGTAATTGTTGAGAGAGAGCTTCTGATAATAAATCAATAAATATTTGATGAAAAAAATTTTTTTTCTTTTATATGAAGTATGGCATTTATCAAAAATAAAAATGAGTTTATAACTGGACGACGTAATGCATAGGTGTCAGTGTTGAACTATCTTTTATATCAATATTTTGTGGGATTTTGACTATTTGGTAGCATATCTAGAGGTCCTGGGTTCGATTGAAGTTAATAGCTTGTATAATACTCCGTGCCTTGGAGATAATTTAAATTAAATGCGCCTGATCTGGTGTTTGAATGATAGAGGCATAGAGTGAAATGAGTATATTTGTGCGCATACATTCTTGTATACTATAATACCTTTAGCGCTCAGAGATCATCTCAGGATGACATTATTATTATTTACTTACTGTTCAAGAAAGTACATATTTGGTATGTACAAGTATTTGTTTGCGCTCTCAGACTTTAATATTTGTGATACTGCAATTTAAGATCCATAGAAAATAAAACAAAACCAATAGAATAGTAGCATATGTGAAATATATTTTAGATTTTTTACTAAGGTCTAGTAGGTACTATGTTATTCCGCTGATAATGTCATATTCTTTAAAATGCAAAACAGCGGACACTAAACGTTTATTTTTCTGAATATTGCTAAATGTAGTAGCTTGGTAATAGTATTATAAAGAGCGAAGTAAGATACTATTTTAGGTGTCTAACACAATTTTCGGTTTTTGACTTGCAACATAACAATAAATAAACCATAAATATAAATAAAACCAGTATTTTCAAATAATATTTATTAATAAAACTTTGGTTACAGAACTTAACGTGAAGTTAAATTCTAAACGACTGTTATTGTAACAGCGCGACGTCATTCCGAGTATTTTTCCAAGAAAATAATGAAAAAACGTGTCGCCGTCCCCGAAACCGATACATTGTGTATTGACAGTGCAAAAGTGGCCTAACCTACCCATCTGAGATTATTGCTAAATCAATCAAGTTCTAAGTTATAATATTTAACATTAAAGTAATTATTTATGACGTTCTATAATCATTATTTTGGGAGTTAAGCCTCTTTTCCACTGATAGTTGCTAACATAATTGGTTACAAAGATTACATTACACTATCCACTCTTAGGCCGGTTACATCAATCTAATAAAGAAGACAGTAGAGTAAGCCTCATTTTGTAGTAAAACATATCGAAATACCTAAATACTACATATACACACATATACGACTTAGCTTCACAAAGTGATTACCAATTTTGATGCAATATTTTCGAACAATGTGTCTTCACAACATGACAGTTATGTATGTATATACGTATAGACCGATCCTGAAAGAGACAACTAAACGTATCATCGCTTCGTCTCGCTCACACAGTACATCAACAAATTACCTGACAGTCAATTTCTATATAATACATGTTATGTCGTTTTGGTAAAGTGTACCAAGGTGCTTTAGCATTTTTGATAAATAAAATGATCAAAAATGTTAATAAATAATATAAAAATCAGATCGTTACAATTTTTGTTTCACAAAAAATCATTACGCCTAATTTCCCGAATAGTATAATGTAATCCTTACTTAAATCATTATATGAATATATTAAACGTTACATTTTTATTTAAAAGAAAGTAACAATTATATAAAAACAAGCCTATCTACGTCGTGACAACCTTCTAATACGTAGTTAAGTCTGCTAACAAACTTTTTTGTAATAATACTGTGATACAAGCATTAAAAAGTGAACTCAAAACAATTAAAAAAAATATTTTTAACAATTCAAACTAACAATACAAGTAAATTTAAATGTTGCGACATAAACACAGCACCATCTAGTTCCATGGTAAGCTAAGAGGCTTGTGTTATGGAAACCAGATAGTTGATACACTACATATGTATATAATTTAAATACATACATATTATAAAATTTACATTTCGATAATACCTATTGCTGAGAAGATTGTCACACTTATTATAACGAAAAGAAAAATTTAAAATACCTAAAACACCACAGTTTGAGAAGCGCAGTACGGCTACATTAAATAATGGCATTCACTATTGCATTTGGTTAATAATTTTAAAAATGACTAGAATGTTAACTAGAAAGGTTATTTTTTTTCTGAGATTCTAATTCAGATATTGTTGCAATGGGAGGTTTCACGCCAAGCTCGGCTCAGATGGCGCTACCAGCGCATAACGTCACCAACGAAAACCTCAATGCCGCCTATTTTGACAGACGCGTTTATTATTATAGAATAGTTTAGTTAAGTTTTGTAAAATCAAATATAAGATGGAAAAATACGGTGTTTTAACTACTGTTGAATTTAAAAAAAATGACATAAAATAATTTGACATACACTACATACATTCTTGACGTTGTTTACGTTATGCGCTTGTAGCGCCACCAACGGCTAAAACTCGCAGTAAGACCTCTCATTCGAAACTAATGATATTGAAATTAAAAAAAGCTTGGCGGTGATAAAGATGGACGCTGCGACGCTAATTGAGGCTAAGCTCTCAAGAACTGAATGTCCATTTAATATAATATAATTAGGAAACTATAATTAAAGGAAAACAGGATTCAATAAAAACAATATATAAGTAAAAAATACTCATGTATTAAGTGGGGATTTCGACATTTAAATATGTCCCGTTAAATAGAGATTTAGTGTAACAATTAGGACACCAAGTTTTATAAGCTACGATATCGCGTTTAAAATTTTTGTGTGCATAGGACCTTATCTTAGAGATTCTTGGATAGATGTGATTTAGGATAAGTTGATGAAAATAGTCATAAGTTTAATTAGATTCGGCGCCATCTTTATTCACAATGTTTTGTCACATTTCTATTGTATAAGGGTAAAGTAAAACGTTATTTAATATTTTGGCATTTGAACCATTAGTTAAGTGAACCATACCGGCTCTTTCAAACTTTGGCGTTCTCCTTAACTTACGATATGTAGTACTTACGACTAATTTGGCCTGGGATTGCACGAAGCAGTAATTATATCAATAATTTGATTAATGTTATTTTTTTAAAGATTTAGAAATTGTATTTAAAAGAAAAATATCAAAAAAATTCTAATGATTTTATATAATTTAATTTTCATATATGGTTTAGCAAAATATTTCAGCCTTTCTCAGACATTTTATAGCTTATGTCAACATACATCACTCATTAGCTATACTATATTTTAAATATAACACAGTAAAGAATATTAAAAAGTCGACAAAAATTTGTTATGTAAGCTTTTTCCTTCAATCACCTGTAGCGTGCTTCGTCGCTATCACCACATAGAGACGGCACTATCTCGCTCGACAAACATAACTATCGCGAATAACACGGAAAATACGTCGTATAAAATTTCAATAGCACAAAAACGTCTAAGAAAGTACTGATATTTAATTATAAACTAATATAAGGCACGATAGCATTAATACTACCCTAGATTTACATCCATATAACCCCCGGGGCTGAACAAGGAACAAGAGATGATATAAAAAAATATTTTCAGATGTATCGTCTATTTAAAATTTCTATTTAATGATCAGTTATTTTATTTAAATCGTTAGATTTGCAAATAGTTTTACTTTTATGGCAGTCAATGTTTTTTGATATTTTTTGAGACCTAATTTCGTACTGTACAGCCCCATATTACCAGTGCTTCCTAACCTGGGGGCCATTTCATTTGTCTGCCCCCAAGGACGTGCAGATGCAAGTGGTATACGCTCTGTGCCCCATGCACGCCGTTGTTGACGACGAGGCGCCACCCTGTGGGGCTCGAGCAGCCCCCAAGGAACGAGCTACCAGCATGAGGTGGCCTAGGAGCTAAGAATGAAGAAAACATAATATTATGTTAGTATTAGTAAAACTATCTTTTCGATTTTTTTCAAAACGCTGGATGCTGGCTGAACAGATCTTGGATGAAATTTAGTACACACTACACATGTAGACTACGACGGCCGACCCACAGGCTAATCAGATGTATAGCGACACACTTGACTTAAGTTATATACTTAAAAAATAAAAGACATGAATGTTTTCACGATAAGCAATATATTTTAATAGCTTTGCTTCTTTTTTCTATATTCTGCTGTTCAAATTATACTTTATACTGCAAATCTGGTTGACTTAAGTTCGAGTCCCAGTGCATTTGGTGTTTCGCACATCAAAAGTTAGTGAACCAAATTCTTAAAAAGCTCTTGTGAATAAAAACTTTAAGCTTAAGCATAATATATGAAGAAATATGTCAACACAACATATTTCAAAAACAAAAATTACTAAACAGGGTCAGACTTGTATAATTTATTCTATACGCATATAGAATGATAATATGATTATATTGTTTGTTTACATATTAATAATAACGTAAATAAAAAACATTTAGTCAGCATTATTTCAACAGTATAAAGTAATGATTGCACTGCAATAATAGAGCTGTAATCTAATCAATAACATTTGTAAGTACTCCGCTACTGTAATACTTATCAGCTTAATTTTCTATTAACACACTTTAATGTATAAAGTATAATGTTGAGCTAGGCTTGACTTATGAATACCAGATAGTTGATACACTACACAAATATAACTTTAAATACATACATACTAATATAAACACCTATGACAGGAGTATTAAACATTTGTGCTGATCAAACAAATTAATGCCCCCAGTGGGACTCGAACCCAAATCTACTGGCACAGCAAATAGGACACACTACTCAGTTTTACAAACTGAGCTATACATGTCGTCAAAAGTATATCTCCATAAAGAACATTTAACCATTATATCTAGAATGATGATGAAAAATATACCTCGGCAACTGAAGTAAAATAATGACATACTATTACATTCTTTATTGCACTTAAAAATGATATACAGACATTTTAACATAATTGTTATATGCAAAGGTGGACTATACTATTCACATATTGTATTCTTCTGTTCATTTACTTGTAGCAAAATTTGCAAAATCTTTAGACCATCTAAATTGAAGTCAAGGCAACTATTTTTTTTTTGCAAAATAAAGAAATATAATAAATGCAAAATACTTAAAAAACGAAGTAAAGACATAGTTTTTTAACTATAAAGTTACTAACTAGCATAAAAATCTAGGTTTTATTCCAATCTATTGCCTAATTACACACTAAATATGACAAAGCATAGAAGAATGCAATTGATAAACATTACATATTATGTTGTTATTATATTTGCTAATTGAATTTGATACTTAATTATATAGCAAAAGAATGACATTTCATGTGTACAAGGGCAATCAGATTGCTTAGATAAGGTGATATGTTAATTAAAACAGTGACATTCTTCAGCAGAATATTTAAAAAAGTTTTAACTCACGTCTTATAAACTAATAGGCAATATGAAGGTGTAAATCTATGTTGGCAACATTCTAATATTTTTTTTTACTATTTTAAAGGAAGATGTACTGTATAATACATTTATATAGGTGGGGTGAAGTAAATAATTTAATAAATTATGTGAAAAGTAATGATATTATTACTTCTTTATTTTAACTGTACATACTATGCTAACTAAATTAATTTATGTTTATTTCTGTGAAGTAAAACATAGCAGATATGTACATATTATAAAGATTACTATTATAAATGCAAAAGCTTGCATGAATGTCCGTTACTCTTACATGCTGAAATGGCTAACCTAGCCACTAGATGATTTGGATGATATTTAATACAAAAATAGACTATAACCTGGAGTCAACTGCTAGGTACACATAAAGCTTGTAGGCACCTAAAATGTGCCACAGCATAAGCAAAGGTCAGTTGCTATATTATTACAGACTAACAAGTCTGTAGGTATATTATGAATTATAAAAACGTCTAACTAGTAAAACACTAACCTCCTTGTCTTCAGTTTCACCGTCTTGTAGACGAGGGATTTTCCGTTTCGGTATAACTAAGAAATGCACCGGCGCCTGTGGAGAAATGTCGTTAAACGCAAGACAGAGCTCGTCTTCGTAAATAATGTCCGCTTTGATTTCTTTAGATATTATTTTATCGAATATAGTTGGGCCGGTAGAAGTTACATCGGCGGCTTGCGCGCGTTTTACTTCATCGCTGTACGGTCTCCGCACCGCTACGGCGGCGCCTCGGGAAATATCATATATATTTGTAGGATAACTCTTCTTTAATCGAAACTTTAGGGCACGTTGGAAAACTTTATTGAACATTTTCTTAAATATAAAAAAACGATTAACAAAATATCATCCTCCCGCAATAAACTACGACGCGATTTAAATTTTGCTGTGTTTTGACAGTGACAATTAACAGCATTCCCAAATGACTTTTTCATCGCGTTTTGAAGTAGACACATGCTATTTTGCCTGCATTAAGTTACAAATAATTATTAATTTTAATATAGCTTATAATCTGCTACTTCTTTTATAATATCGCTTATCAGCCTTTATTTTCAAGTTACTCGCTCATAATAAGACTTGCACTCATGTTGCACGGATCGAGACACGCGGTAGCATCTTAGTCTTAGCCAAGTTCAAGCCATAGGAACTAGTCACAAAGCAGCTAAAACTCAAACCATTCACATCAGGTGAAACTTGGTTCATTTATTAAATAACTTAACTAAGTGGTTACAATTGTGTCTGTCACTCTCACGCAGAAAATTTAAGATCTTAAATCTAGAAAACCATGGATTCACAAGCTTTTTGATAAAGCAACCCAACCCGATAGTATTGAGAAAAACATAAGCTTACATAAGATTTGTAATTCGATGAAATAATTTGTGAAGGAACATTAATGTCGTTACTTACCTGGCAACTCCATAATTGCGCAGAGGGTAAAGTAGGCAACCTTTATATTTTCAATTCCTTGGGGTATATTCTCTCAGCTGATACTCAACTTTTACAAATAATTAACGAGGGACGATGATTAAAAAAAATTATTAAACATTTTACTGTTTATCATTATCCGCTTCACATTTAGCTAGACAACTTATTTGCAAAATGTCAATGTTTTTTACATAACAAATGAGAGTATAAATTTATGATAAAGGATCTCCCACAAAATTTTCTTTTGTAAGCCATTACGGAGATCAAATAAAATTTCTCCTCACGCCTTGGTATTTAGTTACAAACAAACAATCAAACACTTAAATTTAAGTGTAGATTTGGAGACTTGACAACTATTCACAGCTGTCCTACAATCCTTTCCCTGGCATCTAGTTGACTAGCGGGTGATGTCGCATAGAAATGCTCAATTATTACCTTAATAATTATATTATTGTTTGATGCAAATATAATTAAAAAGACAGTCTTACAAACAATATTTAAGGGTGCACCAAAACTATGGATCACACGATCAAATTTATGATGGCTCTACGTGATGAAGTTAGCTAATAAAAGCGTAGATTGATAAAATTTGCTAATGAAAGAGAAAGAAAGGTGTTTATTATTATTCCATTAATAATATATTACATAGATCAAGCATTTAAAAGAACCTGATAATTTTAACGATCACTTTTTAAATGTGTCTCCTATTATTGAGCCAAGTTTGAGAAATATCTGTATCAATAATAACAGAAATCACGTAACATTTTTAGCCTACAGCCAATAACGCTAATAGAAGCACTAAAAATAGTAAATCGCATAAAAACTAAGGATGCAGGTCATGATGACCTGAGTATAGACATGATAAGACTGACTCTAGACGTTACACTTACTTTCCTGAATCGTTATAAAAGAGCATAAGTTAGACCTATACCTAAAACTTAAAAGAAACTACTTCAAACAACTTGAAGATATTTGTCCAATATCAAAATTACTGGTTTTATTCAAAGTTTTAGAAAGAGTAGTATTAAATCAGATTACTAAATTTCTTGATGAAAGTGATATTATACCCAAATTTCTTGATGAAAGTGATAATCAATCTGGATTTCGTAGAGGATACGGCACGGAGACAGTACTTCTAAAATATATTACAGACGATGTGACAGAAGCTTTTGATAAACGTCTTAGTAGTATTCTGATCTTGCTTCACGCTTTTGGCTGCATTCTTCCTGAATTATTGTTGGTAAAACTCCAGCACTACGGTCTACGTTTTTTGTTTTTGCCAATGGTTTCGAACCTTCTTATTAGATAGAAAACAAATGGTTGCTAGTTGCTAGTGATGGCAATGATGGTCAAAAGTAATATTCCGCTCTAAAGCCAATTACGCGTGGGGTACCCTAAGGTCCTTACTGAGTCCGATTCTTTTAACACTATTTACTGCAGATCTACCTGGCTGTATACAATCCTATACATATCACTTTTACACCGATGACACTAAATTTTATTACTCATTTACAGGTGAAAATACTAAATATGCCATAAAAGACATAAATAATGATCTTGAGCACATATATAATTGGTCAACTAAGAACTCTCTAGCAGTAAATCCTTACCGGACACACTGCGTCGAAGGCGTTGTGGTTGGTGGCTGGCAATTTCGCATGCTGGCAGTTTCTGCAAGTTGGCACCTCTCCTGCCAGCTTGCTGGGGCACTGGTCCATTAGATGTGGACCTGCACAGTGGCTGCACAGGTAATGGTCTCGGTGCACCACTTCTTGCCATGCCCGAACGCCAAGCACCTCGAGCACTGCACCAGCGGCGACAAATCGAACACCGGGACACGCTGGATGTCGATGTATACTTTCCCTGCAGTTTTAAGTTCCTTCCACACAGGTGGGGAAACTTCCAAAACCACATGAGACTCTTGCGGGTTTCGTGCCTTCCTCCTGTGTCGCACTTTAATTTTGTATTCTTCCTCAGGTATATGTTGCGTCAATTCCTTGTTCTGCCATTTTATTGCATTAACTATATCCTCGTCAGTGTTACTCTTACAAACATTTCTTATGATTAACAACGGGTCTTTATTGGCCTTTTCCTCGACTTTAAACTTTTTGCCCTTAAGGACTGACTTGATGGTGTTGATGTCGTCTACGTTCTCACCACCGATCAAGATCTTCTGGTCCTTAACTTTTCGCAGCTTCGATATTTGAAGACCTGTTTCCTTGGCTTTGATTGCTTTCTTTACTTTTCTGATAACGTCCTCACTTGTGTCAAAGGTATCGTCCGTACCTACGAGTAGGCAGTGGGTGGGTTTAGGTGATTGTGAGGCTGCTATCTCTGCGTAGGATCTTGGTGTCGCAATTACTTGGGTCTGTTCAGAGGATTCTTCAGGTTGTCTTGTCCTTGTTACTTTAATTTCTTCCTTCAGGTTCTGGATTTCTGCTTGGGTCTTTTCCGATATGGTACTTTGTTGTTTTGTTTCCTCCAGCAATTTTGTAATATTTTCGTTTAACTCTATTGTAATTTTGTGTGTTTCTAAATTTTTTGCTTCTATTAATTGAATTTTGCTTTCTATTGTGTTGTATTTTTCTTCTAGTTTGGGTGTTAATTCGTAAATGTCTTTCGGTATGTTATTATTTCGGTATGTATATTAGTTACTTTTGCTGCTTTTTCCCAGGCGTGATTCTCTATCTCTCTCTGTACTAACATCTCTTCTCTTTCTCCGATTTCCCCTTTTTCTTGGAGCTTAAGGCTCTGAAGCACCATTTCGTAGAGTCACTTCGTACTAATTGAGATCTCTTCTTTTATAGAACGTTTAATATTTCCAGACATTTTTAAGTTTGCTTGTATAGTTTCAACGTACTTTTTTGTGTTTGCCATTATCTCCTTTATTAATAATGCCTGTGTTTGAGTCTTGGCCTTTGGAATGTCTTGTCGTGTGTCTGTTGATGTACGTGTGGTTGTAGATGTGTTTGATGTTGAAGGTCTGGTTTTTGGAGGTTTTCTATGCATTTTGAGTTCGGTCTAGTCAATTTTTTAATAAGTATACAATATCCAATCGAGTGTATAGTGCTCGACAGTGTCTTACACAAGTTGTCTTACACAAGTACAAAAAGTTAAGTACTGTGATTGAACAAGATAGCGCCGTTCGTAATCTTGGCTTAATTTTAGATTGCCATCAAAAGTACACGGAACATTTTATACGAAAATTATCAATGCGTTCTTTAAACATAAAACTTTGTACAAAATCAGGCCACAGATAAAAGATTATCTACTCGTGCTTTCCGCTTTTCACTACTGTAGCTCTGTTTTTGGCCCTAGAATAACCGCATACACACAGAGCTATTCAATGTGTACAAAATACCTGTATCAGATTTTGTTACGAAGTACCCAGAAGAGAACATATCTAAGCTGTAAGTGTATCCTATACTTACATGACGGCAAGGATGGAACTGCAATATGCTTATTTGGTTCAGAGAGTCTTGTAGAATATTAGTAAGGCCAGAATATTTCATTGTGTGTTTGAAAAACTCAGATCAGAGTGTTTGAAAAAGTCATCTGTGCCGGAGAAAGTGTACGCATATGCACACGCACGTTTTTAAGTTATAAATTTTAAGTCTTGATTTTATGTTTCTTTTTGTTATTTGTAAGTAAGCTTTCTTTTCATCAATGAATTTATTAAAAAATTTTAAAAATATGAACTGTACAGAGCATCAGAGGAAATGAAAGGGGGGTGAGAGATTAAAGACATACTAACTCCAGAGGTTGCGAACTAAATTACGTGTTCGTCGTTCATTTTAAATAAACGCATTTCAATAAAACAAATAAATTTTAATTACAAAAGTTTATTAAAGCTCTTTTCATACAACACGAAAATTCTTTATAAGACAAACAATAAATAGCACCATTACCGAAAATATATTTCCACATAATTATACTTTATGGCAAGTTGAAATGATTTACTGTGGAGGAATACAAATAAATTAAAAAAAAGTGTTGAATTCCTCTCATTTCAAACTACCTCTTTCTGTACTTTGAAGCTTTTGTTTCGATGTAGTCAATATTCTGCGAATATTTTTAAATTATAATTTAAAGATATCAT
This sequence comes from Boloria euphrosyne, assembly GCA_951802675.2. Taxonomy (NCBI): domain Eukaryota; kingdom Metazoa; phylum Arthropoda; class Insecta; order Lepidoptera; family Nymphalidae; genus Boloria; species Boloria euphrosyne. The sequence goes on along the minus strand of OX637900.1, from coordinate 6,968,387 downwards.
TTCATACTACCGAAAATAGCACTCGATTAATTAAAAAGAGATTTTCTTCTCGTTTTTAATTATTGCTGATCTATTTGGACCCTTTAAAATATTATTATTACTAGGCGCTAATAATAATTGAGCAATTACAATTGTATACGGAGTACGTATCTCGTGTTTGGAAAACATCATAGATATTTAAAAATAACAGTGGTGTCCAGCTCTGCGGACTTTCGATCGGCCGATAGTTTGATCGGGTAAGCAAACACACTGACCCGACTAAACAGTTGGGTCTGGTGGGTTCGCATACTAAACAAACTATCGGCCGACAGCTCTTAGCCTAGAATTCCACCGCAAGATTACTACGTTCAATATTATTATAAATAGGAGAATATGGTTCGGCCAGGTTGCCATTTAAAATTGGCCGCTAAATAATATTATATAAAAAAATTGATTTCAATAAAAAAAACGATGAACTCGAAAAAACTAAAAGTCTGGCTGACTGAACAGTCCGTAGTGTGCGCGCGTGGAAGCCCGCCGTACTCATTAAGCAGTCGGCCGATAGTTGGCCGATAGTTGGCCGACTGTTTAGTTTGCAGGCAATCGTATAGCACATCAAACTTTTTAGTGCGCCGTACCAAATCGTTCTAATGTGCGCATAAAGCACCCAACCAAACTATCGGCCGATCGAAAGTCCGCTGTTTGCGGGGGCTCTTAGATTTGTTACACTATATTTGACTTTTCTTACTAGAGATAAGAATTTGACATCATTTGTATGGAAATTATGACAATAACCATCGTTAGTAGAAAAAAACTGTTAAATTATAGGCTATCCACAGTACAAGATGGAAGTAGGAAGGCCTGAAAAATTATTAAAATAACGGACATTAAGTGTTTTGTACTGTCCAAATAGATGGAGCATGGGCGGTAGTTTCGTATTTTTATACTAGTACAGTATGCGCTTTAAGCGTGGACTGTGGAGCAATCAAAACTGCATTTCTTTTTATTATCATTTTAACTAATGCCTCTAAAGATTTAATATGCTTCTACTCATCGTCATATGTACCACCCTGAGAGCCTAGACAATGTAACTATCGATTAGCGAATGCGATAGTAGAAAAGTTCAAAATGTATGGGTTTGACATATGCCTTAGATATGTCACGTGATCTGTAGTCAACGAATAGATGATGGTAGACAATGTACATTCATTTCAATTATTAGTGATTTAAAGTTCAAGATGCATACGCTGCGTTTAAGCGATGACGATTGTAGAAATCGAATCGCTTTATAACGAATGCCGGTTGTCTATAGGCCCAGAGGAATTGTTACGTTGCAAAGGTAAGGTTAATCATATTGTTTTGTATAGACTAATATTTTTTAAGTACCCTAATAAATTAAATACTAACTTATAAAAATGTAATTTATACTATATTAAACGACGATTTCCAAACTACAGTACCAATTATTATATAAATTAAATATTATTCGGTGTCTCAGATTTCAATAAATATTTGATTTTTTACAACTGGCAGGACCGCGGATATGCTACGTCTGTGTTTTCCGTTATTTAATTCAATACGTCGAATACAAAATGTATAATATAAAACCTCATCACAAATTTAAATTAGAAATAACTAATATCTATCTCTTTCATACAACTTCAATCGCACGACTGTAAGCTGCGAAGAAAAGAGATAGTATCAGTCTTACAGCTCCATACACGATGTCACGAATTGATGTGCTCTGCAGCAGTAGCCTGAAGAGAAGAATCACCAAGAAGAATAGTACGGCCTTGTGTAAAATGTACATTCTGAAAAAAAAAGGTTTAATTAAATATGACGTGTATTTTATACGGTTTATTTAAAAATATCATGTGTTTCCAAGACTTCTGTGACGTAAAGATGATATATTTTCTTTTATTCAACAATCCTATTCATTAATGAGCTCTAAAAAAAATTATACACAAACGACTCACCCTCGCTTCGCTTGGGTTCGTCTCTGAATACATTTTGATGATTATTGAATAGTGATATCCGCACAAAATAAAAAATTCTGAACTTTTTAATTTTCCCGATAATATTTTTTGGGGTTTCCATATTTTTTTAAAACTTAAACCACCTTTGACACCCCCAACTAAATATACTACAACTAAACAAAAAAATAAAAGAAAGAATTATTAAAATCGATCCAGCCTTTTTTTGATATTTATATTAGGTCGTCGGTAAAGCTCGCGGCCTTTTGTAATAAAATTATTTTTAACAAAAAAACAAAAACCGACTTCCAAACTTAATAAATCTAAACTAAAAAGTAGGAAATAATACTTTTAAGGACTTTGTTAATTTTGGAGTCGGTGCCAGCCAGGTATTTTGATTATGTTTACAAATTAATAGATTAATCGAATATGTATCTATTTCAGGTTATTTTGCTTTGGCTTTCTTTGGCTTTGATTTTCTACTTTTTAGTTTAGATTTATTAAGTTTGGAAGTCGGTTTTTGTTTTTTTGTTAAAAATAATTTATTTTTAAATTTTTAGCGGAAAGTAGATACGTATTGTGTTAATGACTATAAAATGATACTATAAAATTATGAGGTAAACCTAATAGCCTGAAAGTATACAACTATCGGTCCATAATTGCGTATTATATTGAAAGAATTTTCTTTAAACTGCTAACCGTTGAGGAGTTGTACCTTCCATCATCAGTAACGGTACGTGACTCAAATATCCATATAGCCTATAAAAGATTCGGCCGAGCATCGTTAATTTGCTCCTAAGAATTGAAGAGTTCCAATACTTTGTCATGGATCCCATCATCAGAACCTTACCAAACTCTCATCAAACTACCCTTGAAGTATATCCTTTCCATTAAAAAAAGAATCATCGAAATCGGTTAGCGTGATATTGAGTTATTCGTCCATTTGTCGCGCAAATACTTAATGCAAATTTAAGACTTTTAAGGTTTTCTCATGGGTACCATTGTCAGAACTGGAAAATATTAAAATGGGACCACATGGGAAGCACTACCTTTCAAATAAAAAAATAATTATCAAAATCGGTTCACCCAGTTCAAAGTTATGAGCTAACAAACATAAAAAAAAAACAGACGAATTGATAACCTCCTCCTTTTGGAAGTCGGTTGAAAATTAGTAAAGATATTTTTACATTTACATTGAAATGTTTATTGAATGCAACTTTTTTTAATAAGCAATTTTCACCTTTTTTTGATAGAACTATTATTTAATGAGAATCTGAAGACGCTATCTCTGGACTGTATGCAGTAAAACTTCCCAACCAAGCCAATTATTTTTTATTTAGTCGACTAGTCGACACAAATAGAACTATTGAAAATATGAACAAGTAAAACACTTATCGATTTCTTTAAATTTTACCGATATAACCAGAATGTCTACTTTCAAACAATACATTAGGAAAATTCCCACCTATGTTCAGTGTTGCTAGAAATAACACGCAAAATTCATGCGTGAACTTTTTCAACTACCGATTTTAAATACATCATAGACACATTGAAGCCACAGGGGACTATATTCGGTCCTCATAAGTTCTTAATCAGTATATACAATTAGTACCTATTGACGTGTCTCCTCGCCTCTTCCAGGTCTTGATCTTTTTCTTTCAGCAAATACTTTCTGGTGCCTTTGACGAAGTTCTTAAACTGCTCGTCCCAGCTGCAAATAGATAGCAAGTAATCTATAATAATTAGAAGAACCCGTTTTTGCCCGTTAAACATTATTTCTCCCTTCCATACGTTGGCTGGTAGAGATCTCTTCTAGAGATAAGTCCACCTTTGCGCACATTGTTCTCTTTATTACAAATATCAGGCGACCGAGCTTCGCTCGGTTTTTTTTTTTGGAAAAAATAAAAAAAAGAAAAAAATAATAATCGGACTGGAAACTCCTGGATTCAAACCGAGGACTTCTGGTTAGAGACCGCCCGGTTTCCGCTGTCAATCAATCTGAGCTATTATAATCTTGTGGATGACAGCGAATTTACCTTCGTATTCTAATGGTATTGTAGCTTTTTTTCATTGCCTGAAAATATAATAGAACTAAAAGTTGGTGCAATATCAATAAATAAATTAAAAATCTAATTTCACCTCCACATGTTGAACTAATAACCATAATCATTTATTTTGTGCAAACATCAAGTGTAAGGAATTTTGATTCACTAATCACTAGTGATTCACCCTCGCTCCGCTTGGGTTTGTTCCCTAGGTGCGCTTGAAAACGGTTAGTATATATTTCTTAGGATGTTTTCCCTAAGAAAGAAGACAGACAAAAAAATTTAAAAACTATAGCATCAGCCTCAGTATCGATACTAGTGGTAATCGCAATAACATTTTCCAGAAAACACGAAGTTAGAATTTTATTATATGTACAGATTTACAGGTATTTTAAAAAAGTTACTTTTTAAGTCATTTTTATACTTACTCTATACTATTCGGATCCAAGTTGTATATAGCGCGGTCGCTCGCGGAGAGCCTCGAGCGAAGCCGCTTTACATTGTCTGTCTTAAACTCCCACTCTCGTAAGGCGAAGAACGCGAGCACTTCGCTCATAGCACGCATCTTCTGGTCCGCTGCTGTAAGGCTAATCCTAGAGGAAATAATTACTAAAATTATTTTTCTATTGATATTTCTCATACTTTTTCTAAATTGCTAGTATTTTTTTTTTTTTTTTATGGGACGAAGGGGGCAAACGGGCAGGAGGCTCACCTGATGGTAAGTGATCACCTCCGCCCATGGACATCTGCAACACCACAGGGCTTGCAGATGCGTTGCCGGCCTTTTAGAAAAGGGAGGGAGGGAGGAGGGAGAAGGACGGGAGGAGGGATGGGGAGTGGGCCTCCCGGACTCTCACTTACCGGACGAAACGCGACAGCATAGCTGCCACTTCACGCCGGTCTTCTGTGAGAGAGTGGTACTAAACGGGGCGTGCCGGCCCATTCGGCTGCTACCCGAAGGTAACAAGCATGGCACTATATCATTATATTATATATTACATATCATTATATTATATATTATATTATAAATGTATGTATGTATATATTATATTATAAATAACAGCTCCGGATCTAGGGGGGAAAACCGGGGCCTTTGTCCCGGGCGCCTGTTTCAGGGAGCACCAATATATAAATTATAATACAGTATGATTAAAATAATTATAATTGTATAATATAATTGACGTTATTAAAAGGGTGGGTGCCACTAGAAGAGCCGATAAAAAATGAAATAAGTAAGTCATTGTAAACGACTCTCTTCACTTATACATATGAATAATCAATAAATTTAAACTTTTAAGTTTTACAAAAAGAAAATCATTTTTTACGCAACTGCCCAACAAAAGAAGTGTTATTTACTTTTCGTCAGTCTGTCTGTTCATTCGTACCATTTATATTCGTTCATTTGGACCAATTTTGACGGCTTTGGGCGACGTTTTTTGGGACTTTCTATCTCGTTCTATCCCGAGCAAGGCAAGAGTTGCTAGTTATAATAAAATTATTTTTTGGATGTATTTTAATTAAAACGACGAACATCCGCTAAAAGTAAGAAAGTGTACTCACTTCATCTTAATTCCAAGTGTTCGGATAATATATTCTGCGATGTGCAGCGGGAAGGTTTGCAGAAAGTACGCGAGTACTCTCTGTGCGTATCTGAAACAATGGTAATCCATATTATGGTACTGCACATATTTTTTCAAAGCCATGAGCTATACAGTAAAATAACTAAAATAAAAATACATTAAAAACAAAAAAACACAAATAAATAGTTGTAGCTTCACTGCATATTATACAATAAAGTCCTCCGCCCCGTCTGTCTGTCTGTCTGTTCGCTATAAACTCAAAAACTGCTACACCTATTTTCATGCTGTTTTCACCAATGGATAGAGTGGTTGTCGTGGAAGGTTTAAGTATATAATAAGCGGAACCCGCGGCTTCGCTCGTTAAATCTAGGGACAACCCCAGCAAAGAGAGGGAGAGCCACTGGTATAATATATTAAATTTATTCAAAATAATAGTAATAATAGTAACCTGTTATCGACACCGAAGCCGCTGGGGTACCACAGGCAGTTGTCCAGGGGGAACTGCGGCAGGAACTTGTGCAGGGCTTCCTCGAACTGTGTCCAAGAGGTGGGGTTGTCAAATGTGCTGCAATTATACACGCGGACTCCTGGCAACCTGCGGGTATATGGAAGGTTAAGTTATAGTGTATTTTTAGCCGACTTCAAAAAAAGGAGGAGGTTCTCAATTCGTCGGGGACTTTGCTTTTTTTTATGTATGTTCCCCATTACTCGAAGATGGCTGCACCGACTTTAAAATTAAGGAAGTTCTTAAAAGTATTATTTTCTACTTTTTAGTTTAGATTTGTTTAGTTTTGAAGTCGGTTTTTGTTTTTTGTTAATACTTCATATGAAAAACAATCTAAAAATATATTATCAAAATACTTTAGGCAGTTGGAAAATGATATTTTTAGTTCATAAAGTACCTAACAAAATAAATTTTAACATTAAATACAAAGTTTTCAGTATATTTAATCTGTTTTTGAACACAATGAATTAATAGTAGTCGTCATGTCATTACGTCATACGGCTGTGTAAGCAGAAATGATTCCATAACTTCTTCGGTGTTTTTACAATTCTTGTATTCAGGAACAGCACACCAACGATTAGTAGCATAATAACTCATTTTTAAATTATAAACAATTATCAATTTCATACAAATTATCAGCCAATTTGCTTACAAAGCCACCTGACGTCATGACACGTATCGATTGAATAAAAAGTTGGTGATTTTTTTAGTGGTTTATGGCACTACAGAATCTAATTGAGAAACTTTTCAAAATTGGGTGTAATATCCCATTAGTAGAGAAACTTATAGGAATTGCTGGACCAATTTGGCATTTTTTTAAAATGGTTTCTAAATAAAGAAATGGAAACGTTGTTTGAAAAAAATGGGAATTTTAGAAGATTAACATTGGAACAAGATATGTCGGGTAGTTAAACTCTAATAAAAGTTACAATTATTATTTGTATTACTTGAATTAAACTCGAATATGCAGCATTTTTAACGTCCCACAGCTGGCCTCCCTCCAATACAAGAGAGATCAGGCCATAGCCCATTGAACGCTGCCGAAGTGCTAGTTGATACTTCATTAATTTGATTCCGGGTAATCTATGAAACGGCTGGACCAATTTTGACGGAATTTTCACTTGCATATAGCTAATGTTATAAGAAGTAGTTAGGCTGCTTTTACTTTAGAAATTTTATTTATTTTATGCTACAAACTTTTTTGGCAGGGAGCACCTAGGGACGAACCCGAGCGTGTGTATATAGATTGTCGTGATTTTTTTTTATTAGATAGAGTTGGAGAGCTGAATAGTGAATATAGATTACTTTTACGTTTCTTTCGCCAGTTCTTCTCAGGTCAGCGGCTTCTTCCTTCCGAACTGGTAATTGACTCATGTCGTTCAGTAAAAAATTGTAATAATTTTATGCTGAATAAAATATTTTGAATTTGATTTTAAAACTGCAGGAGGTTATCTTATTCCCACGGAAAAACATGTTATATTGAACACAATCCACGACAACTCGTCATATTTATGTATGCATGTGTTTACGAGTATATTTTAATTCTAAACATATAAAATATTATCTAATTGCCTACTAACTTATCAACAGCAGTCTCCCAAGCAACAGCTAGTAGGGTATCTATGGCGATATCGACTGGTAATAAGTCGGCCCTCGCGTTGTGTTTCCTGCAGAAGACGTGAAGCAAGCCCTTGCCGGCGGCGACCGCCACGCCACTCGGCCCGTTGAAGTTCTCGATCCATCCGGGATAGGGATTGCGGAGTGCAGATATCACTGTCAGAAAAAAACAAAAAAATACTCAGTAAAATTAAAATTTGGGCGTCAGAATTAGTGTTGTCTTAGGGCTTTATTCCCTTTTACCCAAGAGAAAGTTTTACATAACATAACTATAAATAATCATATTGCAAAAATTATTAAAAGAGAAAGAAAGAAAAAGAAAAAGAAAGAAAGTTAGGAGTTACGAGTTAATCTTACCTATAGTCGGTCTGAAGATAGCGATAGGGTAGGACGTGTTGGCGCGGCTCTGGACGGCCTCCTCCGCCATGGCTTTGGTAAATGTGTAGGTGTTCGGCTTCGGTTTGATGTATCTGTGAAAAATTTTCTTTGTGAGATTTATATTAAAACTTATTAATAATAGACTACTTCAATACCTTGACAAATTTAAAATCTTATCAGCTTCGCAATACGGTTTTAGACAAGGAAAAAGTACGCAGGATGCCATTCTTGATTTAACTACGCGTGTTACTGATCATTTGGAGTGTAGAAACAAATGTCTGACTGTTTTCTTGGATTTAAAAAAGGCATTTGACACAGTATCTATTCCCATTCTTTTAAAAAAACTAGAAAATATTGGTATTAGAGGTAATCAACTCAATCTTATGACTGACTATCTCAATAATAGAACTCAGCGAGTAAAAATAGGAGATTATACAAGTGATGATCTCAAAATGACTTTCGGTGTACCACAAGGTAGTGTCTTAGGACCTACCTTGTTTTTAATATATATAAACGACCTTTGTAATTTCAAAATAGACAAAGAACATATCTTCTCATATGCAGATGACACTGCTGTAGTTTTCTATGGGAAAACATGGGAAGAAGTCCATAACACTGCAGAAAATGGTCTAAGAAAAATATATTCATGGCTTAAATCAAACGCTCTGACACTTAACACGGATAAGACAAATTACATATGTTTCGCAATAAAAAATAAAACACAGCAATAAAACAACATTAGTTATTTTTCTTCTTATTTTTTTTTATCGCTATAAGGAAACCAAATTGTTTATTCATAAGAAATTGTCTACGGAAGAGCGGGACATCCTGGCACAGGTAAAATTTTTACTTAAAAGGATGTCCCAACAACAAAGTTATGTATTTGTTTAACCTGTTTTATAAATAAAAAATTTTATTATTATTAAAAAAAAATACGGTGTCAACTCACTCTGGAGTGATACTGGACAGCAATGGTGGCGGCACAGCATCTACGAGGGCAAGCAGACGCGGCAGGGAGGTCGGGGCGGGGTACACCTTCTCCTCAACCACGCTAAGCTCAGGGTTGCTGTATGCTGTAGACACGTGGATTAAGGCCTGTAATAATCGTGTATTAATTATTATTTGTGAGTTTAAGTTTTTCATCACTATTAAAAAGTAAGTCGTTTCATTCAAAATAGCCATGACAAAGAATATGCCAGGACTGGCAAAAATGGTTTATTCCGTTTCAAGCAGTTTTCGAGAGAGTTCGAGGCCTAGTAGTTTTTTTATGATGTTTCAAATTGCGTTTGTATGAAGTTTTGTTTCCGAAGTGGAGCAGCCAACTTTTATTAGCTCTAAGTCTATTACTAAATAAATACATTTTAAGGCTCCTGCTAAGATCAGTATCTTAATAATATAATAAAACAGTAACTTAGAAAAAATCTGTACATTAAATATTTTTTAACCGGCTTCCAAAAAGGAGGAGGTTCTCAATTCGTCTGTGTTTTTTTATGTTTGTTACCTCAGAACTTTCGACTGGATGAACGGATTTTGATAATTTTATTTGAAAGCTGGTGCTTCCCGTGTGGTTCCATTTTAATATCGTCCATTTCTGATAATGGCAAGGTGTATTAAGATAGCAGTGAAAGGTTAGCAGAATCGATTGAAACTTATATGGTAAATTGTAGCTAAATAGTTGCTAATTAGTTGCTAAAACCCCGATTTTGTTGCTTTAACCGATTTCGAAAAAAAAGAGTTACTGCTATCTTAACGTTAAGCTAGCAGTAAACTCACGAAATCAGCGATAATTAAACCAAATTAGTACATTAGAATTTGTTGCTAATTTGTTGCTGGAAAATAGTGAAAGAAAATTTGGAAAAACTCTAGAATTGGTTAGTCCTGTAGACATGTAGCTGTATCCATGCTATCTTAACATGCAGTTTTCTAAACAATGCGAAGGCGTGGATTTTGTTGCTTATCGGAAATAACATGAGCATGCCCTAGAGAGTCAGCAACAAAATAAACACTAAAAATCCGCTACACCTGGAGACCTGTAGCCAAGTTCATATAACCTTAACATGCGGTTTTTTACGAAATCGATGACATGGATTTTGTTGCTGATTGGAAATGATATGAGCACACCCCAGAGAGTCAGCAACAAAATAAAAAATAAAAATCTGCTACACCTGGAGACCTGTAGCTATGTACAAAATACATGCTATCTTAGTGTGAAGTTGTCTTAACAATACGATAGCATAGATTTTGTTGCTGATCGGAAATGACATGAGCACACCTCAAAGAACCAGCAACAAAATAAAAAATAAAAATCTGCTACACCTGGAGACCTGTAGACTAATTCATGCTACCTTAACATACGGTTTCTTACGAAATCGATGACATGGATTTTGTTGCTGATCGGAAATGACATGAGCACACCTCATAGAACCAGCAACAAAATAAAAAATAAAAATTTCGCTACACCTGGAGACCTGTAGACTAATTCATGCTATCTTAACATGCGGTTTCTTACGAAATCGATGACATGGATTTTGTTGCTTATCGAAAATGACATGAGCACACCTCAAAGAGCCAGCAACAAAATAAAAAATTAAATTCTGCTGCACCTGGAGACCTGTAGCCATGTACAAAGTTCATGTTATTTTAGTGTGAAGTTTACTTAACAATACGATAGCAAGGATTTTGTTGCTGATCGGAAATGACATGAGCACACCTCAAAGAACCAGCAACAAAATAAAAAATAAAAATCTGCTGCACCTGGAGACCTGTAGACAATTTCATGCTACCTTAACATGCGGTTTCTTACGAAATTGATGACATGGATTTTGTTGCTGATCGGAAATGACATAAGTACACCTCAGTGAGCAAGCAACAAAATAAAAAATAAAAATCTGCTACACCTGGAGACCCGCAGACTAATTCATGCTACCTTAACATGCGGTTTTTTAAGAAATCGATGACATGGATTTTGTTGCTGATCGGAAATGACACGAGCACACCTCAAAGAACCAGCAACAAAATAAAAAATAAAAATCTGCTACACCTGGAGACCTGTAGACTAATTCATGCTACCTTAACATGCGGTTTCTTACGAAATCGATGACATGGATTTTGTTGCTGATCGGAAATGACATGAGCACACCTCAAAGAACCAGCAACAAAATAAAAAATAAAAATCTGCTGCACCTGGAGACCTGTAGACAATTTCATGCTAACTTAACATGCGGTTTCTTACGAAATTGATGACATGGATTTTGTTGCTGATCGGAAATGACATAAGTACACCTCAGTGAGCAAGCAACAAAATAAAAAATAAAAATCTGCTACACCTGGAGACCCGTAGACTAATTCATGCTACCTTAACATGCGGTTTTTTAAGAAATCGATGACATGGATTTTGTTGCTGATCGGAAATGACACGAGCACACCTCAAAGAACCAGCAACAAAATAAAAAATAAAAATCTGCTACACCTGGAGACCTGTAGCCAAGTTCATGCTAACTTAGGTCTCCAGGTGCAGCAGAATTTATTTTTTTATTTCGTTGCTGGCTCTTTGAAGTGTGCTCATGTCATTTCCGATCAGCAACAAAATCCATGTCATCGATTTCGTAAGAAACCGCATGTTAAGGTAGCATGAATTAGTCTACAGGTCTCCAGGTGTAGCAGATTTTTATTTTTTATTTTGTTGCTGGCTCTCTGGGGTGTGCTCATGTTATTTCCGATCAGCAACAAAATACATACTATCGACTTCGTGAAAATCCGCATGTTAAGGTAGCATGAATTAGTCTACAGGTCTCCAGGTGTAGCAGATTTTTATTTTTTATTTTGTTGCTGGCTCTCTGGGGTGTGCTTATGTTATTTCCGATCAGCAACAAAATACATACTATCGACTTCGTGAAAATCCGCATGTTAAGATAGCATGAACTTGGCTACAGGTCTCCAGGTATAGCAGATTTTTATTTTTTATTTCGTTGCTGGCTCTTTGAAGTGTGCTTATGTCATTTCCGATCAGCAACAAAATCCATGCTACCGTATTGTTAAGAAAACTTCACACTAAAATACCATGTACTTTGTACATGGCTACAGGTCTCCAGGTGCAGCAGATTTTAATTTTTTATTTTGTTGCTGGTTCTTTGAGGTGTGCTCATGTCATTTCCGCTCAGCAACAAAATCTATGCTATCGTATTGTTAAGAAAACTTCACACTAAAATAGCATGTATCTTGTACATGGCTACAGGTCTCCAGGTGTAGCAGATTTTTATTTTTTATTTTGTTGCTGGTTCTTTGAGGTGTGCTCATGTCATTTCCGATCAGCCACAAAATTCTTGCTATCGTATTGTTAAGAAAACTTCACACTAAAATAGCATGTACCTTGTACATGGCTACAGGTCTCCAGGTGCAGCAGATTTTTATTTTTTATTTTGTTGCTGGCTCTCTGAGTTGTGCTAATGTCATTTCCGATCAGCAACAAAATCCATGTCATCGATTTTGTAAGAAACCGCATGTTAAGGTAGCATGAATTAGTCTACAGGTCTCCAGGTGTAGCAGATTTTTATTTTCTATTTTGTTGCTGGTTCTTTGAGGTGTGCTCATGTCATTTCCGATCAGCAACAAAATCCTTGCTATCGTATTGTTAAGTAAACTTCACACTAAAATAACATGTACTTTGTACATGGCTACAGGTCTCCAGGTGCAGCAGAATTTAATTTTTTATTTTGTTGCTGGCTCTTTGAGGTGTACTCATGTCATTTTCGATCAGCAACAAAATCCATGTCATCGATTTCGTAAGAAACCGCATGTTAAGATAGCTTGAATTAGTCTACAGGTCTCCAGGTGTAGCGGATTTTTATTTTTTATTTTGTTGCTGGTTCTATGAGGTGTGCTCATGTCATTTCCGATCAGCAACAAAATCCATGTCATCGATTTCGTAAGAAACCGTATGTTAAGGTAGCATGAATTAGTCTACAGGTCTCCAGGTGTAGCAGATTTTTATTTTTTATTTTGTTGCTGGTTCTTTGAGGTGTGCTCATGTCATTTCCGATCAGCAACAAAATCTATGCTATCGATTTCGTAAAAAACCGCATGTTAAGGTTATATGAACTTGGCTACAGGTCTCCAGGTGTAGCGGATTTTTAGTGTTTATTTTGTTGCTGACTCTCTAGAGCACGCTCATGTTATTTCCGATAAGCAACAAAATCCACGCCTTCGCGTTGTTTAGAAAACTGCATGTTAAGATAGCATGGATACAGCTACATGTCTACAGGACTAACCAATTCTAGAGTTTTTCCAAATTTTCTTTCACTATTTTCCAGCAACAAATTAGCAACAAATTCTAATGTACTAATTTGGTTTAATTATCGCTGATTTCGTGAGTTTACTGCTAGCTTAACGTTAAGATAGCAGTAACTCTTTTTTTTCGAAATCGGTTAAAGCAACAAAATCGGGGTTTTAGCAACTAATTAGCAACTATTTAGCTACAATTTACCATATAAGTTTCAATCGATTCTGCTAACCTTTCACTGCTATCTTAATACACCTATAATGGCATCCATGAGAAAAACGTATAAGTCTTAAATTTAAAGTTTGTGCAGGCAAATGGACGAATAATCTCAATATCACGCTAATCGATTTTGACGATTCTTCTTTTATTGGAACTCCAAAATTAACTAAGTTCTTAAAAGTATTATTTTCTACTTTTTAGTTTAGATATGTTTAGTTTTGAAGTCGGCTTTTGTTTTTTTTGTTAAAAATAATTTAAAACAATGACTCTAACGTATTGTGTATTAAATTATATACACCCCATAACAATGCATATTAACATTTTTGTGTGTTTGTAAGACACAGGGCTTGCAAATGCGTTGCCGGCCTTTTATATATATATATATATATATATATATATATATATATATATATATATATATATATATATATATATATATATATATATATATATATATATATATATATATATATATATATATATATATATATATATATATATATATTAAAAATTTTACTAAAAGGGGTACCTAGAGATGAACCAGAGCGAAGCTATTAGCGAGGGTGAGTCGCTAGTATTAGTATGAGTCGCTACTATAATCATTGGTTCTATTGACGACTCGTTTGGTTCAGTTGGTAGTGAATCTACTTCCTGCACCAGCGGTCGCGGGTTCGAGTCCCGCTGGGGGCATTCATTTGTTGAGCACGAATGTTTGTACTCCAGCCATGGGTGTTTATATTTATAATATGTATGTATTTAAAATTTATATATGTAGTATATCAACTAACTGGTATCCGCAACACAAGCACGTCACGTAGCTTACTTGTAATAATGTCCCAACATATTTATTTATTTATATTTATTGAGTCAGTCTTTAGAAAAGAAAGCTGACGGTGGCTAAATCTTAAGAGATACATCAAAACTAAGTATGCATTACCTAACTAGAATATTGCCAAACTGAGGCAAACAAGTCGAAATAAATGACAATGATTCATTATTTTGTATTTAAATTAATGACTTATAACTGGCATATATTATAATTTATATTATATTTTCACTGTACACATATATTTACTTATATAACACAGGTCATAACTCACTTGAAAAAAAATATCAAAAATAAATTTGCATTCAATAACAAATGCTATTATTGTACACATTCTAAATGCGAACCGGATATGAACTATTAATAGGGTATTTTACTCCATATGAAAAATAATCTAAAAATATATTATTAATAGAGCTGAGGCAAAAAGCATTCTGAAAATGTTGGTTTTAGTTCATAAAATAATAAAATAATTTTAAAATTATATTCAAAGTTTTCAGTTTTTTAATCTGTTTTTAAACACCACGAAATAGTAGATGCCACTTTATTACGTCATACCGCCGTGTAAGCAAAAATAAATAATTTGTTTGGTGTTTTTACACTAGTATTCTTGCATTCAGGAACAGCACACCAACGATAAGTAGAATAATAATTCATTTTTAAATTATAAACAATTATCAATTTCATACAACTTATCAGCGCATTTGTTTACAAAACCCACTGACCACAGAGTATTAATGGAGCCCACTGTTCAGCGTTTAAAACCAATGAGGCGAAAACGAAATTGGAAAATGTAGAAATTTAAATGCATTTTATAACACTTATAAAATGTTAGTTATGTTAATTATAAAATGTTAATTGAGACACTTTTCTGCAACGGACCGCAAAACGACTTACTTAGTAGGTACTCACGCCTTCGCCAAAAAAAAACCTCAATGTAATGACCTCAAGTAATTTGTGACTAATTTTGCCTGTATTTTTCATACGATTAAAATATATTATATGTATATGTATATTTATATACTATGTGTTTATGTATATTCAGTCCATTTAAAGGTCCCACTGCTGGGCACGGGCCTCTTTACGAAGGGAATCAAGCCAATGTACACCACGCTGGCCAAGTGCGACTTGGCGGACTGCACACACTGTCTTTCGAAAACTTGCTATGTTCTCTCACTCTTGAACATTGTATACCCTCCCTACAGCCTTGGCCAGGAGCTAAGCTCACTCTCATAAATGAGAAGGACTTGCCCAAACCGAGGGTTGGGGTGGTATACATTCCCGATCCGGAGTCCAAAGACGTCGACAAGGCGCTCTCCTGTCTCCGGATACAAAATGATGGCCTTAATACGGAGCTGTGGAAGATTCTCAACAGGAAGGCGGAGAAGGGCGGAATCACTCTCACCCTCTCCATCGACGACCAGTCTGTTGAGACCCTTCGTAAATCCCATCTGAAAGCCTATTTGGCTTTCAAGTCGGTCCAGTTCCGGATTAAGGGCATCAACCAACCGGCATCAGATCCTGGGAAACTTCCCTCTGAACCTGTGCCGTCTACCTCTCGTGCTGCGGCCGCGGCCGCTGGTGTCGGTGCCAGCGTGACAGCGCCTCCACCATCAAGTGCAGCTGCAACTGGCGCGACTCCCGTGGCTGGGACCAGTGGGGCGACAGGTACTCCGCACAGGTTTCCTCACTCAGGGGGGCATAACAGGGGAGGACAAACCCCCAGAGGCAAGAGCCAGCGCCCCCGCAAACAAAAGGGACTCCGACCCAGCAAGGGACGTGACAAGCGCAATGGGGCTCGTCCCCAGTAGCGCCTCACACCAAACTGGCGATGCCCCCACAAAAATACTCCAAGCCAATCTACACCACGCTATTGCTGCCACAGCCGTGGCAGAACACTCTTTTAGGGCACATGGCATGGATATAGCGCTGGTCCAGGAACCATGGCTCAACGCCAAGTCCAAGATTTTGGGCTTAAATGGAGTAGGTAAGATCCTTTCAAACGAAAATGGCACCAAGCCTAGGGCCTGTATCGTTTTTAAGAAAGGTATTAACTTCTTGCCTGTTACAGAACTTTGCAGTGATGACATTGTTGCTGCAATCACCGTTCTCAGAGGGCGTGGCCAAACTAGAGCACTCGTGTGCTCGGCCTACCTGCCCGGAGAGAAAGCCAACCCCACCGAAGAACTGTCTAAAGTCGTCGACTGCGCTCGAAAACACAAGACAGAACTAATTGTCGGCTGCGATGCAAACGCCCATCACACAATTTGGGGCAGCACTGGTACCAACAAAAGAGGTGAGTTACTTTTCGATTTCCTTCTAGCTAACGACCTTCAAATACTTAATAAAGGCTGTAGTCCAACCTTCGTTACTAAAGCTAGGCAGGAAGTTCTTGATATTACATTCGCTACTGAACAGATCGCCAAACACATAACTAAATGGCATGTCAGTAATGAAAACTCTATGTCTGACCACAAACACATTGTCTTTAGCATACAAGGCTCAATAATTACGGAACCTATAAGGCTTAGAAACCCCAAAGCTACCTCGTGGGTCGACTTCAAAAACCTACTTGCTGAGGCAGCTAAGGATTTCCCAAAATCAATTAAGACACCTGACTCCCTTAACATTTTAAACAACTTACTAACGGAAGGCATCTTAAATGCCTACGAAAATAGCTGTCCTGTTAGGGAATTTAAGGTTAACAACAATACTCCGTGGTGGAACAAAAAGCTAGAACGACTTAGAGTCTCCACACGTCGCTTATTTAATCAGGCTACTACGCCGAACGGGTGGAAACGGTATAGGAAAGCTCTGACTAAATACCATAAACTGATCAGAAAAGCTAAAAGGGCATCTTGGAAACGCTTCTGTGAGAATATCGTCCAAACACATAAAGGTGCGAGAATCCACAAAATCCTTGCCAAGACACCAAATATCTTTCTCGGCTTTTTAAAAAAGCCAGACAACTCTTTTACGACCACAGAGATGGACACGCTGGAACTTTTAAGGACAACCCATTTCCCAGGATCGTACCCTGTCTCCGATAGTGAACTGAACCCAGAGGAATATAGTTTCCACAGGGCCAACAATTATGACTGGAATATGGCCAAGACTATTTTTGGGCCAAACCAGATTAAATGGGCTCTGTTATTCAGAGCCCATTTCATTCAAACCATTTAAATCAGCTGGTGAGGATGGCATTTTTCCAGCCCTTCTACAACAGGGCATGGAACTCCTCATTCCGCATCTGGTAAAACTCTTTAGAGCAAGCTTTGCTTGGGGCATTATACCAGAACAATGGACTAAGGTCAAGGTTACCTTTATACCGAAGATTGGTAAAAGTGACTATTCTCAGCCCAAATCCTTTAGACCAATTAGTCTTACTTCTTTCCTACTAAAAACAATGGAAAAAGTAATCGATCAGCACATCAGAACAAGGTACCTTGTGGCTAGACCACTCTCCTGCAACCAACATGCTTACCAAAAGGGTAAATCCACAGAATCTGCCTTAGTGGCTCTGATCGACAAGGCAGAAAAGTCCCTAGAGGATAAGCAGGCTGCTCTATGTGCATTTTTAGACATTGAGGGGGCGTTTGACAACACACCTACAGCAACCATTCTTAAAGGACTGAATGCAAAAGGTGTTGATGTCACAACCACCACATGTGTGGAATATATGCTCTCCAACCGACGTGCAAATGTAACGCTAAACGAACACTCGCACAACTTCTACACTACCAGAGGCTGTCCGCAAGGAGGAGTACTTTCACCCCTATTATGGACACTAGCTGTAGACCTACTGCTTGTAATCATGGCGGATCTCGACTACGACACACAGGGCTATGCGGATGACCTTGTTGTAATAGTAAGAGGTCCCTGCCTGCACACAATTTCCACCAGGTTACAAGGAGCTCTCAACACTATCGCAAGGTGGTGCAGAGAAAACGAATTATCAATTAATGCTGATAAAACAGTTATTGTACCTTTCACTAGGAAAAGGAAGCTTGAAAGGCTGACCGAACTCAGACTCAACGGCAAAACCCTTAACCTATCAAATGAGGTAAAGTACCTCGGAGTCACTATTGATCAAAAGTTGACCTGGAACGCTCACCTCAACAACATTATGCAAAAAGCCAAAATGGCCCTCTGGATATGTTGTCGAATGGCTGGAGCCAAATGGGGCCTCAAACCCAAAATGGCTCTCTGGATGTACACCGCGGTAGTAAGGCCGATTATAACATACGCCTCAGTCGTGTGGTGCAACAAAACCAAACAAAAGACAACAATTAGTAAACTAGACAGTGTTCAACGGACGGCATGTCTAATCATCACGGGAGCCTTCCATTCGGCACCAGGCAACGCTCTAAATGCACTGTTGGACATAGCTCCGCTATATCTCCATGTGCAAAAAGAAGCGAAATCTTGCCTCTATAGGCTCTGTACACAATCGAATGTAAAGTTGCAGTCGCAACATATGAACAAACTTAAAGAATTGACATTCGAACACAATACTCTAAAGATGCCAGCAGATGGCATGAACACAGAGTTTAACTTTACAAAACAATACAAAATAGATCTTCCCAACCGGGGCATGTGGCTAAACGGCCAAGAGTCACACAAGAAGGGAAGTCATGTATGGTTTACGGACGGATCCAAGAAAGGGTCTGATGTAGGGTGCGGAATCTATGGCCTTAAGCCTAGGTTTGACATGAGTGTCAATCTAGGTAAGGAGGCCACTATCTTTCAGACTGAAGTCTTCGCCATCAATAAATGTGCTGAAGTCATCCTGGAGAGAAAACTTAGAAACCAAAATATCTACATCAACTCCGATAGCCAAGCAGCAATATTGGCTATAGATTCTCTTGAAACCAACTCTAAGTTGGTTAAGAACTGCATGGATAATCTGAATGTCCTGGGCACATCCAACAGAGTTACCCTCAGATGGGTCCCAGGTCACTCAGGTATAGATGGGAATGAAAAGGCAGATACATTGGCTAGGATGGGTGCTGAAACCCCACAATGCGGTCCCGAGCCTTTTTGTGGTATTGCCAAACAACATGCCTATTCAATTCTCAAAAACCACTGCAATCGCAAAGCACTTCAAGAGTGGCAATCCACCACTGGACAAACTCACTCCAAAGCGCTAATTAAGGGGTATTGCAAAACCTTTACAAAAGAGCTGCTTCAACTCAACAAGTATAAAACCAGTGCAGTAACCAGAATACTAACCGGCCACTGCAAACTCAATAAACATATGTTTACCCTCGGCCTAAGTCAGTCCGCAATGTGCAGACTATGCCATGAGTCAGAGGAATCTGCTATGCACATCCTCTGCTCGTGCGGACCACTCATGCACCGCAGAAGTATCTACCTAGGGCAGCATATCATGCAACCAGAACAGATACAGAAGCTCTCTGCTCAGAAAATCTGGAAGTTCCTGGAATCAACAGGACTAAGCGGAGAACTCTAAATATATTTTATGAAGGGAGCTACAATGGACCAGAACTGGTCGACGTAGCTAGGGCCGTCCTCGGCACCACACCCAACAACACAATAATAATAATAATAATGTTCTCTCAGACATGCAGGTTTCCTCACGATGATTTCCTTCACCGTAAGACAAGTGGTAATCATGTTAGAAACGTTTCGCACATGAAAATATCAGAGGTGCTTCGTGCTAGACTTGGATTTAAACTCACGTCATTGGTTATCCAAACGAGCGCGTTATCTTTGGGTATTGGACTATATAGTGTGTATAATTTTTCAAGATTAGTTCATAGAAGTCTGATTTTACAGCTTTGATAATACCTGCAAATTAGGAAGAGTGTCACAAATGTCCATGAGCCGCGTCACTGAGAGCACGTTCTGCTCCACGGCTGTGGGCAGCGCCTCGTCGAACTTGAGCGTGGCGGCCGAGTGGAACACTATTGACACCTGCTTAACAATTATAAGGATATTAGAACTGAAAATAGGAACTTTAATTAATGAAAAGAAGATAGATGTAATGTTATGCCATAGAAGAAATACTGACCTAAAATATTTGATAGATCAGTATTGATTTAATTCATATATATAATAAAATTCCAAATAAGTTGAATCTGTACATTTATTATTTGGAAAATCTGTCTGTCTGTGACCGCATCACGGGCACTGAACAGATTTTGATGAAATTTGATATGATAATAGCTGGTTATCATGGTTAATAATGAATATAAGATTCTTTATACTAGGAAAATATTTAATTTCTGAGAAATCTTTACTAATCCAAGAAGGGCGAACCCGAGAGAGATGAGGGTGAATGTACTAGTTATATTATAATTGTGTACTGATGTCATTTATAGATGTACATCGAATTTATGACATGGCCAATTGGAGAAAGGTTTTTAGTCAAAACCGCAACCGAAGTAACTTGAGAAATTAAAGTATTATTAGAGAAATGAAGAGAAAAACTTAAAATATTTCCATAAATTTAAGAATTTAACTAAAAATATGTTCCATACCTCTTGTAATTGCTTCAAGTAAGCGGCCGGTATGCCGAGGCCCGGCTGCGCGACGTCGCCGGGGACTATACACAGCTTGTCGAGCTGGGACGGGTTGTTCTGACGGACCACATCGAACACCTATAAAATAAATATAAAAATAATACCTTCTTAGGTTTACGCGAATATCCGACATTATAAATGAAACTACCTTTTCGGATTTTGTCGCGGATTTATTTTGATATTTGGTTCCCGACGTTTCGAATACTTTACAGCAGTACAGTTACAGTGACCATGATTGCTGTATCCGAAAAGATAGTTTTATTTAAATATATAAATAAACTAGAAATTCCCGCGGCTCCGTAATAGTTGTAATCACTATTAAAAATAGTGATTAGTGGTAGAAAGATAAAAATTTAGGGTTATAAGTATTTTTTGTTTCCAAATCTTAAAAATAAAAAATCTGGAGAGGGCCATCGACCCTACCTACCACCTAATCTCAGACTTATAAAATATATATTAAAAAAAAATCATAAAAATCCGTCAAGCCGTTCCGGAGGAGTTCGATAACAAAGACTGTGACACGAGGTTTTTATATTTTAGATAAAAGCACCTGGGTATAAGTAATTATTGTAGTTATATTATATTAGTTGTAAATGATTTACAATATTTTATATTCACTATATAGTTAGCTCAATAACATAGTGAAGGTGCATTTTACTGTAAGTTGGTTCGATTACCATTTAGGTAAACTTTGAAAAAAATTAAAGCAAAATATTTTATTCAGAATAATGAATAATAAATGTAATTTTTACTGAAGCCTGAGAAGAACTGGCGGAGGAAAAAACTCAGCGGGACTTATGTTCTGATTCTTTTGCAAATTATATTGTATATTCTTTATTGCACAAAAAGTAAACAGAACAGTAATAATACAGAAAAGTTGTGACCAAAGGTGGACTTATCTCTATGAGAGATCTCTTACAGTCAACCCTGCATGTGAGAAATAGTGTTAAGAGCGGGACAAAAAGAGAAAGTGCACAGAGACAAATTGAAAATATGTTTAAGGGTAAAACATACATAAATAAAATATATACTTAAATACAATGAATATACAATTATATACATATATACATACAGACATACATACATACATACATACATACATACATACATACATACATACATACATACATACAGACATACATACATACATACATACATACATACATACATACATACATACGTACATACATACATACATACATACATACGTACATACATACATACATACATACATACATACATACATACATACATACGTACATACATACATACATACATACATACGTACATACATACATACATACATACATACATACATACATACATACATAATATATACATACACACATGTGTGCTAAATACAAGTGATTACTAGACGAAATGTAGTTAAATTAAATTTGAGCAAAAAAATATTCTTTTAACTTTACTTTAAACGCGGCAATAGAAGGGCTCTCCAGTAGGGCTTTAGGGAGTCTGTTCCATAATACTGCAGCACGCACTGAGAAAGAATTTTGTAGAAACTTGGTGTTATTTTTTGGAAAATCAAGCCTCATAGTGAGGCAGGACCGGCAGGAACGTGTAGGAGTAGGAAGGAGGTTAAACCGGGAACGGAGGTATGAGGGGGAGTTGTGGTTATGAAGGATGTTAAACATAAAAGAAAGGGTGTGCATATCACGGCGAAGATGGATAGGGAGCCACTTAAGCTGAGTTCGGAAGTCGGAGACATGATCATACTTGCGCAGACCATAGATAAAGCGTATGGCGAGATTTTGAAGACGCTCTAGTTTATTCAGTAGCTCCTCTGTCACATCCAAATAGCATACATCGGCATAGTCGAGTATTGGCAGGAGAAGAGATTGCGCAAGCATAATTTTGGTTTTGAAAGGTAGAAAATTATAATTTACAATAATTCTGTTATAAAATTTTTGCTTGTATAATATCCTTTAGCACACAAACGTTCTCCTCAAATAAGCGAATGTTGTTTGATGACTTTAATTTAAGGTACTTTTCTTCCATGTCCCATACATTTTAGGTTTTGTTTTTTTTGAGTTGAGTTAATCTATAAGTAAGTAACATCTAAACTGTCTAAATAAGTGTATAAATAAAAACCTGTGATTGCTTAAGTCCGTGTAAACGTTTCTCGGGAGCCTCTCCCTTCTTGTACCTCAGCAGCAGGTGCAGCCGGCCGACGTCGGGGCATGTGGACAGCAGGCGCTCGATCAGCACCTGGGGTTATGAACAACGATCTTAGTACTTTCTTTGAATGTACGAAATATTGACATATAATACAATCCTAATTGTGTCGAATCTGTAGGTGTGTTATCCATATATTTTTTGAACAATCTTATTGAAAAAGTCATATTATTTTTGTCTGTCTGTCTGTCTGTGACCGCATCACGAGAAAACCACTGGACCGATTTGATGAAATTTGGTATGATGGTAATCACCATTTTCGAGGATTTCGAGGTTTCGAGAGAGAGAGGGAGGAAATTTCGAGGTTTCGGGTCAACAAATAAGATGCTTTTTACTATGGGAAATATGATATCTCTACAAACCTTTACCTAAGTAGGTATACTTATTGTTAATTCATACCTACCTAAGGATGAGTCCGAGCGGAACGGGGCTAGCTTTAAATAAAAATGTATTTTGAGATATTTTTGCGGATTTATTTTGTTTTTCGGTTTCCGATATAACGAATGTTTTACAAGTCAATGTTACCCCAATCCGCGAAAAAATCCAAAAAGAATTTTATTTTTTTAAATCAACCTATTAGCGCGTCCGATGTCCCTTACGGCCACTACTCCTCTCTCTTTCTAGTTTTTATCTAAATCCGTTCAGCCATTTTGGGGTAACATACCCGTAGGTATATGTATTCAGCCCTTTTTAACGTCCCACTCCTGGGAGTGGGCCTGCCTTCTGGTTTCCTCACGATTTCCATAAAAACATCAGAAATTCGAGACCCGGATTTGAACCCGCGTCACTCGGATATCCAAGCGAGCGCATTACCACTGGGCTACCACTGTCACTCGTAACTCGTACATACAAAGAGTAAAAGCCTTCGCATAATAGGTATAATATCCATACTAATATTATAAATGCGAAAGTAACTCTGTCTGTCTGTCTGTCTGTCTGTTACCTTTTCACGCCTAAACCACCCAACCGATTTTGCTGAAATTTGGTATGTAGATAGTTTGCATTCATGAGAAGGAAATAGGCATATTATTTTTTGGAAATTCAACCCCTAAAAGGGTTAAAAGGGGTGGCAAAGTTTGTATGAGAAAAATATTTTTATTGCACATTTTTGCATGAAACTTTGAATTAATGCTTTTTAGTACAAATGATGAAACACGTATTTCAGGGTTTTTCGAAATTCACCCCCATTGGGGGTTAAGGGGGGTGGCTAAGTTTGTATGGGAAATTTAATTCTATTGAAATATTTTGCATGACACTGAAATAATGCTCTGCAATACAAATTAAGAGGGCCAGTACTTTAAATGGGGAATCAGTCCTTGGTACATTATAAGTACCAGTATATAAGCAAAAATGTTTATTTTGTTCACTCTTAGCGCGAGCGAAGCCGCGGGCACCGCTAGTCAGTAATATAATTAAAAAGAACAAGTGACACGTTAAAATTAAACAGTACATTAATTTAAAAGTTTGTTTTTATAATGTCTTAATTTACATAGTAAATTATATTTTTTTCTTATTTTCAATGTTCAAATAAATAAATTAAAATTAAATAAATTATTTTTTAGCTATTTTCGCTACAAACCGCCGCAAAAAAATTGTTTTACAATTTTTATGCTTAAATAACAACAAGCATTTGTGTATTTATTGTCCGTCGTTATACTGGTGTTGTACTTATGTTGTATACATAAGTAAAGTACACTCTGTTGGAAAAACCTACTTAATATAGCCGATGTAAATATCTACCCGTGTTTGCGCGAAGGGGATCGCACTCATGACTTCGAAGTTCAAATGAAAGTTATGTCTCTACTACTTATATAACGTGTATTTTATCAACCCCTAAAAGGGTTAAAAGGGGTGGCAAAGTTTGTATGAGAAAAATATTTTTATTGCACATTTTTGCATGAAACTTTGAATTAATGCTTTTTAGTACAAATGATGAAACACGTATTTCAGGGTTTTTCGAAATTCACCCCCATTGGGGGTTAAGGGGGGTGGCTAAGTTTGTATGGGAAATTTAATTCTATTGAAATATTTTGCATGACACTGAAATAATGCTCTGCAATACAAATTAAGAGGGCCAGTGCTTTAAATGGGGAATCAGTCCTTGGTACATTATAAGTACCAGTATATAAGCAAAAATGTTTATTTTGTTCACTCTTAGCGCGAGCGAAGCCGCGGGCACCGCTAGTCAGTAATATAATTAAAAAGAACAAGTGACACGTTAAAATTAAACAGTACATTAATTTAAAAGTTTGTTTTTATAATGTCTTAATTTACATAGTAAATTATATTTTTTTCTTATTTTCAATGTTCAAATAAATAAATTAAAATTAAATAAATTATTTTTTAGCTATTTTCGCTACAAACCGCCGCAAAAAAATTGTTTTACAATTTTTATGCTTAAATAACAACAAGCATTTGTGTATTTATTGTCCGTCGTTATACTGGTGTTGTACTTATGTTGTATACATAAGTAAAGTACACTCTGTTGGAAAAACCTACTTAATATAGCCGATGTAAATATCTACCCGTGTTTGCGCGAAGGGGATCGCACTCATGACTTCGAAGTTCAAATGAAAGTTATGTCTCTACTACTTATATAACGTGTATTTTATCAAATTTAATATTTATATTCGAGTGTCTATCATGATTACCACTTGTCTCGTAACCTAGCAAGTTGTCGAAAACCATGTGAAATCCGCCAACACGGACTAGGCCAGCGCGGAGGAGTATGGCCTGAGTCGTATTGAGGGAGGCCCGTGCCCAGCAGTGGGACGTTAAAAAAGGCTGAAGACTAATATTTACTTTTACGAAGCATTAATTCCACGATAATGGCCTTGTCACAAAAAAGATACCTATTAAAGATTTCTTTCCATTAACAATCAAATCGAGGGACAAAGCTAGTGCTATAGTACAAGAGCTAAGGCTTCAGCGTAAGGACCTACTATTCGGTATGTACATAAGAAACATTAACAAAGCCGGCGTTAGTGGGGTAGGATGACCACCCAGGGCGCAGGATAAGATAGGCTGCTGCATGCGAAAGGGAAGAACGCACCGCTGGTGTTTCTAGTAAATTTCCTATATTATGTAATAATATAGTGAACAGAAACAGTTGAATTGTTCTTTTTTTAGTAGTCAGTAAGTAAAAACGGTTATCGATAGGGGTGCCGTAGAAATATCGCCCAGGGCGCTGGTAGTGCTAAAACCGACTCTGGCCTCAACATACACATAAAAATAAATTTTTTGCCTTCTAGTGACCTTTCTTTAAGAACGACAATAGATTCCTCATTACGACGCCATTACTATCCATAACTGCACGCGGTAATGAATTTGTTACCAAATAAGACAGTCATTGCTAAGTCGAAATATCTCATCCGCAAGGCTGACCTCCGTCGTACAGTCACCCTTATACGTATATAATTAAAAAGTTGAAAATCAGTTTGTCTGTCATAGCGAAAACAGCTGAAGAGATCTTAGCACAACTTTTTGGCTATATTGGAGACTGGCGTTTCTGATTTTCTAGAATTACTCCATTTATAGAGTAGTAGTGAATGTTAGTGGGTGAAAAATAAGACGCAAAATGTGTTTTCAAATCGACCCAGTTGATTTTCAGATTAATGTGTTCAAAGAATCTATTTAGCTTTATACATTGGTAGAAAACTTCATAAAAGAATATAAAAATTGATCCATGAACATAAAAAATCAGGGCCTATAGCCAACCGGCATTCGTTATGAAGCGATTCGATTTCTACAATCGTCATCGCTTAAACGCAGCGTATGCATCTTGAACTTTAAATCACTAATAATTGAAATGAATGTACATTGTCTACCATCATCTATTCGGTGACAACAGATCACGTGACATATCTAAGTCATATGTCAAACCCATACATTTTGGACTTTTCTACTATCGCTTTCGCTAATCGATTGTTACTTTGTCTAGGCCCTCAGACTACAAACAAAAGAGAATATTAACAAAGGACCATAGTACCTTTAATATGTACTTACACAAGGAATAGTAACTAGACTGTAAAATCCCATTATTTTAATCTAAATATATAAAAGCGGAAGGTCATTCACTCATCACAAAATATCGAAAACCGCTTGGCGTATATGGCAGGGAGGTAGTTTTTGGTTAGTAAACGTCCGCTAAGAACGGATTTTGCGACAGGGCCGGATTAAGGAGGTCTAAGGGCTCTCGCAAATTTGAATTACAGTTGTGCTCTAAGAAAATGAAGCGTACCTAAGGACGAACCCAAACGAAGTGAGGGTGACACGTTAGTAATATTATAAAGACGAAATTTTGGATAGATGTTTGTAACTCATCCATGCCCGAACGGATGAACGGATCTAGATAAAATTTAGACCAGAAATAGATATAATAGTCTGGTATATCATAGCCTGGAATAGTACATAGGTTACTTTCTATCCCGTAAAAAGTTACGTGTATGATACATTTTTCTCTGGGTACGAGTACTGGGGCCTCGCCCTCGCTTTAGATTTGGCGCGAGCGAAGCCGCGCGTTCCGCTAGTAAAAGTGTACAAAAACTTGACAAATTATATACTAAAACCTTCCTCGAAAACCATTCTATCCATTGGTGAATACAGCATGAAAATCGGTACAGTGGTTTTTGAGTTTATCGCGAACAGACAGACGCGGTGGATGACATTTTCTTATAATACGTAGTGATTGACTGTCTGTTCATCGCCAGAACAGAAAATGGCTATCATAATAATTATATTACTCTATAATGGTCACTCTTAAGTTTTAATTGTAATTTTTATTGCATATATTATGGGTTTTGTTTACGTTTACAATAAATGATTTATTATTAGTATAATAAGTTAATTTAATATGATTTATAACTATTTTATTGAGTTTTGTACACGAGTTGTTGGAGAAAACACTTAATGTCGAGTATAATTATTATTTATTTTATTGGTCAATTCTAAACGTTTCTAGGTATTTAAATCTATGACTGTGTCTTCTAAGGGCTTAACACACTATGTTACATTACGTTACTACATAGCCAAAATATATAAAAATAAAGTTAAAAAGTAATAACCCGACTACCAAAAAAAGGGGTCTAAAAAGGACGAAACAAGGAAATTTGAAATAAAAATCCCGAAATGCTTAGGTACAAAAATGGTCAAGGTAGAGTCGTGGTCGCATACTGTATACTATACATATTCGTACCAAAGCCTATGAAATATAGTGCGATACACTAATGTCCCAAGCGAGTGTATGGCAGATTGGGCTGTCGCGTCCGTTGACCGACTGTTCAAAGGCTTTGCTTGTACCAAGTCTGTTCAATGGAGGTGTTCCTGGCACCCATATTTAGTTAATGCTTAACTCATAAGGCTTTGAACCTACAATTTCTACATATATCTTTAAAGAGTTACAACTTACATAATATACGTACGTTTATGTTAAAGATCTTGGTGTCTTATTTGACAGCAAACTTAAATTCAACAAACACATTGATTCAATGACGAGCAAATGCTATAAACTGTTGGGCTTTGTCCTCAGAAATTGCAAAGATTTCCGCGATCCACTTACAAAGATTATACTTTACAAAACGCTTGTTAGAAGCTCCTTAGAATATTGCAGTATTATCTGGAATCCTCATTATGAGGCTTATAAAAAGAACATAGAAAGAGTTCAGAAGAGATTCCTCTGGCACCTGTGCTATAGCGATAATTTAATTAAACAATTGCCATCATATAAAGACCGAGTTAAACACTATAAATTAGACACACTTACGATACGTAGAAGTTTGTTGGATATGACTTTTTTAGTACTTAGTCTCTGCTTTAGAAATAAATGTCCCAACTAAACTACCTCGCTGTAAAACGTACAATCCATTCCATATTTGCAAATCCAAATCAAACCTGGGCCTTTATTCTCCTTTAAATAGAATATTAAATCAATACAATCGTTTACACAAAATTTCTGATATTGACATATTCTCAAATAAAATTGATAAATTTAAGTCTCTGATATTAGGTTTTTTGAGAGATACTTATGGTGATAGCTTATAACTTATCTTTGTGTTTATTGTTATGATAAGTATTTTTAGGTTAATATTGCTAAAGTTTTTTTCTCAGTATTGTTTTAGTTATGTTATTGCATTACTGTCTTAAAACATAATATGTACAAATTGTCATATTTATTATTAAAATTCAAAGTGTTGTGTATTATTTTTTGAAGCTCAGTGCAACAGTTTATGCATGTCGTGGTTGCCTTTAATTATGATTACAGTCAGATTTAGCTTGGTATTTTATGTTTGTATGTCATATTACTGTATATCATGTTGGTGATCCTAAAATAAAATAAAATAAAATAAAATAAATAAAATACCTTATAAAAGTAGTTTTCATTGTAAGAGTTTCGCTCTGACTCTAATATATAAATTTGCTTATCATACTTGTAAATTATTTATTTATGAATTACCTAATACTTTTCTCTATCCTACTTATCCGACGATACCACAAAAGTGGCTTAGCACGTCTCACGTAAACATTGTTTAATTGATATATATCTCGTACTTTAGCTACAAAATTGTCATGTTGTCTACATAAAAATTCCATATTTACGAGTAAAGTGTCTGTGACATACGGACATACGTAACTACACGACTAAATTATTTTTAAGCTATTGCATAGCTTCTATCGCGGGCCTTGAGCGTGGAGACCGAATCCAGAAATTCCGTAACGAAAATAACGTGATATTTCATATTATTTTACAAACAGCTCCCTCTAGTATTGTATACAGATTACATATTGTATTCAATAGATGGCGCTTTTTAACATTTTTTTTTTTCAATAATGACATGGGTGTCATTTTCAAGATTTCTCGGGGTGCTGATTGCGAAAATGAGGTCCATTTTCAAATCCAAGATAGCGGACATCCGGGTTTTTTTCAATAGATAATAAAAATATTTTGAACAATATTAAATTCTCATTTATTTAATAAAAGAAAAAAAATTGTTTTCTTATCGGTCACCACGCTCAAACTTGAACTTGAATTAATATCAAAGAAAAAAAACAAAGGAAAAAATACTGCATAAATAAAATAAATAAATAATTATAATTGCATAAGTTGATAAAAACAGCTATGCAATAGCTTTACCGCGGCAGTCTCCGAGTGCCACACGTCTTTTTTTTGCATTTAACTCGTGGAACCTTAAAATACTATCGTTTATACTTACTTTTCCCATAAAGCCGGTAGCGCCGGTGATGAACACGTCCCTGCCCGCGTAGAACTGTGGCAGCAGCGCGTCGCACGGTGACTTAGGCCTCGCCACCATCTTTTACCTGAAGAAAAGAATAGTTATATAATAAATTACGAACAGATATAAAGGAATCAAAAACAATTACAACATTTACAAAATTCTCAAATATTATATTTTAAAAATATGATGTAAAACGTAGTCTGTGCTATTTCCATGATTTCTTTATTCTTAGTGCTTTGCTTTGAATTGTTTTTGCTATTTTGTTTGTCGCTTGAAATATTATTTTTAAAGATTTCCCACATGCCATGTTTTACTTGCAAATGTAACTTGTATTTTTCAACTATAAGATGTAACGTTTTCCGACTGAATCTGATCAAGGCGGCCAATCTCATTGAGACAAGCCAACTGCGCAGGAGATATTATAGTACACAAGTGTACGCGCAGACACAAGTGCACTCTCCGTTCTT
Source organism: Boloria euphrosyne (assembly GCA_951802675.2). Taxonomy (NCBI): domain Eukaryota; kingdom Metazoa; phylum Arthropoda; class Insecta; order Lepidoptera; family Nymphalidae; genus Boloria; species Boloria euphrosyne. Next base: position 6,937,550 of record OX637900.1, on the reverse strand, counting down.
GTCATACACATATACCTCTAGGACGACTACTCAAGTCCTAAAATGGCAGTTAAAACACCACCAAGTAGCCAATTCCGGGCTGTTACTAAAGCTTAATAAGCAGAAAGACTCAATAACTAAGCTTGGTCTGACCCGGGAATCGAACACAGAGCTACCGACCCACTACAAACCACTGTAGACGTACTATTTCAATTTTCCAAAAAAATATTTAATGTACAGATTGGACTAAGTTAGAATTTTATTATATGAATAAGTAGATTTGCATTCCTTAGAGCCCGACATTACAATTTGTATGTCCCGACGACTTCCTTGCGATCTATCAACAATGTATTATGTACTACAGTCTACAGTCGGCGTTTTGCCAATCGATAAAATAACTCGCATCCTTAATCCCATAAATAGCTCAGTACTTGTGAATGGGCTCGTTGACGTACGACAGGTAGCTACTGAACTTATCAAATCAAATCAAATGAAAATTTTCTTTATTCAATTAGACTTTTACAAGCACTTTTGAATCGTCATTTAAACATTACGTAAACATTAAATTAAATGTCAGTCTGTAAGTCTGTGAGTTAGCTCGGAATGCCTGTTCTACTGAGAAGAGCCGGCGAGAAACTCAACAGTTGCTCTTTGCAAAAAAATATTTGATAACAATATTTATCTATTTATCCTACGTGAGACACAACAAGACATTAATCCCACACATTTACATCTTCTAAGTATTCACTGATGGTGTAATAAGCCTTATTCAATAATGTATTTTTAATTTCAGACTTGAATTGCTCCAAAGGTAAGCTCAATATGGGCATATAAATAACATAAGAAATGTTTGTCTGTGAGTCAGAAATATTGAAAAAGTATATTTTAGATAATTAAATTGTTTCAAAGATTAATTTTACACTTTTAGTTACCGATGTTTTATGTTTGGTGATAATTTTGGACTTGTGGAGTTGTTTTGATATAACTTCAATCGTAGTATTGTGTTATGCCATAATCACAAAATCAGTTTTCTCGCGCACATTTTGCAAAACGAATGAAGCAGGTTCGAATTTGCACTTTGGATGTTCATTTGCGAATTATTTTCGACATGATTACTACTTGTCTTAAAAAAATATTCTTTTTTTCAATGATTACTACTTGTCTTACGGAGAAGCAAAACATCGTGAAGTAACCTGCATGTCTGAGAGAATTTGATAAGTTTTCGAAATATTTGCTTAATCCGCTAATCCACACTTAGTCGGCATAGTGGACTATAGTCTAATCCCTTTTGAAATGAAGGCAGGCCCACCCCCAGCAGTGGGACGTTAAAAAAAGCATACTGTACAGCATCAAAAGGTGTACAGCTCTATGTAGAAAAGGGTTCCAAACTAAATAAAAATGTGCAAGTTCGAAGCCAGGGGAAATGCCTAGTCAAAATAAAAAAAGACAAAGTATTCTTTACCTTTCGCAATTATTAGACACATTAGCGAACCTTCGACACGAGCTGAATTAAAGAAAGAAAAAACGAGGACACGTTTATCATGTAATATCAAACGTGTGCGAAATTCTCCACAAACATACATACATATGTAAATTTATATACTACTTGTACAATTTCCATATATAAATAAAATTCACAGCTATTCTTAACTTATTCAAAACTAAACTAGCGATTCACCCTCGCTTCACCCGAGTCCGTCCCCACTAGGTGCAGCTGCCTACTAAACAAGTTCGTAGCACAAAAAATGAAGGACTTTCATACAAACATGCAAGAGCCCTTAGACCACCTAATTTCGGCTCTGTAACAAAATCCGTTCTTAGCGGACATCTACTAACTACTACTAACATCTACTAAACTACTTCCCTGCCAAACATCGTCATTTCATTCATTCATACGTCTAGCGGTTTTCGATATTTCGTTATGAGTGACCTTTCGCTTTAGAAGATGTGGAAGTGACCTTTTCCGCTAAGCCGCTGAACAGATTTCGATAAAATTTGTCAATCTAGTAGTACGTAGTGCCGAGGACAGAAACTAGTATAAAATTAGTCATTACTGTAAGGTTTCGCTATTTTAATGTAAAATAAAATAGTTTTTAATTTGTTAAACTGGCCATTTTGTAAATCTGGTAGTCAAAATTATGAAAATTGCTATAAAAATAAAGAATATTATAATTAATATAAAAAGAATGACAGGACGAGAGGATGGGGAATAAACATAGAGAAAAGTAATATGTACCTGGAAAAAATAAGAAATTGTTTAAATAATAAGAACTTAAATGAACTAAAATGATGAACTGTCACCGAATTTGTATAATAATAGCTATAAAAAATGTTTTACTAAAAGCTGAAGCGGGTTTTTAATAACGTCATTTATTACTATTAAAATCGGTTAAAGCTTATCCCAGCCATTGCCATTAAAATTAATTCGGTCTTTCATAAGAGAACTATTATTATTATTTAGAAGTTATAGTTGCCATTTAGCAAAATGAAAATTTCTGTCTCCAAAATATAAGCTAAGTTAGTACTTTGCTCGCTGTTTGTGTGTCCTTTAACCTTTTGTTATACATTTTATAGCTTTATTTAGACCGTTTAGGAAGCGCATGTATTCATTCATCGCATAGCTGAATGATGTTTTATTTGAAATTAAATTATCATGACGTTTGACAATTATTGCATTTTTATCATAATTAAAATTGGAGCAGTTACATTATAGCTACGGGGCAGAGGCTGACTACCACCGGACGCGTCCCCGGGTGGCAGAAAGGGGAGTGCCACTCGCTCCTGTCTGGACCCGACAGGACCCGTTTGCGAGAAATGCATTTCCCAACGTTAAAAAAAAGTTACATTATAGCTACTTTTTAGTGAAAAAATTTTCAGAACCAAAATTCTATTACTAATTTACAAAGTTTACCTCTTTACTGTAGGCAAATGAACGTTGAAATTAAAATTCGCGTTGAATATTCCTTTCAGTACTTTAAAGTTACTCATTAACTAATAAGCTCGAAAACTACTGAACGGATTTTCATGCAGTTTTCAGCAATAGAAGGAGTGTTTAATGAGAAATGTGTAGGTGTATAATTCATCAAGGTTTTGTGTTAATTCGCTGAAATATGAAGATGATTGTTGAAGATGTCGGAAAAGCTTATGCCGACATAGAGCTTTACTGGCGTCGTGTTAACTAATAAAGTTATATATAAATAATGTATTACAGAATTATTCGTCTTAAAAAGATCTTCTTATGAAACTATATCATCTCTATATACAAGTACCTAGGGAAGTACCCGGGCGGAGCAAGGGTCAGTCAATAGTTAAAAAATAAAAAAAACTTAAAATGACGAAAAAATTAAAAAATTTCACCCCCTTCCTCCAGCTGGAAGTAGTTAAATTTCGAGAGAAGTGGTTTGCAAAAGTCCGAAAAACAAGTGACATCACTAAAAACCATTTCTCATTCAAAGACAACACTAGTTAAGTGTCTATTGTATTGTCTTTACGTCACGAGAATGGAACAGTTTTACGACGCATGGAATTATTAATATAGAAAATAATTTATAAATCAGTGAAAAAATATTGAATATTTTTAATAAATAACTGAGAAATTAATTTAAGCGTCGGTCGTCCGGGTCGAGTGCGTCACGACGCTATTCTTACAGCGCTTTAATAATTTGTTACGAGTATTGTATTTAATACAAAAAAAATGTACATTACCAGACATTTTTAGCTAGATGTGTTGTTTGTACCTTGTGACACCGCTTCCCGTGTCAGCGGTCGCGGGTTTGAGTTCCGCTGTGGTATTTATTTGCGCCATGACCAATAATACCCCAGCCATGGTTAATTATAGTTATATATAATATGTAGTGTATCAACTATCTGGTATCCGTAACAAAAGCCTCAAGTCCCAATATATTTAAATTCATAGAACTATTTCTTGGAACGATGCAAATTGTTATTTTCCTTTTAAACACTGACACCTTATTGACTTCAAATATATAATATTGACATAAAATATGTATCTGCTACTGTACAGTGTACAGTGTACGGACTGTGTAGTCTCTAGTGTGTACACATCCTTGATTCAAGCGACTTTATGCGGAAATTATACGGTATACACTCAACGTCCCCGGCTGGGCGTTAAATATTAATATCCGTATCTTAATTAAGTAGATTATTTTTGGATAATGCATTCAGACTACGAGCCTACTAAATGGCGGACTTCACATGTTTTCGAAATTTTGCTAAATTTTCTCAGACGTGAACTCTCTTCACCTAATGTCGATAATCTTATTAGAATTGATTCACACATAAAAACATTATATGCGCGAGATACAGGATTAGAACCCGCTTCATTCGCTTTCGCAAGGAAGCGTTCTTCATGGCTTCCACTGCGCCTAAGAGAAACTACTATTATATATGTATATGCGAGACTTTGTATGTATACAACTTCTGGTATCCTACCTACCTACGATAAGGAAACCTTAAAATGCAGCCCATCAGGATACGTCTGAAGAACTTTGTGCTCAGTAAATATTTAATGCTCATGCCATGTTTTGTGTCTACGGATTAAATAGAAATCTCACGTGTTTTGTGACATTAATGACTTTTTAATTACAGGCTGTTATAGCTTTTTCTATTTAAATGCTCAGGTATTTAAATTTTATATATTTTTAAAGTCCAAGTGCAGCTTAAGACGCGACCTCGTACTGGTCTAACACTTTTATTATCGTTGGGAAATGCATTAACGCATACCACCTGTGGAAAACATGTGGTTATGTGGGACTCACTGACCTAAACCAGTTCTGTCCACTAGAACCCAACTGACCTTACCCGTCTTAATGGGGCGTCGCAGTATCGCTTGCGCATTCAACTTCGACGCCCCGAAGGCCTGGCACACACAGCCACGAGGGTTGCTCCACAGTCTACTCTGCTATCCAGAGAAGTACCAGGAGCAAAGCGCAAGACACATCGCCCATCGAAGAGGGCCCTGCGCGTTTCTTAAACGCACGTTTGGGGGGACTCGTCTAGCATTGCCTTATTTAACTGATGATTAATTATTTAATTAGCACAAAAAGCAATGTACACACTGCATAGTTTTATCAAATTGACGGAAAACGGTTTTAAATTTTAGAGTTCTGACAAACCTTTCATAACCCAGGGACAGGACATGAATCATGAATGTCAAAATCCAAGTGCAGCTCAGGACGCGCCCTCCAACTGATCTACCACTTTTTTTTAATCGTTCATCGTGCAAAGTTAAGAAATACAGCTTACGTGCGTTCGTATGGATACAATCGCGCGTCGACAACACGTTCTCTGCGCGTTATAAAGTCGTCTTTAAGATACTACCATAATTTCTAAGAGATTCTAGTATTAGCATAATGGAGGGGATTTTTAAATTTTTATTTTTTTTTTAATTATGAAGAAGTGAACATAAAAAGAGCTGAGTATCTAATACTTGAGTATCTTCTTAGATTTACTTAAAAAATGATATCAGTACACATAAATAAAATAGAGCGGTTTGTTTTTCATTTCAAATTAACAGCTTTTCACAGAATGCATTTTCACTAACATCAAAAAAAAACAATTATTATAAAATTTTTGTCTGTCTGTCTGTTTGTTCCGGCTAATCTAAAACGACTGAATCGATTTTGACGGGATATTAACTTGCAGATACCTTATGTTATAAGGATTAATTTATGCTACTTTTGTTTCGTTACAAAATTATAAAAACAGGCCATATATATAAAAACAAACTGGCCGGGTTCGCTAATTAAAAAAAGAACTAATCTTATTGTTAGGTACAGATTCTTTACTTGACATAACATATATCTTCCTACCGACACTTCCTACACTTCCTATATTATATTCCTTTACCTGGCGGTAGTACGAAAAAAAGCTTCAATGGCCGTGTACGGCGATGGGACGAGCTCCGCATGCTCCCTATCAAAATTTAGACTACGCGTCAAAGTTATCGTGCAAAACGCAATAAACTACCTTATTTCATAAGTACAAATATTAAGCAAATCACCCGGTGTTGTGCGAAAGTGATTGGTGCACAAACGCGACTTAAGAACCTACGCGGGATATCGGCGAACCAGGTAGTCCATTTCACCCTTTCTATCTTTACCCAACACTTATTGTATTGTGGGTACTCTCTCTTTTTAAAGTCGGTCAAAATAGTCACCATATGAATAGTACGATTCCGTTATTTCTCGTCACGTCATTTGTGTAAACGCTACAGCCTACAGCAACAATAATCATCCACACGTGTCAAAAATTATTGGCACTTCGCGTTAAGACCCTATTTGCGACACACTTTATGATATTGACTTTGACAGAAACCTTCAAACTGACGTCACTACATTTTCTGTTAACTGTATCCACGTGTCTATGAAATTACATAAACAATTATTATCACAAATCACATTGTTTTAAAATAAATATGTTGCTACATTGCTACACACAGCGCCAACTAGCTCCGTGGTAAGCTACGAAGCTTGTATTACGGATACCAGATAGTTGATATACTACACATATACATTTTAAATACATTCAAATAATAAATATAAACACCCATGACTGGAGTACAATCATTCGTGTTTTACCAATGAATGCCCCCAGTGGGACTGGAACCCGCGACCGCTGGCGCAGAAAGTAGGGTCTCTACCAACTGAGCCAAACGTGTCGTCGTCGTGTTTACATCAGTACTTTGCTCTATGGCTTACATCCCTTATAGGCTGTTGACATTTGCTTCGAAATAATTATCTATATATATAAAAATGAAACCCGTTTTCCGTTGTCACGACATAACATGAAAACGGCTTGACCGATTTGGCTAATTTTGGTCTTGAATTATTTGTAGAAGTCCAGGGAAGGTTTTAAAGGTGAATAAATATGAAAGTTGTGCGGGAAAAAAAGGAAATAAAAAAAAATCTTTATAACATTAATGGCGTTTGACGTATCATGTTATTACCGTTGCCATGGTGCGTGCAATGGTAATTATATAAATCAGCGAATACATACTGGCAGGTGCGAAGTAAATGTTGTTTTGCGAATGCGTAATAAAACATTTCACCGGGAGGAATAGTTTATAAAAAATTTATATGTGGACAGAACAACGTCTGTCGGGTCCGCTAGTTATATAATATACGAGTATATCTATATTCTATACATATACATACATATATATAAATCAAATTAAAGTGTCTGTAATTTCAAATTAACGCTTTGCTTTAGCTTTTCACTAAATACATATGAAAGTATATAAAGTAAGTACTTACATATTTTTTTTTTAATTTTTGTGTGTCTGTCTAACTGTCTGTATGTTCCAGCTAATCTCAGACAATATATAGAAAAACTACTTAAGTTTTATAAAATAATATGGAATTAAAAAATGAAACCACTCAGTGATAAGATTGGGCCATCAATTCGAATTTTTAATTATTATTTTTTACACCATTCTATTCAAATCTGTACATATTAATAATATTTGTAGATGAAGGCAGTGGTCGCTCAGTGGTAACGCGCTCGCTTGTATAACCGAGTGATGCGGGTTCAAATCCGGGTCTCGCACCTCTGATATTTTCGTATGCGAATCATTTCTAACATGATTACCGCCACTAATCGTGAGGACACCTGGATATCTAAGAGAACCTAACAAGTTTTCGAAAGACATGTCCTCGTATTGAATGGAGGCCCACCCCCAGCAGCGCTGCGCAGCAGTGGGACGTTAGCAATAAATAAGATAAATCTTCCGCAAATTCGTGGTATTCCTAGAGTTTTCGTAAAATCCCTAATATCCTCATTTCCCTGCGACATATACATTAATGAAACTATCTTTTTTGATTTTGTCGCGGATTTATTACGTTTTTTGATTTCCGACGTTTCCAATACTTACAGCGCACATCGCACGGTCGAGGGAGTCTCAGAGGTTTATATACTTGTTATTAATACATTTATTGTCATAGGTTTTAGACAAATGTGAGAGGTTTCACTGAAGAATTCACTGAAAATTTGTTTTTTTTTTGAAGCAAAATCAATGTTTTTGCATAATCCCATCGGGCATTATGAAAGACCACGGGCGCGGCGGCGCCTTGGCCGCGTTCGCTGAACGATTCATATTGTTTAAGAGTTATTATGCAATATTCTTAAAATTTGTTATTGTTTGTTTCTGAACACGTGGAAATAACCATTTTTATTACATTTTAATGTGATCTCTTTGACTTCTGTATAACTTATGGTGTTTTAAGACATATGTATATTGCTTGTAAAAATGATAGAACAGACCATTATGTGCAATCCAAATATATAAAAACGAAAGGTAATTCACTCACAAACCAAGAAATATAGAAAACCGCTACATGTAAAAAGATGAAATTTGGCAGGGAGGTAGTTTATAGTTAGTAGATGTCCACTTAGAACGGATTTTGCGACAGGGTATTGATTAAGGAGGTCTAAAGCCTCTCGCAAGTTTATATAAAGTCCAAAATATTTTTTTTGCTACAATCTTTAAATTTGGCAGAGAGCACCTATTAAGAAAACCGAGCAACGTGAGGGTGAGGCGCTAGTTAGTCATATAAATAAATGTAATATGGTAAATTCTAGAGGTTCCACTGCAGCTGTTGAATAGTTCATTCATTTACACTATTTAGAGTGCTTGATAATATGTAGACCATACGTATTAGATAACAAATCAGTCAGAATCATCGGGTTATAACCAGAATTAGAATAAGATCTGTACTAATATTATAAAGCTGAAGAGTTTGTTTCTATGTTTGTTTGTTCAGTTGTTTGTTTGGTTGAACGCGCTAATCTCAGGAACTACTGGTTCGAATTATGTGTTGGATAGTCCGTTTATCGAGGAAGGCTATAGGCTTTATTACATCACGCTACGACCATTAGGAGCGGAGCATCAATAAAAACTTTTGCAAAAACTCAAGTCTATATTATAAAATTAATAAAATGATGCGTGTCTTAACTATTTTAATCTAACTAGAGTTATGAAAGTGTTATTTTCGATGGAACGTTTGGTTTTTGTGTGACCCCATTTGTTGTTATAGCGGTCGCGGGGTTCGAATGCCGCTGGGGGCGTTCATTTGTGTGATGAGCTCAAATGTTTGTTTGTAATGGGATAAAAAGCAGCTTATGTGCTATTTCAGACTATTACCTATCTGTGTACCAAATTTCATCTATATCCGTTCAGCCAAACTGGCATGATTGACAAACAAATATCCATCCAATATCTATAACTCTTGAAGTAAGGTGAAAATCGCAAGAGTGAAGACAGGCAAAAAGCTATATTTGCGACACTGCGCCAGCGGTCGCGGGTTCTAGTCCCGCTGGGCGCATTCATTTGTTATGCACGAATATTTATACCCCAGTCAAGTGTGTTTATATTTATAATATGTATGTATTAAAAGCTATATATGTGTAGTGTATCAACTATCTGGTATCCGTAACACAAGCGTCGTAGCTTACCACGGAACTAGATGGCGCTGTGTGATAATGTCCCGACATATTTATTGTATTTATTATATTCATTGATATTAACATGTCATACTACAAGTAGGTGCAAGTGAAACAATGAACAACACTATCTGATCGTAGCGTCGCGTCGAGACTAAGAACTACACTGTTAAAAATTTTAGCAAAATTACAATTGTTTTACAAAATAAATATGAGCAGAATTCCAAATCAACGTATATTAATACAAAACATAATACAATTCGAGTAAAATTACAAGACATGTGAAGGAACTTACTATAGTGAGTTGTAATTTTAAAATCTTTTTGTAATAACCCTACACGTATTGCAATTATTCCTAACCGTTGGTGAATTTCCAATAAAATGTTGTAAATTTACCAGAATTGTTCGTAATTCGATTTACAATACTTTTTTTGTGATATTACGAAACTCAAATTAGTATGAAGTCATTAAGAATTTACAAATAATTTTATTATTTTTGTAACACAAATTGGAAAATTGCATTACGTACTGTAATTTTCTATAACGGTTGATTAATTCCAAACAAAATCATTCGAACTTAGACTAATATATATATATGCATTCGAAATTAAAAAAAAATGTTTGTAAGTTGATTTATAATACTTTTTTTATAAAATTAAAAAAAAAAACCAGGACGGACAGATTTATCTTGCCTTTGCAATGGAGTTTCGAACATAATTTTAATTATGTTTACAAATTGGTAGATTAATCGAATATGTATCTATTTAAGGTTATTTTGATTTGGCTGACACCGACTTCAAAATTAACTAAGTTCCTAAAAGTATTATTTTGTACTTTTAGTTTAGATTTGTTTGGTTATGAAGTCGGTTTTTGTTTTTTTTTAAATAATTAATTTTAAAAATTTTAGCGGAAAGTAGATAGGTACGTATTTTGCTTATTTAAATATAAAATGGGTATAGGGTAGGCCAACTAAACCACTGCCCTAATTAGTCAACGAGGTTTCGGAATAAACTTTATTAGGCAATCGAGATCTGTCAACGTCCATTGTTCCGCCTAACTCCCAGATGTTATTGATTATAAATATGTTCTTCTATTATCAGACAAACCTAATAGCCTGAAAGTATACAAATATCGGTCCATAAGTGCGTATACTACTAAAAGAATTTTCTTTAAACTCCTAACCGTTGAGGAGTTGTACCTTCCATCATCAGTTACGGTACGTGACTCAAATACCCAGATAGCCTATAAAAGATTCGGCTGAGTATCGTTATTTGCTCCTAATAATTGAAGAGTTCCGTTACTTTGTAATGGATTCCATCATCAGAACGTTACCAATCTCTCATCAAACTACCCTTGAGGTACCTATATCCTTTCCAATAAAAAAAGTATCATCAAAATCGGTTAGCGTGATAATATTGAGTTCTTCGTCCATTTGTCGCGCACATAATTAATGCAAAACTTATATGGTTTTCTTATGGATGTCAGAACTGGAAAATATTATTAAAATGGGACCACACGGAAAGCACCACCTTTCAGATAAAAAATCATCAAATCATATATCATCAAACATAAGAATAAAAAAAATAAAGAAAAAATACAGACGAATTGAGAACCTCCTCTTTTTGGAAGTCGGTTGAAAATACTATAATTATTTTTGTGCTTGTATTTGGTAACAGAAAAAACACAGTAAACATAAATATCATTTATTACAATGGAACATTACACTTATTATTTCTAATACTAAGACATTAAACCCTTCTCACATATTTTATTTTATTTACTATACCTAATTATTTAGCCTTAACTTATTTTCCACATGTTGTTCAAAGAATATACATACCAGTTCTTAAAAGTCATTAACTCTAATAGATTATATTATACACCTTTCCGATTAGTTTTATTACAATAGTTATTATAGATATTATAGTCATTAGAATATTAGAGTTATAGATCATATACTTTAAAGTTTAAACTTCCATGAAATTATATTAACTTCTATGAACGAGAGCACTAGGTATAATACTACAGTTAGACCGTGTCCAGCTCCACTCAGTGCTCCGAAGAGAACATAGAGTATATTGCTACATTACATATACATATAAAGAAGAGAATGAGCGGCACACCAGCCACCTGCCCGCCGATACCAGCCGGTCGCCTGCGGGGGCGACGGAGCGGGGCCGGTCGCTTGCGGAGCGACGGAGGGGGCATCTGTGTGGTACTACGCCAAGTACGTCGAGTACGGGAATAATAATAATTACGCAAAATTGGTGCATCCGTGCCACAACATCGAATAAATTAATTAATTTATTTGATGAATATTTTGAAATTAAGCACGGCGACAACATTGGTGTGTTATAATTTTATCTACTTTTCCTTATAAAGTAAAAAACTATTTGTACAAGTTGCGTTTTAAGTAGAAAGTATAAAATCTTAATCTGTATTCTGTAATGTTAGGCTTTATAGATTTACTAATAATAATCATAATATCGATAATAATATTTTTTATTATAATTATAACAACTATAATGATGATCATATTATATATTAAAAAAATTATTTCCAATGAAGTTATTTAAAATAATATCAATCTTTCATGGGTAAAAATTATTATTCAGTGTCACTCGGAATAACGTCGAGTATGTTTGGTTATTAGTGCATAGTCAAAGTTTCCTGTACTATATTATTATTTATTATACTCTTTGGTCAAAGTGTAACAACGCATATTAAGCAGAGCAGAAGCTGCAAGCATTATTTGAATTATATTCATATAATTCTACGTGTTTCATTTACAACGAAACTGTTTAGATTGTAAAAAAAGTGTTAAGTTATTGACAAGTGCATTTTGTCGCTGTGCGGTTATTATTTAATAAATAATAATTAATTATTTAATTTATTCAACGTTGTGGCGTAGACTACAACACAGATCCCCCCTCGTCGCCCGCGCAGGCCACCGGCTTGCATCGCAAGCAGGTGGGCCGGCATTCTTTTGCGAGCACTGAGTTGAGCCGGACACGGACCACGGTCTAATTTCAATACCATACCATACTGTTCCCTTTTTCATAAATGCAATAAAGTATATGTAAATTTATTAATATTCGTACAAAGCACGTAAAGATAGTATATCTTCTTCTATCTCTTATCTGTAATAGTTTAACGTAAGTATCTTTTATTTTATGGAAAACAATTGTTTTGAGACTGGTACGTATTATATTCATGTTTACTATGTTTTTTTTCTGTTATGCAGATTTAAATAAAAAAAAGCATGTAAAAAGCCTTTAGCGTTGCTACTTGCTAGTCTTGACGTGTTGCAACCTGCGTCTTTTGTTTTTTCGGCTTTGCGAGACAGCCGCGTTCGAGTTTCGACACGAGCTAGCCTACGCTGAGATTGGATATATAATTTAACTATTGTTTGAATAACTGGAAGGAAATTTTGTTATCAAAGACCGTTCATTGAGTGTTAAAATCAGAGAAATTGATGGTAAGTACATATTAATCATTTTTTTATTATTATATCATTTATATATATATATATTTTTATTATATCAATAATGATTCAGAATTCTCAAATCTAAAGTTATCTGATCATTCTTATGACTTTGAATCTAGCAGACATTAGGTATTTTTTTACGTACTAACTACTAACGCCACCGCAGCTATAAATATGGCGGCGATTTTTAAGTGCCGCCATTCTACATCTAAAATTCATGTTGGCGCCATTCTTTACTTTTCTTTAATAATAATGTGTTTGATCTTTAATAGTCTTTATTTTTATGATAGTTTTACTTTTACTATGAATATTATTCATATTATTATTATGATCACATCCACTCATTTCTTTATAAAAACAATGTATTTTATGTTGACTTAAAATAATTAATTTTCCTTAAATATCAACAGGTATCTGCTGAAATTTGGACAACAAATTATTTGAGTAAAAATTTATGTTGAATACTTTGAGCCCTTCATTTGAAAATTGTTGTTCGCCTCGTACCTCCTAAAGTAAGTTTTATTTTAATTTTTTTGTTATAATTTTAATGCAATTTTTCATTGCATGAGCTCCATTGACATTTGAATTAATGATATTTAATGACAATATTGATTGTTAATTTTATTCTGAATATCGAGATTGATTTATAGATTTATTTTGGAATGTATATGTTACAGTTAAAACGCTGTTCTGTTGTAAAAAAACATTCTCAGTTACAACGCGTTTTAACTAGTGAAAACTAGTTTTGACAAAACACCTTAGTAAAAACTAGAATTAATTAGAAGATTGGAACAAAATGTTATTTTTTATGTTATCAGTTATTTACATTTATTTTATATACCTATTTAAATAAGCTAATTTATTGTGTTTCCTCAGGTCAGAATTTAACAAATCCCAATAAAATTCTTGCAAATTGATGATGTAACACAGACAAATTTACCTTTAGGAACTGTTGCTAAGTCTAACTGTAATAAAGAAAAGTAAAGGTATGTATAAGATATTTTAGAACTTGCTGTATCCGTGCTCACGATTCGTACCAACATGTGTAATATTTTAAATGGCGATTTATACGTAATGAAAATATTTTTCATAAAAAGCAACTGATTTTAAGTATTTACCCAACACACTTACTATATAAATTATCGACAATTGCATTTTTGTTCCAATCTTCTAATCGATTCCAGTTTTCACTAAGGCGTTTTATCAAAACTAGTTTTCACTAGTTAAAACGCGTTGTAACTGAGAACGGGTTTTAACTGTAACATACAATTAAAGTAATAGTCTGAATTCAATGATATTATAAGTAAAAAGGTGTAGATACGTTACCTAAACGACATTCTACCTTCAAAAACGGCACACTAACGCACACATGAATAACTAAAAATATTGCAATAACACTGAACACACTACATTACGATTAGTTGTCAAAATAGGATGGCATGATTCAAGTATCGCCAGTGAAAAAGAGACAAATATAATTCGCGACAGTGCGTCGTCAACGCGTGACTATGTTCAGGTGGGCCAATTAGCCTAGTTTTAGGTGTGCCGCTTTTTGAACGCGTATGACTTATCTACACCTTTTTTCCTAGTATATCAATGTCTGAATTAGACAAAAACTATATGAGGTATAAAAAAATACATAAAAAATTTAGGAAAATTAATTTTTTTATTTATTAATATTTTCAGATTTTGAATGTGTCAATCAGTTTTTAATTTTTGATTAGCATTTTTTTATTTGACTTACATACAAATATATATACAAATCTGAATAATTAGTTGTTTTCAATATCAAACATAAAATTAAAATCTAAATTCGGGAATGTTAGAGTCTATATTTTTAGAATCAATATTTATTCTATAGTTGAATTCTAATTTTCCACATAAATTGCTAAGTTTGAAGATTTATAAAAATGTTTCACTGCAAATTTTGTGAATTTATGCATGCATCATTTAATTATTATGTTAAACATCTCAAAGAACACTCGAACTTGACTAATAAGTTAATCTGCGGATTTAATCATTGTAATAAAGTATATACCGTTTTAACATCATTACAAAGCCATGTACGTCGCATTCATAGTATGAAAATAACTAATAACGTATCTCCAGCTGTTAACATTCAAAGTACCATATATGAAGACTGTACCGTAGAATTTTGTACTCAAAAATATACCGATCACAAACAAATGATAAGTCATTTGAGAATGCACATTAATGATGGCATCACAATAAAGTGTGGTTATTTAGATTGTGAAAAAACTTATAATAAACTTGATTCATTTTCATCGCATATTACAAGATATCATAAAAAAAAAGAATAAAGCAATCATCTAATTCAAATAGTGGCAGCAACCATATAGACTTTTCTGATCTTGTAGTTGAGTATGATGATAACTGGATAGAAACAACCTTATATCCAGAGGAACATTATCAATACTGTGAAGAAAACAGTTCAGATATTTTCTTAATAAATTTAGCACACTTTTTTCTCAAATTAGAATTTAAATTTTCTTTAACGGCATCAACAGTGCAGTATATTGCAACACAGATGTGTAAAATGAATAAAAAAAATGAGGAAATTATACATAATAAATTATCAAAACATTTAGATCAATATAACATATCAGCGGACGTGATCGAAGATATTATCAATACTTCTTTTGAAAATAATCTATTTAATAATATTGAAGATACATTAGGAACTAGTTTCAAACGTAGAAAGTTTTATGAAAAAAAAATTCCTTACGTTAAACCTATTCGAATTCCGTTGCCTTCCGAAAATGGCAAAAAATGTTTTTATCACTATATTCCATTAAAAGAAACTCTAAAAAAATTGTTTCATAATAAATCTCTTACTCACGAATTGAAATTTCGACTTCCAGAAAATAATGGTAGAGTTTTGAAAGATTTTACGGATGGAAGTGTATTTAAAGAAAATATTTTTTTCCAAGAAAATCCAAACGCGCTTCAGCTAATTTTATACCAGGATGCTTTCGAAACGGTTAATCCATTAGGTTCTGCTAAATCTAAGTATAAGATTTTGGCCGTTTATTTAATTATTGGAAATTTTCCAGATAGAATAAGGTCTCATGTGAACTCTATGTACCTTGTGGCATTATGCAAAGAAAAAATATTTAATCACGAGAAAATTTTTGGTAAGATTGTTGACGACTTAAAAGAAATCGAAACTTCCGGGGTTGAATTTGCGCCTAATCAGTTCATAAAAGGATCATTAGTATTTGTAACTGGAGATAACCTTGGGAGTCATGCGTTAGGGGGATTCGTGGAAAATTTTAGCAAAGCTGAATATTTTTGTCGGTATTGCTTAATAACTAAAAAATCATTCCACTCAGATAATGGAGTGTTCAAAACTTATCCTGATAGAACAATTGATTCTTATGAAAAAGTTATAAAATGTCTTGATGAAAAAAAAAGTTGTTGCACTAAATTAAAAAAAGCAAATAATAAGAAACCACTTATCATACAAGGAATCAAATTTAATTCTGCCTTTAACAAGCTACAATTTTATCATGTTTGTCTTCCTGGTTTGCCTCCTTGCTTAGGACATGACATCTTTGAAGGTGTTCTTGCGTACGATGTGAAACTTTTTCTTGATGATCTTGTGGAACAGGGTTGGTTTTCGTATAAACTATTAAACCGAAGAATAGAAAAATTCAAATATTCTCCCGAAGATCAACGTGACAAGTTATGTTCCGTTTCACCAAGCTCTCAAAGACTATCAGGTGCTGCTTGCCAAATGTGGTCATTTCTTCGATTATTGCCGTTAATTATTCATGACAAAATTGATGATATTGATAATGATACTTGGAAATGCATATTATTGCTGTCGGAAATTATCGAGATTATCTGTGCTCCTGCGATTCATGAAACCTTTATTGTTTACTTAGATACACTTATTCGCGAATACATTGATTTACGACGGTCATTATTTCCACAGCCTCTTCGTCCAAAACATCATTACCTTTTACATTATCCGGCTCTTATTCGTCAATTTGGACCATTAATGAAATCATGGACATTACGGAGCGAAAGTAAACATTGTTTCATGAAACGAGCAATACGATTTTCGAGAAATTTCATAAATATCACAAAGTCAATGAGTATTAAACACGAACTTTATCAATGTTTTGTGCGTTCAGGCGGAGAAATTGATGCTGATATAAAATTAAAGAAAAGCATAAAATTTGACATAAAGAAATACAGCGACAGTATTCAACAAGCCTTATCAAACATCGTATTTAATGATGAATTTGTTGAGTGCTATGAAATAGTCAAAAACGGTATAGTATATCGTCATGGGGATGGATTATTCGTTTCAATGGAAGGATACCAATATAAAGTTGTTGTGGGAAAAATTTGTATGATACTCTACGATAGCATTGAAGTGTACTTTGTCGTAGAAATTTTGAAAACTGAATTTATACTTCATTTAGGCGTATATAGATTGGGAAGAGTATTAGAGTACAAATGTTCAACATTCAGTCAGCTCGTCAGTTTTGAAAAACTACATATATATAATATTAACGTTTTTTCATGTGTGAAACCAAAATACGGGTTAGTCTCGCATAGTCTGTAAAATAATTATAATTTCACATTTTTATAAATGTACATAATTTTAACTTCTTTTTTTGTTTTTTTTTTACAATAAACCAAGACAGTACTAATGAAAATTTATACAGTATTTAATTAGTTTAATTTGATTTGATGAAATTCATCAATATATTATTTTATTCTATAGGATCAAATTCAAAATTTAAACCAACTAGTAATTTGCAGTCACTTCTGTTGCTTACAAACTATAACTTATATGTAATTGATATTATTGACTAGAAAATGGTACTCCAATGAGGCTATAAAATAGATAATTAAAATACACGTACGATTTGAAAAACCTTTTTATTTATTACATAGAGGAATTATTGTAAATAAGCTAATAAAAAAAAATTAAAACTGATTGACAAGAACAACAACATCATGGCTGCCTTATTCAAAGTCGCTCGGCACGATAAGCCAACTAAAAGAAAAGCCGTCAAAGCTGCGTCAATAGAAGGACTTATTTCCGGAGCGAAAATCAAGTTAAAACTCACTGACGAAAACTATAAGGTACTTTTGTTATTATTATTGATATTAATGCGTTTTTTGTTTTATGGATTTTTGATTTATATTGATATGTTTAATTTCATTTTCTACTTGATTAGTAGGAAAAAAATCTCAAACTAATTTTAATTTCAAATTATAGTGAAATTATTATAATTAACAGATAAATGATAAATCATTCACAACTAAATAATTTTTAGTGACTGAGTAATGGCAAAAAAATAATGATTTTTTCAGCTAAATTTCATTTTTTGTCTGTAAGGATTTAAACATTTTAAATCATTCATAAAGAAAACTGTGCTTGAATGATTTTTTTATGACTATGGAATTTATGATTTTTACTATTTTTACAGTTGTATACTGATGATTTCACGGAAATTGACGAAGACGAGATTTTAATGGACTTGGCAAAAGCCAAAGGTAGTGATCAACTATTATTGACAATTGTTCCTGAAGAGACCCCTTGGAATGGCAGCATTTCACCAGAAACTGCTTCTGCTTTATCAAGTGGTACGCATGAAAAAATTTTACACTTTGAAGAGTTTTTTCATCAACATCTTTTTTTAAACTAGACAGTAATTATATTTTTTTAAAATGAATACATACATCAGTTTATTTTATTTCAGAAATCCAGAAAGAAGCAGCTCCTAAAATTTCATCTTCACATCAAACAGATTTCCCGTCCTCAACGTCATCATCATCCTCAGGGCAAGCGGATCATTTGTCGAAAATTTTTTCTAAATTTCCCACCAATGTTCAAACGTCTTTGCGTATGGGTTTATTCTTGTCACCTCGTAGTCGAAGAAGAATGGTTCATACAGTTCGAGATTATTTACTAAATGACTTGAAAAACATATCTCGCAAAACCACTCAATCCATAAGTCAACAAATTGTCGACACTTACAAAAAGAGCTTCACAACAAAAATAGCAAATCAGAGTACGGATGGTCAAGTGGAATCTCTCAGACAATCCATTTATTTCGCAGCACATTATCTCAAAGGTCAATCCGGAGATACATTTGATAATCTAGATGATAACGATTTGACTATTGATAAGCCCAAGGTTCAGGATGAGTATGGGTGCGTCGCTTATATGCCATCTCAACCCAAATCCGAAGTCTTGATGGAGCTGAAGCTAGCAGCCGACTAGCGGCCGGCCGCCTGACGATTTACGCGAAGGGCCGCAACGGTACTGCGCGCCGTAAACACGTTTTATTTTACAATAAATACGTAACCAATGCTATTGAATATTACTTTTCGATAATTTTTAATAGAAATAGTAGTAATGTACAGTTTTACCTTAAAATATTAACCTGTTTTTAATTTTACTAATGTTCGTGCCCGTTCTTAGCGTAAAGAGTAATTTCATCATAAAAACTATATAAAGCAAACTGGGAGCTCCATGATTTTTTTATATATTATAACCCTTGTATATACTAACTAAATAGCGTTAAAATTAGACAGGATCAAATCATACTTTTTTAGTAAAAAAATCTTAAATATTGCTTCCTACGGCGTATTTATACTAAGATTCACGCGTCTAAAAATACGACAAGGCAAACTAAAATCTGCTTGTAATTTTTACTATACATTCGTCTAATATCAATAAACTCGAAATAATTTAAATCTCATAGAATCAAAACATAGAATAGTAGTAAAGAACCTTGTTAATACACTCATATTTGCCCATACTAGATTGAATGAAAACTTTAAGTCCAAGAAAACGATAGAAAGCAAACTAGGAGCTTCTTGATTTTTTTATATATTATAACCCTAATACATACTAACTAAATAGCGTTAAAATTAGACAGGATCAAATCATACTTTTTTAGTAAAAAATTTTTAAATATTGCTTCCTACGGCGTACTCATGCTAAGATTCAGACGTCTGAAAGTACGACAATGCAAACTCGAATCTACTTGTAATTTTTAGTATACATTCTGCTTATATCAATAAACCTGAAATTATTTAAATCTCGCAGAATCAAAACAAATAATAGTAGTAAAAAACCTTGTTAATATACACATATTTGTCCATACTAGATTGTATGAAAACTTTAAGTCCAAGAAAACGATAGAAAGCAAACTAGGAGCTCCTTGATTTTTTTATATATTATAACCCTTATACATAATAACTAAATAGCGTTAAAATTAGACAGGATCAAATCATACTTTTTTAGTAAAAAATTCTTAAATATTGCTTCCTACGGCGTACTCATGCTAAAATTCAGACGTCTGAAAGTACGTTAATGCAAACTCGAATCTGCTTATGATTTTTATTATACATACTGCTTATATCAATAAACCTGAAATAATTTAAATCTCGCAGAATCAAAACATAGAATAGTAGTAAAAAACCTTGTTAATATACCTACACATATTTGCCCATACTAGATTGTATGAAAACTTTAAGTCTAAGAAAACGATAGAAAGCAAACTAGGAGCTTCTTGATTTTTTTATATATTATAACCCTAATACATACTAACTAAATAGCGTTAAAATTAGACAGGATCAAATCATACTTTTTTAGTAAAAAATTCTTAAATATTGCTTCCTACGGCGTACTCATGCTAAGATTCAGACGTCTAAAAGTACGTTAATGCAAACTCGAATCTGCTTGTGATTTTTATTATACATTCTGCTTATATCAATAAACCTGAAATAATTTAAATCTCGCAGAATCAAAACATAGAATAGTAGTAAAAAACCTTGTTAATATACACATATTTGCCCATACTAGATTGTATGAAAACTTTAAGTCCAAGAAAACGATAGAAAGCAAACTGGGAGCTCCATGATTTTTTTATATATTATAACCCTTGTATATACTAACTAAATAGCGTTAAAATTAGACAGGATCAAATCATACTTTTTTAGTAAAAAATTCTTGAATATTGCTTCCTACGGCGTACTCATGCTAAGATTCAGGCGTATGAAAGTACGACAATGCAAACTCGAATCTACTTGTAATTTTTAGTATACATTCTGCTTATATCAATAAACCTGAAATAATTTAAATCTCGCAGAATCAAAACATAGAATAGTAGTAAAAAACCTTGTTAATATACACATATTTGCCCATACTAGATTGTATGAAAACTTTAAGTCCAAGAAAACGTTAGAAAGCAAACTAGGAGCTTCTTGATTTTTTTATATATTATAACCCTAATACATACTAACTAAATAGCGTTAAAATTAGACAGGATCAAATCATACTTTTTTAGTAAAAAATTCTTAAATATTGCTTCCTACGGCGTACTCATGCTAAGGTTCAGACGTCTGAAAGTACGTTAATGCAAACTCGAATCTGCTTGTGATTTTTATTATACATTCTGCTTATATCAATAAACCTGAAATAATTTAAATCTCGCAGAATCAAAACATAGAATAGTAGTAAAAAACCTTGTTAATATACACATATTTGCCCATACTAGATTGTATGAAAACTTTAAGTCCAAGAAAACGATAGAAAGCAAACTGGGAGCTCCATGATTTTTTTATATATTATAAACCTTGTATATACTAACTAAATAGCGTTAAAATTAGACAGGATCAAATCATACTTTTTTAGTAAAAAAATCTTAAATATTGCTTCCTACGGCGTATTTATACTAAGATTCACGCGTCTAAAAATACGACAAGGCAAACTAAAATCTGCTTGTAATTTTTACTATACATTCGTCTAATATCAATAAACTCGAAATAATTTAAATCTCATAGAATCAAAACATAGAATAGTAGTAAAGAACCTTGTTAATACACTCATATTTGCCCATACTAGATTGAATGAAAACTTTAAGTCCAAGAAAACGATAGAAAGCAAACTAGGAGCTTCTTGATTTTTTTATATATTATAACCCTAATACATACTAACTAAATAGCGTTAAAATTAGACAGGATCAAATCATACTTTTTTAGTAAAAAATTTTTAAATATTGCTTCCTACGGCGTACTCATGCTAAGATTCAGACGACTGAAAGTACGACAATGCAAACTCGAATCTACTTGTAATTTTTAGTATACATTCTGCTTATATCAATAAACCTGAAATTATTTAAATCTCGCAGAATCAAAACAAATAATAGTAGTAAAAAACCTTGTTAATATACACATATTTGTCCATACTAGATTGTATGAAAACTTTAAGTCCAAGAAAACGATAGAAAGCAAACTAGGAGCTCCTTGATTTTTTTATATATTATAACCCTTATACATAATAACTAAATAGCGTTAAAATTAGACAGGATCAAATCATACTTTTTTAGTAAAAAATTCTTAAATATTGCTTCCTACGGCGTACTCATGCTAAAATTCAGACGTCTGAAAGTACGTTAATGCAAACTCGAATCTGCTTATGATTTTTATTATACATACTGCTTATATCAATAAACCTGAAATAATTTAAATCTCGCAGAATCAAAACATAGAATAGTAGTAAAAAACCTTGTTAATATACCTACACATATTTGCCCATACTAGATTGTATGAAAACTTTAAGTCTAAGAAAACGATAGAAAGCAAACTAGGAGCTTCTTGATTT
Source organism: Boloria euphrosyne (assembly GCA_951802675.2). NCBI lineage: Eukaryota > Metazoa > Arthropoda > Insecta > Lepidoptera > Nymphalidae > Boloria > Boloria euphrosyne. The sequence continues at coordinate 6,914,967 of OX637900.1, read as the reverse complement.
TTTTATATATTATAACCCTAATACATACTAACTAAATAGCGTTAAAATTAGACAGGATCAAATCATACTTTTTTAGTAAAAAATTCTTAAATATTGCTTCCTACGGCGTACTCATGCTAAGATTCAGACGTCTAAAAGTACGTTAATGCAAACTCGAATCTGCTTGTGATTTTTATTATACATTCTGCTTATATCAATAAACCTGAAATAATTTAAATCTCGCAGAATCAAAACATAGAATAGTAGTAAAAAACCTTGTTAATATACACCATATTTGCCCATACTAGATTGTATGAAAACTTTAAGTCCAAGAAAACGATAGAAAGCAAACTGGGAGCTCCATGATTTTTTTATATATTATAACCCTTGTATATACTAACTAAATAGCGTTAAAATTAGACAGGATCAAATCATACTTTTTTAGTAAAAAATTCTTGAATATTGCTTCCTACGGCGTACTCATGCTAAGATTCAGGCGTATGAAAGTACGACAATGCAAACTCGAATCTACTTGTAATTTTTAGTATACATTCTGCTTATATCAATAAACCTGAAATTATTTAAATCTCGCAGAATCAAAACAAATAATAGTAGTAAAAAACCTTGTTAATATACACATATTTGTCCATACTAGATTGTATGAAAACTTTAAGTCCAAGAAAACGATAGAAAGCAAACTAGGAGCTTCTTGATTTTTTTATATATTATAACCCTAATACATACTAACTAAATAGCGTTAAAATTAGACAGGATCAAATCATACTTTTTTAGTAAAAAATTCTTAAATATTGCTTCCTACGGCGTACTCATGCTAAAATTCAGACGTCTGAAAGTACGTTAATGCAAACTCGAATCTGCTTATGATTTTTATTATACATACTGCTTATATCAATAAACCTGAAATAATTTAAATCTCGCAGAATCAAAACATAGAATAGTAGTAAAAAACCTTGTTAATATACCTACACATATTTGCCCATACTAGATTGTATGAAAACTTTAAGTCTAAGAAAACGATAGAAAGCAAACTAGGAGCTTCTTGATTTTTTTATATATTATAACCCTAATACATACTAACTAAATAGCGTTAAAATTAGACAGGATCAAATCATACTTTTTTAGTAAAAAATTCTTAAATATTGCTTCCTACGGCGTACTCATGCTAAGATTCAGACGTCTAAAAGTACGTTAATGCAAACTCGAATCTGCTTGTGATTTTTATTATACATTCTGCTTATATCAATAAACCTGAAATAATTTAAATCTCGCAGAATCAAAACATAGAATAGTAGTAAAAAACCTTGTTAATATACACCATATTTGCCCATACTAGATTGTATGAAAACTTTAAGTCCAAGAAAACGATAGAAAGCAAACTGGGAGCTCCATGATTTTTTTATATATTATAACCCTTGTATATACTAACTAAATAGCGTTAAAATTAGACAGGATCAAATCATACTTTTTTAGTAAAAAATTCTTGAATATTGCTTCCTACGGCGTACTCATGCTAAGATTCAGGCGTATGAAAGTACGACAATGCAAACTCGAATCTACTTGTAATTTTTAGTATACATTCTGCTTATATCAATAAACCTGAAATAATTTAAATCTCGCAGAATCAAAACATAGAATAGTAGTAAAAAACCTTGTTAATATACACATATTTGCCCATACTAGATTGTATGAAAACTTTAAGTCCAAGAAAACGTTAGAAAGCAAACTAGGAGCTTCTTGATTTTTTTATATATTATAACCCTAATACATACTAACTAAATAGCGTTAAAATTAGACAGGATCAAATCATACTTTTTTAGTAAAAAATTCTTAAATATTGCTTCCTACGGCGTACTCATGCTAAGGTTCAGATGTCTGAAAGTACGTTAATGCAAACTCGAATCTGCTTGTGATTTTTATTATACATTCTGCTTATATCAATAAACCTGAAATAATTTAAATCTCGCAGAATCAAAACATAGAATAGTAGTAAAAACCTTGTTAATATACACATATTTGCCCATACTAGATTGTATGAAAACTTTAAGTCCAAGAAAACGATAGAAAGCAAACTGGGAGCTCCATGATTTTTTTATATATTATAAACCTTGTATATACTAACTAAATAGCGTTAAAATTAGACAGGATCAAATCATACTTTTTTAGTAAAAAAATCTTAAATATTGCTTCCTACGGCGTATTTATACTAAGATTCACGCGTCTAAAAATACGACAAGGCAAACTAAAATCTGCTTGTAATTTTTACTATACATTCGTCTAATATCAATAAACTCGAAATAATTTAAATCTCATAGAATCAAAACATAGAATAGTAGTAAAGAACCTTGTTAATACACTCATATTTGCCCATACTAGATTGAATGAAAACTTTAAGTCCAAGAAAACGATAGAAAGCAAACTGTGAGCTCCTTGATTTTTTTGTATATTATAACCCTAATACATACTAACTAAATTGCGTTAAAATTAGACAGGATCAAATCATACTTTTTTAGTAAAAAATTCTTGAATATTGCTTCCTACGGCGTACTCATGCTAAGATTCAGGCGTATGAAAGTACGACAATGCAAACTCGAATGTGCTTGTGATTTTTATTATACATTCTGCTTATATCAATAAACCTGAAATAATTTAAATCTCGCAGAATCAAAACATAGAATAGTAGTAAAAACCTTGTTAATATACACATATTTGCCCATACTAGTTTGTATGAAAACTTTAAGTCCAAGAAAACGATAGAAAGCAAACTGGGAGCTCCATGATTTTTTTATATATTATAACCCTTGTATGTATATACTAACTAAATAGCGTTAAAATTAGATAGGATCAAATCATACTTTTTTAGTAAAAAATTCTTAAATGTTGCTTCCTACGGCGTACTCATGCTAAGATTCAGACGTCTGAAAGTACGTTAATGCAAACTCGAATCTGCTTGTGATTTTTAGTATACATTCTGCTTATATTAATTAACCTGAAATAATTTAAATCTCGCAGAATCAAAACAAAAAATAGTAGTAAAAAACCTTGTTAATATACACATATTTGTCCATACTAGATTGTATGAAAACTTTAAGTCCAAGAAAACGATAGAAAGCAAACTAGGAGCTCCTTGATTTTTTTATATATTATAACCCTTATACATACTAACTAAATAGCGTTAAAATTAGACAGGATCAAATCATACTTTTTTAGTAAAAAATTCTTAAATATTGCTTCCTACGGCGTACTCATGCTAAGATTCAGACGTCTGAAAGTACGTTAATGCAAACTCGAATCTGCTTGTGATTTTTATTATACATTCTGCTTATATCAATAAACCTGAAATAATTTAAATCTCGCAGAATCAAAACATAGAATAGTAGTAAAAAACCTTGTTAATATACCTACACATATTTGCCCATACTAGATTGTATGAAAACTTTAAGTCTAAGAAAACGATAGAAAGCAAACTAGGAGCTTCTTGATTTTTTTATATATTATAACCCTAATACATACTAACTAAATAGCGTTAAAATTAGACAGGATCAATTCATACTCTTTTAGTAAAAAATTTTTAAATATTGCTTCCTACGGCGTACTCATGCTAAGATTCAGACGTCTGAAAGTACGACAATGCAAACTCGAATCTACTTGTAATTTTTAGTATACATTCTGCTTATATCAATAAACCTAAAATTATTTAAATCTCGCAGAATCAAAACAAAGAATAGTAGTAAAAAACCTTGTTAATATACACATATTTGTCCATACTAGATTGTATGAAAACTTTAAGTCCAAGAAAACGATAGAAAGCAAACTAGGAGCTCCTTGATTTTTTTATATATTATAACCCTTATACATACTAACTAAATAGCGTTAAAATTAGACAGGATCAAATCATACTTTTTTAGTAAAAAATTCTTAAATATTGCTTCCTACGGCGTACTCATGCTAAGATTCAGACGTCTGAAAGTACGTTAATGCAAACTCGAATCTGCTTGTGATTTTTATTATACATTCTGCTTATATCAATAAACCTGAAATAATTTAAATCTCGCAGAATCAAAACATAGAATAGTAGTAAAAAACCTTGTTAATATACCTACACATATTTGCCCATACTAGATTGTATGAAAACTTTAAGTCTAAGAAAACGATAGAAAGCAAACTAGGAGCTTCTTGATTTTTTTATATATTATAACCCTAATACATACTAACTAAATAGCGTTAAAATTAGACAGAATCAAATCATACTTTTTTAGTAAAAAATTCTTGAATATTGCTTCCTACGGCGTATTTATACTAAGATTCACGCGTCTAAAAATACGACAAGGCAAACTAAAATCTGCTTGTAATTTTTACTATACATTCGTCTAATATCAATAAACCCGAAATAATTTAAATCTCATAGAATCAAAACATAGAACAGTAGTAAAGAACCTTGTTAATACACTCATATTTGCCATTACTACATTGAATGAAAACTTTAAGACCAAGAAAACGATAGAAAGCAATTTGGGAGCTCCTTGATTTTTTTATATATTATAACCCTTATACATACTAACTAAATAGCGTTAAAATTAGACAGGATCAAATCATACTTTTTTAGTAAAAAATTCTTGAATATTGCTTCCTACGGCGTACTCATGCTAAGATTCAGGCGTCTGAAAGTACGACAATGCAACCTCGAATCTACTTGTAATTTTTAGTATACATTCTGCTTATATCAATAAACCTGAAATAATTTAAATCTCGCAGAATCAAAACAAAGAATAGTAGTAAAAAACCTTGTTAATATACACATATTTGTCCATACTAGATTGTATGAAAACTTTAAGTCCAAGAAAACGATAGAAAGCAAACTAGGAGCTCCTTGATTTTTTTATATATTATAACCCTTATACATACTAACTAAATAGCGTTAAAATTAGACAGGATCAAATCATACTTTTTTAGTAAAAAATTTTAAATATTGCTTCCTACGGCGTACTCATGCTAAGATTCAGACGTCTGAAAATACGTTAATGCAAACTCGAATCTGCTTGTGATTTTTATTATACATTCTGCTTATATCAATAAACCTGAAATAATTTAAATCTCGCAGAATCAAAACATAGAATAGTAGTAAAAAACCTTGTTAATATACACCATATTTGCCCATACTAGATTGTATGAAAACTTCAAGTCCAAGAAAACGATAGAAAGCAAACTAGGAGCTCCTTGATTTTTTATAACCCTTGTATATACTAACTAAATAGCGTTAAAATTAGACAGGATCAAATCATACTTTTTTAGTAAAAAATTCTTGAATATTGCTTCCTACGGCGTACTCATGCTAAGATTCAGGCGTCTGAAAGTACGACAATGCAACCTCGAATCTACTTGTAATTTTTAGTATACATTCTGCTTATATCAATAAACCTGAAATAATTTAAATCTCGCAGAATCAAAACATAGAATAGTAGTAAAAAACCTTGTTAATATACACATATTTGCCCATACTAGATTGTATGAAAACTTTAAGTCCAAGAAAACGATAGAAAGCAAACTAGGAGCTCCTTGTTTTTTTTATATATTATAACCCTAATACATACTAACGAAATTGCGTTAAAATTAGACAGGATCAAATCATACTTTTTTAGTAAAAAATTCTTAAATATTGCTTCCTACGGCGTACTCATGCTAAGATTCAGACGTCTGAAAGTACGTTAATGCAAACTCGAATCTGCTTGTGATTTTTATTATACATTCTGCTTATATCAATAAACCTGAAATAATTTAAATCTCGCAGAATCAAGACATAGAATAGTAGTAAAAACCTTGTTAATATACACATATTTGCCCATACTAGATTGTATGAAAACTTTAAGTCCAAGAAAACGATAGAAAGCAAACTAGGAGCTCCTTGATTTTTTTATATATTATAACCCTTATACATACTAACTAAATAGCGTTAAAATTAGACAGGATCAAATCATACTTTTTTAGTAAAAAAATCTTAAATATTGCTTCCTACGGCGTACTCATGCTAAAATTCAGACGTCTGAAAGTACGTTAATGCAAACTCGAATCTGCTTGTGATTTTTATTATATATTCTGCTTATATCAATAAACCTGAAATAATTTAAATCTCGCAGAATCAAAACATAGAATAGTAGTAAAAAACCTTGTTAATATACCTACACATATTTGCCCATACTAGATTGTATGAAAACTTTAAGTCTAAGAAAACGATAGAAAGCAAACTAGGAGCTTCTTGATTTTTTTTATATATTATAACCCTAATACATACAACTAAATAGCGTTAAAATTAGACAGGATCAAATCATACTTTTTTAGTAAAAAAATTTTAAATATTGCTTCCTACGGCGTACTCATGCTAAGATTCAGACGTCTGAAAGTACGACAATGCAAACTCGAATCTACTTGTAATTTTTAGTATACATTCTGCTTATATCAATAAACCTGAAATTATTTAAATCTCGCAGAATCAAAACAAAGAATAGTAGTAAAAAACCTTGTTAATATACACATATTTGTCCATACTAGATTGTATGAAAACTTTAAGTCCAAGAAAACGATAGAAAGCAAACTAGGAGCTCCTTGATTTTTTTATATATTATAACCCTTATACATACTAACTAAATAGCGTTAAAATTAGACAGGATCAAATCATACTTTTTTAGTAAAAAATTCTTAAATATTGCTTCCTACGGCGTACTCATGCTAAGATTCAGACGTCTGAAAGTACGTTAATGCAAACTCGAATCTGCTTGTGATTTTTATTATACATTCTGCTTATATCAATAAACCTGAAATAATTTAAATCTCGCAGAATCAAAACATAGAATAGTAGTAAAAAACCTTGTTAATATACACATATTTGCCCATACTACATTTTATGAAAACTTTAAGTCCAAGAAAACGATAGAAAGCAAACTAGGAGCTTCTTGATTTTTTTATATATTATAACCCTAATACATACTAACTAAATAGCGTTAAAATTAGACAGAATCAAATCATACTTTTTTAGTAAAAAATTCTTAAATATTGCTTCCTACGGCGTATTTATACTAAGATTCACGCGTCTAAAAATACGACAAGGCAAACTAAAATCTGCTTGTAATTTTTACTATACATTCGTCTAATATCAATAAACCCGAAATAATTTAAATCTCATAGAATCAAAACATAGAACAGTAGTAAAGAACCTTGTTAATACACTCATATTTGCCATTACTACATTGAATGAAAACTTTAAGACCAAGAAAACGATAGAAAGCAATTTGGGAGCTCCTTGATTTTTTTATATATTATAACCATTATACATACTAACTAAATAGCGTTAAAATTAGACAGGATCAAATCATACTTCTTTAGTAAAAAAAAAAAAAATATTGCTTCCTACGGCGTACTCATGCTAAGATTCAGACGTCTGAAAGTACGTTAATGCAAACTCGAATCTGCTTGTGATTTTTATTATACATTCTGCTTATATCAATAAATCTGAAATAATTTAAATCTGTCAGAATCAAAACATAGAATAAGTATAAATACGCCGTAGGAAGCAATATTTAAGAATTTTTTACTAAAAAAGTATGATTTGATCCTGTCTAATTTTAACGCTATTTAGTTAGTATGTATAATGGTTATAATATATAAAAAAATCAAGTAGCTCCCAGTTTGCTTTCTATCGTTTTCTTGGTCTTAAAGTTTTCATTCAATGTAGTAATGGCAAATATGAGTGTATTAACAAGGTTCTTTACTACTGTTCTATGTTTTGATTCTATGAGATTTAAATTATTTCGGGTTTATTGATATTAGACGAATGTATAGTAAAAATTACAAGCAGATTTTAGTTTGCCTTGTCGTATTTTTAAAAGCGTGAATCTTAGTATAAATATGCCGTAGGAAGCAATATTTAAGAATTTTTTACTAAAAAAGTATGATTTGATCCTGTCTAATTTTAACGCTATTTAGTTAGTATGTATTAGGGTTATAATATATAAAAAAATCAAGAAGCTCCTAGTTTGCTTTCTATCGTTTTCTTGGACTTAAAGTTTTCATAAAATGTAGTATGGGCAAATATGTGTATATTAACAAGGTTTTTTACTACTATTCTATGTTTTGATTCTGCGAGATTTAAATTATTTCAGGTTTATTGATATAAGCAGAATGTATAATAAAAATCACAAGCAGATTCGAGTTTGCACTAACGTACTTTTAGACGTCTGAATCTTAGCATGAGTACGCCGTAGGAAGCAATATTTAAGAATTTTTTACTAAAAAAGTATGATTTGATCCTGTCTAATTTTAACGCTATTTAGTTAGTATGTATTAGGGTTATAATATATAAAAAAATCAAGAAGCTCCTAGTTTGCTTTCTATCGTTTTCTTAGACTTAAAGTTTTCATACAATCTAGTATGGGCAAATATGTGTAGGTATATTAACAAGGTTTTTTACTACTATTCTATGTTTTGATTCTGCGATATTTAAATTATTTCAGGTTTATTGATATAAGCAGTATGTATAATAAAAATCATAAGCAGATTCGAGTTTGCATTAACGTACTTTCAGACGTCTGAATTTTAGCATGAGTACGCCGTAGGAAGCAATATTTAAGAATTTTTTACTAAAAAAGTATGATTTGATCCTGTCTAATTTTAACGCTATTTAGTTATTATGTATAAGGGTTATAATATATAAAAAAATCAAGGAGCTCCTAGTTTGCTTTCTATCGTTTTCTTGGACTTGAAGTTTTCATACAATCTAGTATGGACAAATATGTGTATATTAACAAGGTTTTTTACTACTATTATTTGTTTTGATTCTATGAGATTTAAATAATTTCAGGTTTATTGATATAAGCAGAATGTATACTAAAAATTACAAGTAGATTCGAGTTTGCATTGTCGTACTTTCAGACGTCTGAATCTTAGCATGAGTACGCCGTAGGAAGCAATATTTAAAAATTTTTTACTATAAAAGTATGATTTGATCCTGTCTAATTTTAACGCTATTTAGTTAGTATATACAAGGGTTATAATAAATAAAAAAATCATGGAGCTCCCAGTTTGCTTTCTATCGTTTTCTTGGACTTAAAGTTTTCATACAATCTAGTATGGGCAAATATGTGTATATTAACAAGGTTTTTTACTACTATTCTATGTTTTGATTCTGCGAGATTTAAATTATTTCAGGTTTATTGATATAAGCAGAATGTATAATAAAAATCACAAGCAGATTCGAGTTTGCATTAACGTACTTTTAGACGTCTGAATCTTAGCATGAGTACGCCGTAGGAAGCAATATTTAAGAATTTTTTACTAAAAAAGTATGATTTGATCCTGTCTAATTTTAACGCTATTTAGTTAGTATGTATTAGGGTTATAATATATAAAAAAATCAAGAAGCTCCTAGTTTGCTTTCTATCGTTTTCTTGGACTTAAAGTTTTCATTCAATCTAGTATGGGCAAATATGAGTGTATTAACAAGGTTCTTTACTACTATTCTATGTTTTGATTCTATGAGATTTAAATTATTTCGAGTTTATTGATATTAGACGAATGTATAGTAAAAATTACAAGCAGAGTTTAGTTTGCCTTGTCGTATTTTTAGACGCGTGAATCTTAGTATAAATACGCCGTAGGAAGCAATATTTAAGAATTTTTTACTAAAAAAGTATGATTTGATCCTGTCTAATTTTAACGCTATTTAGTTAGTATGTATTAGGGTTATAATATATAAAAAAATCAAGAAGCTCCTAGTTTGCTTTCTATCGTTTTCTTGGACTTAAAGTTTTCATAAAATGTAGTATGGGCAAATATGTGTATATTAACAAGGTTTTTTACTACTATTCTATGTTTTGATTCTGCGAGATTTAAATTATTTCAGGTTTATTGATATAAGCAGAATGTATAATAAAAATCACAAGCAGATTCGAGTTTGCACTAACGTACTTTTAGACGTCTGAATCTTAGCATGAGTACGCCGTAGGAAGCAATATTTAAGAATTTTTTACTAAAAAAGTATGATTTGATCCTGTCTAATTTTAACGCTATTTAGTTAGTATGTATTAGGGTTATAATATATAAAAAAATCAAGAAGCTCCTAGTTTGCTTTCTATCGTTTTCTTAGACTTAAAGTTTTCATACAATCTAGTATGGGCAAATATGTGTAGGTATATTAACAAGGTTTTTTACTACTATTCTATGTTTTGATTCTGCGATATTTAAATTATTTCAGGTTTATTGATATAAGCAGTATGTATAATAAAAATCATAAGCAGATTCGAGTTTGCATTAACGTACTTTCAGACGTCTGAATTTTAGCATGAGTACGCCGTAGGAAGCAATATTTAAGAATTTTTTACTAAAAAAGTATGATTTGATCCTGTCTAATTTTAACGCTATTTAGTTATTATGTATAAGGGTTATAATATATAAAAAAATCAAGGAGCTCCTAGTTTGCTTTCTATCGTTTTCTTGGACTTGAAGTTTTCATACAATCTAGTATGGACAAATATGTGTATATTAACAAGGTTTTTTACTACTATTATTTGTTTTGATTCTATGAGATTTAAATAATTTCAGGTTTATTGATATAAGCAGAATGTATACTAAAAATTACAAGTAGATTCGAGTTTGCATTGTCGTACTTTCAGACGTCTGAATCTTAGCATGAGTACGCCGTAGGAAGCAATATTTAAAAATTTTTTACTATAAAAGTATGATTTGATCCTGTCTAATTTTAACGCTATTTAGTTAGTATATACAAGGGTTATAATAAATAAAAAAATCATGGAGCTCCCAGTTTGCTTTCTATCGTTTTCTTGGACTTAAAGTTTTCATACAATCTAGTATGGGCAAATATGTGTATATTAACAAGGTTTTTTACTACTATTCTATGTTTTGATTCTGCGAGATTTAAATTATTTCAGGTTTATTGATATAAGCAGAATGTATAATAAAAATCACAAGCAGATTCGAGTTTGCATTAACGTACTTTTAGACGTCTGAATCTTAGCATGAGTACGCCGTAGGAAGCAATATTTAAGAATTTTTTACTAAAAAAGTATGATTTGATCCTGTCTAATTTTAACGCTATTTAGTTAGTATGTATTAGGGTTATAATATATAAAAAAATCAAGAAGCTCCTAGTTTGCTTTCTATCGTTTTCTTGGACTTAAAGTTTTCATTCAATCTAGTATGGGCAAATATGAGTGTATTAACAAGGTTCTTTACTACTATTCTATGTTTTGATTCTATGAGATTTAAATTATTTCGAGTTTATTGATATTAGACGAATGTATAGTAAAAATTACAAGCAGAGTTTAGTTTGCCTTGTCGTATTTTTAGACGCGTGAATCTTAGTATAAATACGCCGTAGGAAGCAATATTTAAGAATTTTTTACTAAAAAAGTATGATTTGATCCTGTCTAATTTTAACGCTATTTAGTTAGTATATACAAGGGTTATAATATATAAAAAAATCATGGAGCTCCCAGTTTGCTTTATATAGTTTTTATGATGAAATTATTCTTTACGCTAAGAACGGGCACGAACATTAGTAAAATTAAAAACAGGTTAATATTTTAAGGTAAAACTGTACATTACTACTATTTCTATTAAAAATTATCGAAAAGTAATATTCAATAGCATTGGTTACTTATTTATTGTAAAATAAAACGTGTTTACGGCGCGCAGTACCGTTGCGGCCCTTCGCGTAAATCGTCAGGCGGCCGGCCGCTAGTCGGCTGCTAGCTTCAGCTCCATGAAGTCTTGGCGTCATTAGAAGAGCAACGATTGAAATTGATTCAGATTTTCAAGTCTGAGAGAGAAGATGTTGATGAAGAAATAATTGAGTTAATGGACGCGTGTTATTATTTGCAGCGAAAAAAAATTCATACAGAAAAGGAGGTATCGATAATATTTGAACACTGGCCGTACTTTCATTACAGTAAATTGATTATAAAGCACGCCAATCAACTACTTGGAAAAAATATTAATTCCATATGGAAGTTATCATTAAATAAACTATCTAAGCCCATCAATCGTTATTCAAAAAATGTAGAAATAGCTCGTGAAGTGACCGCCAACAAAAAAAAGAATAAAGTTAATGCGGGTGCTGATGCAGAAGCAGAAAGTAAATACGTTCGCAACACATTAAAATTAGCTAAACAGTACAGCGATAACTTGAAAACTGATGAGCCATAATATGAAGCAGTTGTTTTTGCCTTTATTACAAAGTTCATGAAAGAAAATTTAAATTTTCTTTATGTTTTAACAAGTGTAAGTTATAAATATAGTATATTATAAATTATAAAAAAATATAAATAATACATGATAGCGAAATTTTGACAAATTGAACGAATGTCATTTAAATGTTGTAATTTTTTTCAATTTTTAGGAAGAATTTACTGACGACGAATTATTGGAACGTGTACCTGTTGCTAATCCAGTTTTGATGATTAGAGGTTTGTAACATTCGTATATTTATGTAAAACTAGCTTTTCTTTTTCTTCGATAAAACATTGACGTTATTATTGTTGGACAGGTATACATTTTGATGATTTTTTTTGCTATTGAAAATGTTTTTATTATTTTAGGAAAAGATTTACACGACTCTGGAAATATATATCATATCGTGATTAACAAATCAATAATGATACATGCTCCATCATTTACTGAAGGAATATTGACAACATTCCTATGCTATTATGTATTTAGCATTGTTTATCCCCCTGAAATCGAAGGCACACTTGAAGCTATTCAGCGGTGAGTGTTAAAAATTTAGATTATTCTTGGACTGATTATGACAGTAATTTTCAATACATTTTCAACCCAACTAAAATACAGTTGTTAAATGAAACAATTGTTTTGTTATCCATTTAAAAATGTACTTAAATGAGATGATACTTAATAGTTATCAATCAGACTAGTTTGATGCTAGTAAAATTTGTATAAGTGACATTCTAAAGCATAAATAAGGTTAGGTAATTTTCAGAAACTTGTCTTCACTAAATTACACTATAGACTAACTACTTTAAAAACCTCAATACTTTATTAATTTCTTATACCTTATTAAATGATTTTCCATGTACGCATTAGGTAAAAATTTCTTATTTGAGATTAACTTATAATTGAATTTAATTTTCAGATTATTTTTGGAAATAAATCCTGAAAAAGGTACGAAACGAGGTGGAAAACGAAAGGGAACGAAAATTCATCCTAAAGTCTCAAAGCTTACGAAAGATATCGACCCCTACATTATTGATTAATAATGTAAGGGTTGATATCTTTCGTAAGCTTAACCTACATATTCTTAACCTACTTAAAATAAACTATGTATTTAAAAATTTTTAACTCTTCTTTTAATTATATCATTTTCAGAATGTTATCTAAATTAAATCCTTCTACGTAATCTGGGTTTTTTTTTTATTCTATTCAGAATTAGTGCTTGACTACGCTCCACCTGATGGTAAGTGGTGACGCAGTCGTAGATGGAGTCGCACTAATTCAGTAGCCACCTATTATATAATAAAAAAAATAGATACAATTAATATTCAATACTGGAATTATATAATAAATTAAAATAAATGTATTGGTTTCGTAATTTTTCGAAACCGAACTAGAATGAATTGTTTAGTAAATTTAGTATACATCATATTAAAATTACAAACCATTTACAAAAAAAAATTGATAAAATAAATATTGTTTTGTAATATTGCTAAGCGAATATCTGATAATCGTTTGGTATATTTCTAAAAATGTTTTGTAATTTTTGTAAACTAAGTTGAAATTAATTGTGTAGTAAATTTACAATACATCATCTTGAAATAACAAACCATTTTCAACAGAATTTGTTTGGTAAAATTACACTATTTGTATTGTAATTTTGCTAAGCGAATTTCCGATAGTCGTTTGTAAATTTCTACAAATGTTTTGTAATTTTTCGAAATTGAGTTGAAATAAATTGTGTAGTAAATTTACAAAACGGAATTATAGTATTACTTTCTTGTTGTGCGTAAAAACTTCCAACACTTTTTTGTAAAATTACTACAGAAATTTTTAACAGAGTACTTAAGCACTAGTTTAGTTAGGACTCGAAAACTTCTAGAGTCTAGAATAAGCAAGTTTCCTATTATAAAAAAATAATCCCACGGGAAAATTTTAAACATAATACCTGCCTAATTTCCAGGCAGAGCGCGGGCGGGTTGTTAGTTTAATAAAATAATGGAAATACAAATAGGTAATTGATAGCTTTTTCACAAAAATTGGAATTAGTTTCAAATTTAAATTTTTTTATAAAAATACTCACTTCGATCGGGTTCGCGCGTCCCAATAAAGTCCTATACCTGCATGTCTGAGACAACCTAGCAATTTTTTGAAAGACAAGTGTAGTCCGCCAACACGTACTATGGCCTCACCCTCGTATGGAAGGGAGGCCCACCCCCAGCAGTGGGACGTTAAAAAGGGTTAAGTACTACTACTATATTATGTTATTTGTTTCCGACACTAAGAATGTCTTATAGGAAAAAGGCAACTGGTTACACTAAGGTTTTTGTCTTTACTTTTCTCTGGAACCAACTATTTAAGCCATTTATCATAACCAGATGGACAGACAAACCCGCGCGAGCGAATGAGTCAATAATATAATTTAAATCGTTTATCAATTGCTTTCTTCACGAATGCAAATGTTCACCTTGACAGTAGCTGTCTCAGCGGATCCTCGCGCGTCTCTTGCGCAACGCTACGTGACCGGCGGCCGGGCTGAGTGTACTCATACCACTCGGATTGATGTTTTTGAATTATTTATTCATGCTTCACATATAATTTGCAGAGATAATTATAATATGTGTTTTCAATATGTTGGGATATTAACGCACACACGCACAACGCACTACCTAGGTCCATTTTAAGCTACGAGGCTTGTGTTACGGATACCATATAGTTAATACACTACACATATATAACTTTAAATATATACTATACATTACAAAATACAAACATCCATGATTGGAGAACGAAACAAAAAAAACGATATCAGGGAATGCCCCAAGTGGGACTCGAAGCCGCTACCGCAAAAAGTAGAGTCACTAAAAACTGAGCTAAACGTATCGAATTTATGTCGTTGATCTAAATGGTTTGCTTATTGCTAGTGTATATAATAAAGATGTGAATATTATGTATTTTATTTACCATGGAAATTAAAAGATTTTGAGAAAAATTGGCTATAATGGTGAAAAAAATACCGAGTAAAAAGATATTATTAAAAAATAAAATTTATCTCGGTAATGTTTACACTCGAACTGACAGATCAAAATCTTGCAATTATGTCAATTTTAGCTATTATTCGTAAAAAGTCAAGAGGATAATTAGTTTTTTCCTGTTAGCACATGAAAATATTCGGTGCGATGTCCGGGATTTGAACCCGCTTTACTCGGCTTATCAAGCGTTACCAAGCTACCACTGCCTTACTACACTCTATGATAAAAAGAACCCTGATCACTCTAGAGTGTCTAGACTCTACCTAATTAAAGGGATTCGTTTTGATGGCCTAAAGCATGTTTTTCCTAGTTTAAAATTTTAATTATTATAAAAATCTTTTCTATTCACGTTACGATACAACATTTGGAAGCCGAACACTTATAATCGATAAACTAAGCGGGTAGAGCCGCGGGCTAACAATAGTAAGAAAAAAGATGTAATTGTATGACAATTAACTACGTCTTTAGTATATCCTGCGACTACTTCTCAAGCTTGAACAGTCAGATCGTCACCACTGAGCCATCGGGTAGTTTAGTTTATAATTTGGCCGCATACACGTCGACCCTGCGCACCTCCTTGCGACCGAATATGGCCGGCCTTTATTGATATAATGCAACACGCGCGCGGTTGCATAATTTGTAGACGATGAAATTTTAATCATTACTGTTGTTGATCGAATGTTTGATGGCATTTGTAAAAAGACCGCATAGAATTGTTAGGTTTGGGTCTTTGAAATTTTCATTGGCGATTCGTCTTGGGAAGTGCGTGAAGTAACCGCCGCACTTATAGTCACTTAATGAGCCATTAAGTCGAGAATCTACATATTGAAAAAACGACTTAATGATTCATTAAGTGACTATAGGTGCGGCGGTAAGACTCGGAAAGTAAGCAAAACATCAATACATCAGTACATTATATATGTAAATAAAATTGAAGTCTCTGTTTTACCCGACTGTGCCAGAAGGAGGGTTATGTTTTTCGAAAGTATGTATGTATAATTGCTCGCACGCTCTGCGGTCTGAACGATTCGATGGATTCCAGCATGAGAGGTGTCGTTAGATTCGTATTTACTGGGAGAGTGACACTGGGTATATCATTAAAAAAACTAAATGGCGGATTTTTGGCGCCAAATTCAAATGTTTGGCATGCTCTGCGGCCTAAACAACTCGATGGATTTTAGCTTCAAAGGTGTCATCAGATCCGTATTAATTGTAAAAGTGACACCGAGTATACATTTTGAATCAGAACGCAACATAGTATTTATGTGTTTTTTTTCATTTCCAAATTACACAGAAACGCACTCGGCGCTTTTAGTTTTTTAATTATTAATTTTAAATTAACAGCTTTACACTAAAATGCATATAAAAGTAAATATGGTACTTGCATCAAAAAGTTTTTTTTTACTTTGTCTGTCTGTCTGTTTGTTCCGGGTAATCTCTGAAACGGCTGGACAGTTTTTGACGGGACTTCCACTGCACTTGTAGATAGCTGATGTTATAAGCTATTTTAACTATTGAAAATGAATTACGGTTCCGCTTAAAAAATTAAAATGGATCTAGGAACGACCTGAGTCGCTAGTATTACAATAAGGAAATATGCGAAATATCCAGAAAATATCACAAAATGTAATAAAAAACGTTATTAAAATAAAAATCGTAAAGCATGTTATTGAAAGTACTCGTAATTCTTATATTTATGTAATTTTGCATTTTTATGTTTGAGTGTATGTATTTTTTATATTTTATTATCTACATAATATAATAAAATTCTAGCTGACGAATCTGTACATGGAAAATTTTTGGAAAATGTAATTAAAATAGAAATTATTATTAATGATACAAACGCCGAATCTATAGTTTTTTGATTTTTTTCTTCTGTTTGTCTGTGACCGCATCACAATAAAACCACTAGACAAATTTTGATAAAATTTGGTACGATATGGTGGGATATTATTACAATAGCACCTAGTTCCGTTGTAAGCTACGAGGCTTGTGTTACGGATACCAGATAGTTGATATACTACACATATATAACTTTAAATACATACATATTATAAATATAAACACCCATGACTGGAGTACAAACATTCGTGCTCAACAAATGAATGCCCCCAGCGGGACTCGAACCCACGACCGCTGGCGCAGAAAGTAGGGTCACTGCCAACTGTGCTGGTTATCCGAGTCAACATATAGAATACTCTTTACTGCAGGAAAATATCTCATTTCTATACTAATATTTAAAACGTATCTTGGGATGAACCCGAGCGGAGCAAGGTTGAACCATTAGTTTATTTAGTAGGCAGTAAGTAAACTGAACTCTATGGTACATAATTTGTATTTTCTATGGAGAAATATTAGTGAATACAAAATGGCGACTCTAATTGATTGCTGCCACGGCTGTAGTTGTGATGCAAGTCTTGCCTGTTGCGTGTCATAATGTTATGGCAATACTTGTGTTATTATTTATGCATGTATTTTTATAGAACCGTGATATGTAAATGGATATTTAAATAGTTTTATGAGAAAAACTTTAATCTTAACTAATAATTAATAATAATACTTTTTAACGTCCCATTCTTGGGCACGGACCACCCTTAGAAATGAGAGAGGAATCAGGCCACTTTCCACCACGCTGGCGAGGTGCGGGTTGGCGCTGCACATGGCTTTCGAGAACTTTCTAGGTTCTCTTAGACATGCAGGTTTCCTCACGATGATTTCCTTCACCGTAAGACAAGTGGTGATCATGTTGAAAATGATTCGCACATGAAAATATCAGAAGACCCGGGTTTGAACCCGCTTCACTCGGTTAACCAAGCGAGCACGTTACCACTGAGCTAGCACTGCGTGTATATAAAACGGTAATTATTTAATCTGTTGGAGGAAAAATATGTTGAAAAACATAAATTATTTACAGACAGACGGGTTACTGATCTTGTAATATGTATATTTACAAACTCGTCACGTAAACGGGGGTTCTTCTGTTTTCCTTATTTCAAAACTAAGTTTTGCACGCGGTTTCATATCTCTCATATCTATAAATCTATACATAATACATACTTATGTACCTTGTAATCAGCCCTTTTTTAATGTCCCACTGCTGGGAACGCGCCTCCTTTTAATACGAGGGGTTCAGGCCATAGTCCGCCACGCTGGCCTAATGCGGGTTGGCGGACTTGAAAATATCAGAGGTGCAAGACACTGATTTGAACCTGAATCACTCGGTTATCCAAGCGAACGCGTTACTACTGAGCTACCACTGCTTATGTACTTACATTTTTTATAATAACTGCGAGTATGTATTTCTCCATCAGCTTTTTTACCATAAGAAATGCATTAATTGCAATGCATGGTGGACTATGGCCTGATCCCCTGGTATTGAAGGGAGGCCCACCCCCAGCAGTGGGACGTTTAAAAGGGCTAAATTAAATATAGAGTAAGAGTTATTAAAATGTCATTCTTTATCATATATAAAAAGGCAAATCCGGCAATTATACTTGACTTAACCTTTTCCTCCTTTTTTTAGTAGATATTGACTTGTGCTATATAATGGTGGTATAATTTCGAGCTCAGGGCGAACAATTTTTTTAAATATTTCTTTATAAGTAATCGAATTTGTCAACTTCCATCGAGCTTTCAAGTCGCACTTGACCGAATTTTTCGGGTTAATTGTTCAGAGGTCAAGTTAAGGGCACGCGTTGTTTAAGACTTTATGTCATTTTATATTTTAACCGTCTTCGAAAGATGATAAACTGCCAATTATAAAAACCTTGGACTTACACGGTATTCCACTGAATAATTTAACTTAAGCTTTATCGTTTCAGTTGTAATTAAAGTTAAAAATAACTACAAATTATATTAAATGATGATAATGCTACAAGTTTCGTTCTTTACGAACGCAATAAAGATATCCGCGGACAAAAAGGGGAGAAAAAATAACAAACTCTTTTATATTTGCATAGTTATATTAAAAATATACGAGTATTTATTATGTCTCAGAGGCATTATAATATAATTTATACATTTAAATAAAATTGAAGAGATTATAAATGAAACTACCTTTTCGGATTTTGTCGCGGATTTATTTTGATTTTTCATGAAATCATGGTCACGGGAGAGAGTCTCTCCCGTGACCATGATTGCTGTAAAGCATTCGAAACGTCGGGAACTAAAAATCAAAATAAATCCGCGACAAAATCCGAAAAGGTAGTTTCATTTATAATGTCGAATATTCGCGTAAATCTAAGGAAGTAAAATTGAAGAGTTTTTAATTTCAAATTAACAGTTTTTCACTAAATGCATATCTGTACTATTAATCTTTTCTATTATATTTTTAAACGAGCAATTCTTGTATAAATATATCGGCGTGACGCCGTTAGTTAATCATATTTAAAAAAATATATTATTTTCTACTTTTTAGTTTATATTTATTAAGTTTGGAAGTCGGTTTTTGTTTTTTTGTTAAAAATAATTTATTTTTAAATTTTTAGCGGAAAGTAGATACGTATTGTGTTAATGACTATAAAAATTTACCTTCTATTATGAGGTAAACCTTATAGCCTGAAGTATACAACTATCGGTCCATAATTGCGTATTATATTGAAAGAATTTTCTCTAAACTGCTAACCGTTGAGGAGTTGTACCTTCCATCATCAGTTACGGGACGTGACTCAAATATCCGTAGAGCCTATAAAAGATTCGGCCGAGCATCGTTAATTTGCTCCTAAGAATTGAAGAGTTCCGATACTTTGTCATGGATCCCATCATCAGAACCTTACCAAACTCTCATCAAACTACCCTTGAAGTATATCCTTTCCATTAAAAAAAGAATCATCGAAATCGGTTGGCGTGATAATGAGTTATTCGTCCATTTGTCGCGCAAATACTTAATGCAAATTTGGGACTTTTATGGTTTTCTCATGGATGCCATTGTCAGAACTGGAAAATATTAAAATGGGACCACATGGGAAGCACTACCTTTCAAATAAAAAAAGAATCATCAAAATCGGTTCACCCATTCAAAGTTATGAGCTAACAAACATAAAAAAAAAATACAGACGAATTGATAAACTCCTCCTTTTGGAAGTCGGTTGAAAATAGAATCACCCACGTGACATTGGCGAAGTAATCTGTGCTCAAATGGCACGCTTGAAGCCATTAACAAGAGAATTGAATAGAATCACCGAGAACGCGGGACCTCCCTCGTATTGAAGGGAGGCTCGCCTCCAGCGATGAGATGATAAAGGGCTTAATTATTAATGCCTTAATTTAACTAGAAAAAATGTCCATCAATAATCATTACAATATTTATTACCAGAATGAGCAATTTAACAAAAGTACTTATGATCTCTAAGGTAATGTCAATAAACGTAAATTATATAAAAACTTAGTAGGTACTAAAAAAAATACATGATGTATTGAAAACCGTCTGCGTTAAGATAACTTTCAGAGAGCAGAACAAGACATTTGTTTTTTTATTCCTAGAATCGTTGATACTAAATTCTGCTCCGCAAAGGAGATGCCCAAATCTAGCCCTACGAATGTGCACGCATGAGACTTATATCATAATTCTTATCATATTTTTTCATTTTTTAATTAATAATTATAATTTCATGGACACTCTATCATATTAATAACATTTAAAAGAGTATTTTCGTTGAATCAATCATGACCGCCAATCGCCATATTGGTTCGCTGGCCAGCTAGCCCGCAGCCCGCTAGTCAAAGAGTATAGATAATATATGCCGCTAGTTGTAGGGCAAACTCGCGTTGATGCTCGTCAAATATAGTATTTATCGATTTTTTGACAACAATCGATGTTTCGACAACAATCGATATTCATTCACATGAAGCAAAATAAATGACACTATGAATGTGTGTTTATATAATGTATGTTTTTATTAAAAAAAGACTAAAGCCTAATTATGTGTTTAATATTGTCTTGATTCAGTGATTAATTTCAAATACGAAAATGTTCCATTTGACGATTCTGGGGTTTAAAGTCGATTTTTCCATCAATCGATTTCAAATCGTCTTTTAGTTGTTATTCTCGTTTCTGTTATTTTATCTGTTGAATGTTTACCTCAGCGGCTCATTCCAGTCGTTTCGTAATTGTAATTTAAAACCTTATTTTTGACAAGTAGTATAAATGGGGGTTAGCATCTTAAGCTGACAAAATAAAGGTTGTGTTATTTGGAATCATAAATTCTCAGTTGCAATCATACATTTAATATCATACTGATTCAATGTATGGTTGCAATCTAAAAATCTACTCATTTGACTTATAAGACTACTCGTTTAATAATATAGTGATAAAATAAAGAAATAGTTTTCATCTCCTAATCTACGTAACCTTTCTATAAATTGGTAGCGTTATATTTGAGGAATACATTTTCGGTATTCTAGGTGTAAACCTCAAATCTAAATCCTTTGATACTTGTACCTACTTCAGTATTTGTCACTTACTGGCGGGAAATACCGCTGTCAAATCATAAAATTATAACCTCAAAATCCAATGCGTTTTTATTTTTTTTAAGTTCAAGGCTGTGTGGCGACTAATATATTATAATTTCGATAGCATAAATAATTATTGTAGAACCCAGAAAACACATTCTTAACTATTTCAGGCTCCGGGCAAAAATGTATGGACGAAAAACTATCTCCTTTAAAACTTTATTGTGTTTAAGTCGAACTATCTTTTATTCACGACGCGTCTTTGCCACCAAGTGCAATGCAAAGAATTTGTAAAATAAATTACTATCACTTTATATTACTTATCACTTGTCTTACGGTGAAGGAAAACGACACGTATGGCTCAGTTGGTAGTGACCCTACTTTCTGCGGCAGCGGTCGCGGGTTCGAGTCCCGCTGGGGGCATTCATTTGTTGAGCACGAATGTTTGAACTCCAATAATGGGTGTTTATATTTATAATATGTCATCATCATCATCATCATCAGCCCTTTTTAACGTCCCACTGCTGGGCACGGGCCTCCCTCAGTACGAGGGAGTTCAGGCCATAGTCCACCGCGCTGGCCCAATGCGTGTTGGCGGACTTCACATGTCTTACGAAAACTTGCTAGGTTTTCTCAGACATGTAGGTTTCCTCACGATGTTTTCCTTCACCGTAAGACAAGTGGTAATCATGATAGAAATGATTCGCACATGAAAATATCAGAGGTGCGAGACCCGGATTTGAACCCGCATTACTCGGTTATACAAGCAACGCGTTACCGCTGGGCTACCACTGCCTCATATTTAAAATTTATGTGTAGTATATCAACTATCTGGTATCCGCAACACAAGCCTCGTAGCTTACCACGGAACTAGATGGCGCTGTTGTAATAATGTCCCAACATTTTTTTCTCACTCCATTGACAAAATATTGTTCAAAACATAGCTCATACATTGGAAACGAGCTGTAAGAGCTTTTAAAGAGGAAGGATACCTACCTCTACAACTCCCGCCCATGGTCAAATGAATATCATGAAATGTCGTTATGCTACAGATAATTTAAGCAAAAACAAATATTTTTACTAGTTAATTGTATGGGAAAACTTAAAATTCATTCAGCGAGTACTTAAAATTGAAATTAAGAGCTATCCTTTGGTGGGAATTTTTTTTGCTATGTTTAGAACAATATTTCGTCAATGGAGTGAGAGAAAACAAATAATCGTCCCAAATGAAGCACCTACTAAACATATTATAAAATACTAATTTTGTTGCAATACTGTAAGTAAGTACATTGAATATTTGAAAAATCTAGTTGAAAAAGCCATCGTGAACAACTTATATAGAGGCTCAATCTATAGTTTAAAATTTTGGTCTGACTGTCTGTGACCGCAACACGAGAAAACCATTCGAGAGAACTTGATGTTTGTTATCATGACAGCTGGTTATCTGGTTCCACATATAGGCTACTTTTATTGCAGAAAAAAGATACTTTTTACTGCAGAAAAGTATATAATCTCTCAGAAATCTATAGTAACAGCTAAAACTTTTTCTACGGTAGCGTACAAAAACTACTTGCAAAAAGCTGAGCTGCAAGTGAAACTGATTAAACTGTGTGAAACATAAATTAAGTTTAATATTAAAAACTATTCACATATACTTGATATTTTAATATCATGCGCCCTCACCCGACTACTATGATGAATAATTGAGTGTGTTTGTTTGTGTTATTTTTTCCTTAAAATGAAACGGCTGAACAGATTAACATAAAATGTTGCACAGAGATAGACCTGGAGTACACATAAGCTATTTTTTAGTATCCAAGCTGAGAAATCTATAGTACCTAATCATTAAAATGTGTCTAGGGACAAACCCGAGCAAAACAAGAGTGAGTCGCTAGTCTAATCTAATATACTTATAAAAATCTCGTGTCACAGTGTTTGTTATCGAACTCCTCCGAAACGGCTTGACCGATTACTATTAATATTTTATGTATATTTGGTAGGTCTGAGAATCGGTCGGTGGTTATTTTTTATTACCCTAGAACCTAGGTGATAAGGGGGCCTTCTCCAGATTTTTATTTATTATATTTAGACCATTTTTTTTAAAATAAATCCGCGAATATATCAGAAATCATAGTTTATGTAATAAGGGGATGTTTTTTTCTCTCGTACCACCACAGTGCGGGGTATCGTTGGATAAATCTGTGAAAAATATAGCGAATTTGCAAAACAATTTTTCGATAAAGAGATCCGTTTGTAAAATTTAAACAAGACAAGAGCATACTCGTACTTTTTGACGAAAAAAAAACTTAGAAAAGTTTTTTGATACAAGATAGAGTCGCGACAACAGCCTAGTGTAAAAGAAATATAATTAACATTCAAATTTATTACACAGCATAAGTTATTAGCGTTTAAAGAGTATTATTTTTTTATATCTATTAATAAGTAATACTCTTTGTTTAAATCTATTTATTATACACTCGCATTTCCCGCGGCTCCGCCCGCGTTCTAAAGAAGGAAAACCTTTATGGTTCATAGATTATATATATGTAGGTATTACCGGAGAAAACGTTTTAACTATTACTTTAGATTTCTCAGAAATGAAACATTTATCCTGAGTAAAAAGTATCTTATACTAGCGACTCACCCTCGTTTCGCTCGGGTTCGTCCCTAGCTCGTACCCCCTTTTAGCGTACAATTTTTACAAACTTTAAATGTCTTACTTATTTATATCTAATCAAAAGGCCAAATAATTTCAAGCTTCTAGCTTTAAAAATGACGTAATTTCCATACAAACTGTCATCTCCTATTTCAACCTCTTACAGCCTTTTTTTGCCTTTAAAAGTAGCCTATGTCCGTCTCCTGGCTCTAAGCTACCTCACTACTAATTTTCAGCCAAATCAGTACAGCCGTTGTTGAGTTATAAATAGTGTAACTAACATGACTTTTTTTATATATTCTTGTTAATTTAGACCAGAAGTGAGCTTTTTTTAAACAAAACAAGCTTATAAGCTTAAATCGACCTCATTTTATTTTAAGTATC
This sequence comes from Boloria euphrosyne, assembly GCA_951802675.2. NCBI lineage: Eukaryota > Metazoa > Arthropoda > Insecta > Lepidoptera > Nymphalidae > Boloria > Boloria euphrosyne. The sequence goes on along the minus strand of OX637900.1, from coordinate 6,890,214 downwards.
TGAAAACGCTAAAACAAGACAACTAAGCTACCAACAATGATACTTTAAAAAACAAACCAACAGAGTAACGACCTAACAATGCTACCGCGATAAGTGTCAAAACACAACTACCCCCCGATGCCGGTTATACATCGACTTTTATAGTTTTCCCCACTCCAACATCCTCTTTTCTGTTCATCTACCACAATATATAGATGTTGATCCGGATTACAACCAACTATCATCATACTAAATTTCATCAAAATCTGTTCAGTGGTTTTCTTGTTATACGGTACAGACGGACAGACTGTTAATGTTAATAATCACTATTTCAATAAGATTTTCCAAAAATATTCAATGTAATTTGCACCAATATTTCTATCTGTTTAAATGAAGCCCTCGCTTGGTAGTTAGTACGTTCGTCCCTTTTGAGGAATTTTTTAATCCTTACTTAATATTATAAATGCGAAAGTTTATGAGTATGGATGTTTGTGACTCTTTCACGCAAATACTACTGAACCGATTACGATGAAATTTGGATGAAATTTGGTTTGGTAGCTGAAGACCCAAAATAACATATAGGCTACTTTTTATCCCGGAGTTCCCGCGGGATTGACTCCTAATATTTAAAAAATTAACGCGGGCGAAGCCGCGGGTATTGCTAGTTTTTAATATTTTTAGAGTATGAAAATTCACTGTTAAATAAAATTAAATTACTTAATGATGAAAAAAAGTATATAGTGTTATTATTTATTTAATACTTTTTTGGCGCGTGTGGATGAAAGTAAATTTTGTGAGCTGCGCGCGCAGAAAACAACAGGCTAGGTTAGCCATATATTAAATTTAAAAATGTACATTTTTACTCAGATAATAAAATAAAAATTTTACTAAAATAATACCTGTTTAATTGATTTTAATATTTATCTTTGATCATTACAATTTTTATTATTTTTTTTTCATACGTTATAAAAGTATAACTTTTAACGCATAGATAAGACGTACACACACATTTTTTTTATTTAACCTACCTTTCACGATATTTCTCTTTTGGAATAATACAGTAGAATAATTAGTCTTCAAATCAATAATTATATCAAATACTTATGTAATAAAAACTACTAATGACAGCCTGCAAATTGATTATAAATTCACTTGAGAATTACACGAAAATGATAAAATTATAATTGTAAACATCGCTACTGCGATCGATGTACAAACAATAATAATGGCCGAAATTTTCCCGAAAACTGTGTAAGAAGTAAAATACAGTTTATTGCAAGAGAGACAGGAGAACACTCCTATCCCCCTCCGTGCTGTTTACGGGGTGAAAAGTAACACCGGTAGACCCTAGCGGGGATAGTTGATCAAGTGTTAATGGGGTCCCGTTTTGCCAAATTCCTCCGCTTGGGAGCAACATTTTGTATGAAAGTAAACATTAAAAAGATATTATAAACTTGTTTAACAGTTATTTGGGAAAAAAAATTAAAATATATAATTCATCATCATCATCAGCCCTTTTTAACGTCCCACTGCTGGCTGGCCTTCCTCAGTACGAAGGGGATCAGGCCATCCGCCATAGTCCACCGCGCTGTCCCAGTCCGTGTTGGCGGCAATATATAATTGATTAAATTATATTTTTCATAAATATTAAAGGTACGGTATTACTATACCTTTGTTATGATCCAACATAATATATAATATTCATTAAAAATTAATTATATAATAGAAATTTTTTTTTTCTTAAATAACTTTGTAGCCAATTTATTACATCTTTTTAATATTTACTTTTAAGATGTAATTGAAAAATTGCGCTGGACGAAACTTGCTAATATGCTGCTCCCAAGTGGAGGACTTCGGCAAAATGGAACCCCATTGATCAGCTATCGACCGGGGTTAAAAATATAAAATGCTATTAAAACATAGGGGTCGGTGATAGGAGGATAAAAATTTAGGACTAAATGTATGTTTTAATTCCACACCATAAAAATTAACCAAAAAAATTTGACCAAAAAAAAAAAAATTTTTTTGGGGTGAACCACCCTTAACACTTAGGATTGTAAAAATTAGTTATAAACCTATTCTCATACCTAAAATTTCATCAAAATCGGTCAAGCCTTTTCGGATGAGTTTAAACACTAAAACTGTGACACAAGATTTTTAGATTTGATTTTATATTAGATTTATAATTTTCAAAAAGTCAGCTAAATTCGTCCGATTTCAACCCTGAAGGAAACTTAAGGGTTCTGTTTTAATTTTTTTTTTTTGATATACAAAAAATATTATTTTTAATTATTTTTTTTAATTAAACCACTCATGTAAAAAATATTTTGATTAATTTATTATTTTACTTATAACTAGCAAAACCGCCCCGCCGCTTGGCGTATGTAAAAATAAATTAAACGCTTTGTATAATTTACTAATAAAATAAAAGTGGCCTAAGTTACTCCTTATAACATTAACTATCTGCGAGTGAAAGTCCCGTCAAAATCGGTCCAGCCGTTTCAGAGATTAGCCGGAACAAGCAGTCAGACACAAAAAAATTAAAAATTGACTTTTTGATGTAAGTATCGTATATTATAATACTTTTATATGCATTTAGTGAAAAGCTGTTAATTTAAATTTTTTTTAGGACATTATTACAACAGCGCCATCTAGTTCCGCAGTAAGCTATGTAACGTGCTTGTGTTGCGGATACCAGATAGTTTATATACTACACATATAAATTTTAAATACATAGATATTATAAATATTAACACCCATGATTGGAGTACAAACGTTCGTGCTCAACAAATGAATGTCCCCAACGGGACTCGAACCCGCGACCGCTGGCGCAGAGAGTAGGGTCACTACCAACTGAGCTAAACGAAATTAAAAACAAACATTTCAATTTTATTTACATATTATGATTTTCTAATAGGTACATTTTCTGATACAATGTTCGCAAGCGATTAATTGTTTTAAATGCGTGATTTATATTTATGATATGAGGTTAATTTTGATGTACTCTGAATGCACAATGTAGGTCTAATTGTACTTAATTAGAGTTTAACACTGTAATGTTTAATATGCCTTTGTTAAAACCAAATTATTGTTCTTTTTAATGTGTTAAAGGTAAAGAATAATTTTATTGAGTGTTATTCTTAGGAGATAGAATGTATGAGACAGTGGTAACGCGCTCGCTTGTATAACTGAGTGATGCGGGTTCAAATCCGGGTCTCGCACCTCTGATATTTTCATGTGCGAATCATTTCTAACATGATTATTACTTGTCTTACGGTGACTACTTAGGAGAACATCGTGTCTGAGAGAACCTAGCAAGTTTTCGACAGATATGTGAAGTCCGCCAACACGCACTAGGCCAGCGCGATGGACTATGGCCTGATCCCCCTCGTACTGAGGGAGGTCCACCCCCAGCAGTGGGACGTTAAAAAGGGTTGAACATAAGATATTTGCATAACATGGAACATTTTTCTGTGAGTATCTTTAACCGACTGCAAAAAAAGGAGAAGGTTCTTAATTTACCAGATATTTAGTTATGCCAATATTCACCAATTACTCGAAGATGCCTGAACCGATTTGGAAAAGTCTTTTTTGTTACAAATTTTATACTTCCAGGGTGGTCCCGTTTTATCGAAATCAGTGGAAATAAATCTTTTAGTTTTTAGTTTGTACAAATATTAATGTATACTGTTCCGTAGTACATTATTTAAATTTACCTAAAAACATAAAAAAAATTTTTCGACATCAGTAATTCCAAAACTTTGAAGTTTTCGGCATTTCTTCACTATTATAATATGCATGTATAATACATATTAATTTTCCGGAAGAAATTCTTTATGTTATTTTTAAACTAAGGTGGGTGGACTATTCCATGCTACCTTAACAAATAAACAGGTATAATTTGTTTATTTACTGGATAAATGAAACGAACTTATTTTTAATAACACTTTGTTTTATTATGTAATATATTAAACACTTTTTGTATTGCATAGTTAATACTATCTAATAAACATAGATTTTAGAAAGCTCTTCTAAATTGCCTTGCTAGGAAAAGGGCTCCATACAAGGCCAATATTATAAATCAGTCATTGAACTGAAGACTAACGTTATGATTATCAAAATATCTGTTTATACCTAAACTACATTAAAAGGTCTTTCATTATTAACGTAACATTAAACGCTCAACATTATATATACATTTATAAAATACTAAACGAAAATAACTTGATCACAATTGTATAAGCTAGTATAGTATTATGTGATATGTGGTATAACTAAGAATGTTTTAGAAATATACATTAAAGAAATGTTTTTAAAAGTAAAAAAAAAGTGAAAAAATACTAATGAGTTTTATATTGATAAAAAAATTAGTTTTCAATGACCTTGATAGTTAATTTATAAAAAAATTAACTGACCTAGTTTGATTGATCTTACAAGGAACCATTGACTTTTCTAGGAAAACTACCCATATTTTGACTGACATCACAATAAATTGGTAACTTTTTTTTATTACTACGAGTATAGCCAACTATTATTAATTATTAATTCAGAGTAACAAAAATTAATGAAAATAATAGGTTATTTACTTAAAAACTTACGTTTCTCTGTGAGTGCGATTTACAATTTTAACGTCGAGAGAAGTCAATATATCGCCGCCGCGTCTACGTCCTAAAGATAGTTAGATTTTAGTGTGATAAAAGGAATTTGCCATCACGTGGCAATAACTATGATTTTTTTAATAATTGGCCTTCGAAGTAACATTGCCTTCCATGGTCCACCCACCTATCAAAATCCGTTGCGTAGTTAGAAGTAGGTATAGTGGAGCAACTTTGCTGTAAAGTAGTGTCGTAACTCGTAAGGTTTATACCTCGGAATGCAGGGAAAGTCAATGAATCTGTATTAAAACTTTTGAAATGTTTTTTAATGGTAAATATAAAATGTAAAAAAATCGATCTCGTTATCTTATTACTTCCTAGATAAGTTTTAACTATTAGTGTAGATTTCTCAAAGATGTCATATTCTCCTGCAGCAAAAAGTATGCTGTATGTTGACCTGAATATAATGTCCTCCTGGTCGATTCCGGCCACCGTGGCCAATCTCATTGAGACTAGCCAACGGCGCAGGACATATTATAGTGCACGAAGGTAGCAACGACACAAGTGCACTCTCTGTTCCTTATCACTGTCATATTCCGGTGGAACGAATACTCGACACTACCAGTGAGAGCTAAGGCGCAGGTCTGACGACTTTACATGCTCTCCGAGGCACGGGGGTAAAACACCGCCAACTTCCCAACTCCGGGCTGTTACTGAGGCTTACGAAACAGAAACACTCAATAACTAAACTTGGCCCGACCCGGGACTCGAACCCAGGACCTCCCGGTATGCGACCGTACATGCTAGCCACTACACCAACGAGGCAGTCAAAGTCAATTGACCTGAATACTTAGCTATTCATCACACCAAGTTTCACCAAAATCTGTTCAGTGATTTTCTCATAATGATGACAGATTAAAACTATAGAATCAGCCTCTATATCCATAAATCTATACCTACAAGTATGTAATATAAAAATGTTAACCAAATTTTGTTTAGTGATAACGTATTCGTGTCAACATTTTGGATACTCTTCATTACAGGAATTAATTTCCACAGGAAAACAAAATAACTGGTTTTATTGAGTTGTGCTTAGAAAGTTAACGGTGGCTAAGCCTGAAAAATTGTAGTAGAATTTGTGTGTCTTAAAAAGGCCTACAGAAAAATCTTTTTTTTTTCAATCTCCTTAGTTACACTTCAATACCTATTTTTGTCTATACATATGTCATATGAAAAAGTAACTTAGCGAAGTTATTTGCGTGTTGCATGATAAAAGTACTGAACCGATTTAAACCAAATTTTGTGGAGTAATTACTATATAGTCTAAAACAGCTGTATGTCTGTCTGTCGCTAGTGCATATAATAAAACAGTAACTTAATAAAATTTATACATGAAATATTTTTTTAAAACAATGATTGTAACGTATTGTGTATTGAATATAGACCCCAAAACGATATACTTAATAAAATTTTTGTCTATCGGTTTGTCTGTTCGTATGTAAATAAATGTTGCCTTGCTTAATAAGGTAACGCGAGTGAAGCCGCGGTTTCCACTAGTATATTAGATATACATATAAACCTTCCTCTTGAATCACTCTATCTATTAAAAAAAACCGCATCAAAATCCGTTGCGTAGTTTTAAAGATCTTAGCATACATAGGGACAGACAGACAGGGGAAAGCGACTTTGTTTTATACTATGTAATGATAAATCATATTTTTTTATGAAAATTTAATAAATTATATAATTATTATTAATTATATTTATTAAAAAATATGTTTCGTAATTTGATATGATATTGTGACATTTGTGCGATTTATTTGATTTGTTAAATATTTTCAGGAAACCTAAAATCACAATACAGTCGCGAAAGAAAATCTATTATGAAAAATAAAAATAAATAAAAAAAATAGTTTTATTAAAAAATAAAAGAAAACAATTCTATAAATAATTACAATAATAAGGAAATCTTAAAGGATTTTTACTCTTTTTTCCGAATAGTACCTAATAAAAATTCTCTCCGTTATGTTAGTTAAAATAATTTATTTCTAACTTATTTAAATAATAATTTATTAAATAAAATAAAAAAATAACTCACCAATTTCAGCAAAAACTAAAAAAAAACAAAAACACTCGCAAACTGGGTTAATTATTTAATATTTTCCAGATTTTCTTCTTAAACTTGAACTCGATACATAAAAGTGCAAGTGCGTGTGTCGGTGAACGTCGGCAAGATCGTCGTTCGTCGTGGAACGGTGTCAAGACGCGACTGGAAACTGTAGTCGCGACCACTTCAGTATACGACTGTTACACGTGCTCTATGACTAATATTTACTTCACTACATAGTACAAGGCAATGGTGGCCCAGTAACGCGCTCGCTTGGATAACCGAGTGATGCGGGTTCAAATCCGCGTCTCACACCTCTGATGTTTTCATGTGCGAATCATTTTCTATCATGATTACCACTTGTCTTACGGTGAAGAAAAACTCGTGAGGAAACCTGCATGTCTTAGAAAAACCTATCAAGTTTACGAAAGACATGTGAAGTCCGCCAACACGCACTAGGCCAGCGCGGTGGACTATGGCCTGATTCCCCCTCGTATTTAGGGAGGCCCGTGCCCAGCAGTGGGACATTAAAAAGGGCTGATTACATAGTAAAAAACAAAATAGCTGCCCGCTGTCGGTCTGTATCCCTATTATGCTTAGATCTTTAAAACTCCGCAACGGATTTTGATGCGGTTTTTTTAAATAGATCATAGATCAAGAAGAAGCCAGAAGGTATGTATGACTAGCAGAATCCCTATACATCATACGGAGTGGTAGCCCAGTAGTAACACGCTCGCTAGGTTAATCGAGTGAAACGGGTTCAAACCTGGGTCTCGCACCTCTGATATTTTCTTGTGCGAGTAATTCATAACCTGATCACCATTTGCCTTATGGTGAAGGAAAACATCTTGAGAAACCCGCATGTCTGAGAGGACCTACTAAGATTTTGGAAGACATGCTCAGTCCGCTAACCAGCGTGGTGGACTATGACATGCTCCCGAATATTGAGGAGCGGCCCGTGCCCGCGTAGTGGGTCGTTGAAAAAGGGCAGAATTAGATTGTACTGAGACATTGCTTTATTATTATATATTTACCGTCTTATTGTTTATACTCACTTCGTTCTGTTACATCCCTATAAGGTGGGTGGACCACCTTAACAAATAAACAGTTATAATTTGTTTATTTACTGGATAAATGAAACAAACTTATTTTTTAATAACACTTTGTTTTATTATGTAACATATTAAACCCTTTTTTATTACAAAGTTAATCACTTTGTAATAAACGTAGGTTTTAGAAAGCTCAATTCTAAATGGCCTTACTAGGAACAGGGCTCCATATAAGACCAATATTTTAAATCAGTCATTGAACTGAAAACTAACGTTATGATTATCAAAATATCGCTTATACTTAAACTTAAAAACTTAACATTAAACGTTCAACATTATATATCCATATAAAATACTAAACGAAAATAACTTGAACACAATTGTATAAGCTAGTATAGTAGGTATTATGTGATATGTGACTAAGAAACTTTTGGAAATATATATTAAAGATGTGTTTTTATAAGCTATACTAATGGGATTTATATTGAAAAAAAAATAAGTTTTCAATGGCCTTAATAGTAAAAATATAAAAAAATAACTGATCTAGTTTGATTATCCTTACAAGGAACCATTGACTTTTCTAGGAAAACTACCGATATTTTGACTGAAATCGTAATAAAGTGGTAACTTTTTTTTACAACCCTTATAATTAATTCAGAGTAACAAAAGTTAATAAAAATTATAGCAAATTACAATTTTAACGTCGATAAGAGAAGTTAATATTATATCGATGGACCGATCCAATGTACAAATTCGACTCAGTATTTGATTATACGTAGGTATAGATGTCTAGAGTTTAGAAGAATGGGACAAAAACACTAAGTAATTAAATATGATTTACGAGTATAATTAAATATTATTTAATGAAAATGAAATACAATAAAATCTGACCTTACAAAAACTTATCTAATTTTTTTTTCTTCTTTTAAAACTCTCGCTCTCTCTCTCTCCTCCTCTGGGTCGGTCCCTCATGTCTGAGGATCGTGGTTTTTTAAAACTGGCAAAATATAATAATAATAATAAAGTCCGAGCCTATAACGGCTGGGTTATGCCCGTCCTCATGTACACCTTCGGCGTGCTCAGATGGACTCAGACCGAACTTGACACCCTGGATAGAAGGGTCCGCACGACTATGACTCTCTATCGCATGCACCACCCAAAATCGTCTGTAATGAGGTTGTATATCCCCCGGAAATGCGGTGGTCGAGGGCTTTTAAGCGTCAAGACCATGCATAATCGGGAGATAGCCAACCTCAGAACATACTTCGAGACGAAGAGGGAGTCGCCCATGCATAGAGAGATCATAGGATGTGATAAAGGACTCACCCCTCTATCCTTAGCCAAAACCGAGTGGCAGGCCCCGGTGGTACTTAGCACCTCTGACCGGGAGACCGTGTGGAAGGAGAAGGAGTTGCAAGGACGCTTTTTTAAAGCTCTTAATGAGCCTCACGTGGATAAGAAAGAGTCCGCGCAATGGCTGCGCTTCGGTGACCTCTTCGGGGAAACCGAGGGTTTTGTCTGTGCGATACAGGATCAGGTAGTTAAGACGCGAAACTACCGAAAGTACATTCTGAAGGATGGCACTCACGACATCTGTCGAGCTTGTCGCCATCCCGGTGAGTCACTCAGACATGTGCTTTCGGGATGTTCGGCGCTTGCTAACACTGAGTATCTGCACAGGCACAATCAAGCAGCCAAAATCCTTCACCAGGAGCTTGCTCTGAAACACGGTCTCCTGGATGAGAGGCTGCCGTACTACAAGTACACGCCGATGCCTGTACTCGAGCGTGACGGAGTCCGGCTCTATTGGGACCGGTCCGTCATCACGGACAGGACTATTCTAGCGAATAAGCCTGACATCGTGCTGATGGACCGGGCACAGTCGCGGGTGTTTTGGTGGACATTACTATTCCATATGACGAAAACCTTGTGAGAGCTGAGACGGAGAAAAAACGTAAGTATCTGGATCTGGCTCACGAGGTTTCCGCCACGTGGCATGTGGAGTCCACTGAAACCATCCCTATCGTCATATCTGCAAATGGTTTAATCCCAGTTAGCCTCGCTCACCATCTGAGGCGACTGGAGTTCCGTGACAGTTCGCTCGCAGCCAGGATGCAAAAAGCAGTGCTGCTAGACTCGGCTAGGATAGTCCGCCGGTTTCTCAACCTGTCGCCCTGACCCCCTGCTGGGGTGTAATCCTCCGCCCGGTATAATATTTATTTATGTAATGTCTAAGTATGTTTATTTATTTGTATGTATGTAAGTTTATTATATATATTTTTGGCTTTTATATATATTTATTTTGTACGCGGGCGTGAGAGTAAAATAAAAATAATAATAATAATGTTCTCCGACCGACTTCGGCCATGGCGGCCAATCTCAATAAGACTAGCCAACTGCAAAGGAGATATTATAGTGCAGCTCGTGTACGCGCAGACACAAGTGCACTCTCTGTTCCTGTCACTCTCATACTCCGGTAGGACGATACGAGACACGACCAGTGAGAGTTAAGGCGCAGGACCGACACACCGCCAACTTCCCAATTCCGGACTGTTACTGAGGCTTACTAATTAGCAAGACTTAATAACTAAACTTGGCTCTCGATGAGTGGCCAAACATGCTAGTGGCTACCACTAGACCACCACCACCACACCACCGAGGCAGTTGGCAAAATATAACAACAATATTTTTTTTTTTATAGGACAAAGGGGGCAAACGGGCAGGAGGCTCACCTGATGGGAAGTGATCACCTCCGCCCATGGACATCTGCAAGACTGCAGGTCTTGCAGTTTTGCAGATGCGTTGCCGGCCTTTTAGGAAAGGGAGAGAGGGGAGAGGGAAGAGGGAGAAGGACGGGAGGAGGGATGGGAATGGGCCTCCCGGACTCCCACTTACCGGACGAAACGCGACAGCATAACTTCACGCCGGTCTTCTGTGAGAGAGTGGTACTATACGGGTCGTGCCGGCCCATTCGGCTGCTACCGGAAGGTAACAAGCATGGCACTACCACTTGGAAACTTGGAAATAACAACAATATATAAATCTCTTTCAATGTTTCGTCACAGATGTACAAAAATAAAATAACTTTGAGTGGAAAGAAGTCTCAAAGTATACTCAAAAGATTTTGAAGCAACGAAAAGTTCTAGACAGTTTTTATTTATTTAACCACAAGGCCAATATTTTTATTAAAAGTATATTATATTTCAAACCATATTTCATGTGTGTATTGTTCTTTATCTGTAATCAAGGAATGAAAATATTGTATTCATAGAATTACACGCTTTATGGTTCACTCTGCGCGTTATTATTACGAAGATACCGTTTTTAATAAGAAAAAGACATAAAAAGCTACAAAAAATAACTAAAAATAATCTTCTCTAAGATATAAAAATCCACCGAAACGACTTCACCGATTTTTATCAATTTTTTTGTGTAAATTTGGTACGTCTGAGAATAGGTCGTACGCTATTTTTTATCCTACTAAGTGATAAGGGTAACCCTCTCTAGATATTTTATTTTTTATTTTAAGACCAAATATTTATTTTTCACTTTTTTATAATTTCGCGTCAAAAAAATCTTATAACCCTAAACTTACATCCTTCGGGCGCGGGCGAAGCCGCGGGAATTGCTTGTTATTACATATTACACGAATTCATGGTTCGTACTCAGATTGGCTTCCAGTCAAGGTTGGCGTGCCGCAGGGAGGCGTGTTGTATCCACTATTATTTGCAATGTTTATAAATATTATTTACAATCGGCTCACCCTCGCTACGATTGGGTTGGTCCCTAGGTATCCCCTTTAGTATAAAATGTTTTCAAGCTTAGAATGTCTTACTAATTTATATATAATTAAAGGCCTAAAAAATAAGTTTCTAGCTTTAAAAATTACGTAAGTTCCATCACAAACTTTCATCCCTTATTTCACCCTTTTACAGTCCTTTTCTTGCCTTGAAAAGTATGCCTATGTCTTTTCTTAGGCTCTATCTGTGTACCAAATTTCATTTAAATCGGTTCAGTAGTTTTGACGTGAAGGCGTGAAAGACAAACAGACAGAGTTACTTTCGCATTTATAATATTAAGTAAGTATTTAAAGACAATGGTAACTGAGTGGTTGTGCGCTGGATTGGAAAGCCAAGTGAAGCGGGTTCAAATAGTCATTTTATACATGAGCACCACTTACATCTACGGTAAAAGAAAAACATTGTGATTAAATTTGCATATTTGAAAGAAAGTAACAAGTTTTCGTAATACATGATGAAGATGGCCAGAGCGTGGTGGACTATGAACTGATAACTCTCGTATTGAAGGGAGCAACATGCGGCGCGACCAGCAGACAGTAGCGGGACGTAAAATAGTCGGATGAATACAACTTACAAGTACTATTTGACAGCATACTCGTATCTCTTCTCCCTTCCACCATGATTGACACACATATGCAGATTATTTGCAATTTTATATGCTATAAAAATTACATTTATCTACTGCTATAATAATGCTATCAATAACTCAAAAATAGCTATTTGGGCTGTAACTAAATTCCTTAAAAACTAAAAGCAATTTGGCTCAGGTCGCGGGTTTGGGTCCCGCTGGGGGCATTCATTTGTTGAGCACGAATGTTTGTACTCCAGTAATGGGTGTTTATATTTATAATATGTATGTATTTAAAATCTATATGTGTAGTGTATCAACCATCTGGTATCCGTAACACAAGCACGTAACTTAGCTTACCACGGAAGTAGATGGCGCTGTTGTAATAATGTCTCAACATATTTATAAATAAAAACCCAAGTTCATAGCCAAATTATTTCCAGAAATTTGCTGCATTTACATTAAAGTTAAATCTATCATCTATGTATAATAATTATTCATTTTACGTTTAAATTTAAACAAGAATTTTACTCAACTAATTCTATTTTTCCTCTAACACCGTCCTTCTGGCGACACTGTTATATAAGTATTTTGCAGTATCGATTTATTTTTGTTTACTTCGATATTCTCGAAGCCCGACAAGGTTTTTTTTCGATTACGACAATTTAATCTAAATCAGTTCAGTGGTATTCGCGATGCGGTCACAGACTGACAGATGACATTATCTGTATAATATGTATGATTGGTTTAAATATTTAAATATTTCTTGGATATGCATAGATCCCACATGTTCTGTTCAGGTTTTTCTAGATGGGTCTATGTCATGGTAGACTCAGTAGCGTCCGGCAATCCTGCGGGGCAACGAAGCTAAGAAACGCACAAGGAGGTGGCCACTTCAGTGGGCGGTGTGTTTTGCGGGTTGCTCCTGGTACTTCTCTGAATAGCAGAGTGGACTGTGGGGTAACCCCGCGGCTGTGTGGTCTACTTTCGCAGCTGCCGGGCGTCGGTACGTCGTGGTTTAAATATATAACCGATCCTGCGACGCCCCATAATGGCGGGGAAGGTTTTAGTGTGTAGTAGTGACTTCTTTTAAGTCGGTGAGAGGGTTTCAATGGATATCTAAGAGCTCTTGAGAGCGTTCTCTGAAAGCTCTAGGTCCTTGGCGTGGTATTTGTATGGGGCACATAGTTGTTATGGTCTGCTTTAACAGCCTTGTTTTGGTGGGGGGGGGGGGGGTGGTTGGGGCGGTATCGTCGCGGTAGAGTGCGTAAGATAATGGATATATCGTTTTGTACAACTGGCTTTGGTAAGTCCCACATAACCTGTATGTCGACAGGTCGTATGCGTTTCCCATCATTTATAAATAACAGTAGCTTATGCTCGTCCACGTGAGTGGTGGATTTATCAGAGGCGAAAGCTACTGCCCAAGGATAATTTTAGAGAAGCGTCTTATTGCGTCTTAAAGTAATTATAAGTTTTAAAATAAAGAGAATAAATACAATAAAGCAAAAAATAGTCTAGAACAATATGGACTTTATATTTACTTGTTTTATTTCTTTTATAATTTTTTTACTTCTTAATACAAAGTAAAAATATAAAGTAATTATGTATTAATTTAAAAATATAAATTTATTTTTAAAATAAAATATAAAACTAGCAGTACCCGCAGCTTCGCTCACGCTAAAAATGTACCAACGAATGATTCCCCATTTAAAGGTTCACCATGGTGGACACGGGCCTCCCATCAGTACGAGGGGGATCAGGCCATAGTCCACCGCGCTGGCCTAGTTGGCGTGTTGGCGGACTTCACATGTCTTTCGAAAACTTGCTAGGTTCTCTCAGACATGCAGGTTTCCTCACGATGTTTTCCTTCACCGTGAGACAAGTGACAATCATGATAGAAATGATTCGCACATGAAAATGTCAGAAGCTCGAGACCCAAGGTTATCCAAGCGAGCACGTTACCGCTGGGCAACCACTGACTTTAAGACTATACCTACTAATACTAACAAAATACTGTAGTACCTACCTTTTAGTTAGTCTGAATATTAACCCTAGTAATAATAATATATCTGGACTTGTCAATCGCATACACCTCCACGATAGCAGTTTCAAGGCAGGTAAGGGTGGTTCACGTGTTTTCAGTACTTTCAGTTTCTTTACAAAGTAGGTCACTTTGTCCGATCACACACGGTCACCAAAAGCACTAACGCAAAAGTTGAAAGCACTTACTTGTCGTTTCTTCTCCCTCACGTTCCAGGCGCCCGTGATTCCCAACTGTCGAGTGCACCAACGTTTAAGCACCGGTGCAGCGGTGTAAATAGTTCAGCAACCGTACAATGGTCACTTATGGTCACACCTAGCACCTTAGCAGTTATTATAAAAGTAAATTACGTCCGTCCTCGTCGCGAGCTAATGGCCGAGAGAGGGCGCGGATGTGCACAAGTTTTATCAACTGACAAGTGTTGTGCATCCCCTCGTACGTCTTATTCTGCCGCCCGATATGAACAGTAAAAATGGCCCAAACGCTATCACTACACTAAGATTAGTTAAAATTGGTTCGACGCAAAACGACGGTGTGTTATTAAGTATATTGAACGGCGTGTTATTACTATGTTCAATACACAATACGTTACAGTCAATGTTTTTAAAAAATATTGAATGTACAATTTTTTTCTAAGCTAATGTTTTATTATGTATAGATACCGATTAAACATGTGTTTGAACGTCTCCAATTTTCGCATGTTTTGGATGACGTCACAGGGCATGTTCAGTGTTGCTTACTACTACATTTTAAATAAAAATTATCTTTTCAGATTTTATCGTGGATTTATTTCAATTTTGGGTTCCCGACGTTTCAAATGCGTTTCGATTAAGGTTTTAGAGGTCTCCAGGGCATTATATTGTTGAAACAGTTTACCTACAAAGTTTGCAAAATAAATGAACAAAAGTACTCATACCTTACTACATATTTTGTTATTTCAAACATCATAGTTTAGAATTTTACAGAACTGTAACTATATCTACTCCATATACGAGTAAAGTGTTTTTGATCTAGCGACATGGTAGTACAAAATGTCAAGGCATGCTTGATTCGAGCTAAAGTGACGAGATTTACAAATATATTTTCTTGCTTTTTTTTGCACTTTTTAAGTTTTATGAAATCATATACAAACTAGCGACTCAACCTCGCTTTGCTCGGGTTCGTCCCTGGATTTGGCCCGAGCGAATCTGCGGGTTCCACTAGTTAAAATAAATAAAAATTCTAAAATTAAAGTAGCCTAAGTTACTCCTTATAACATTAGCTATCTGCGAGTGAAAGTCCCGTCTAAATCGGTCCAACGATTTCAGAGATAACAAAGAACAAACAAACACAAAAATTTTACAAATTAATTTTTTATGTAAGTACCGTAAGTATATACTTTCATATACATTTAGTGAAAAGCTGTTAATTTGAAATTAAAAACAGACACTTCAATTCTATTTATAAGAATGTACTGATGATATATCAAAGTTATTTAAATGTAGTCTAAGTAACATGCTTCTTAATGCTTTACCTATTTGTACTAACAATATTTGTGAACAGATCAAGGAAGTCGATTGTAACCTTCTTATTGTCGCTAAGCATTGCCTTCTCAAGATTGCCTCGGTGGTGTAGTGGCTAGCATGTGCGGTACATTCAGAGGTTATGGGTTCGAGTCCGACGTAGCGCTAAGTTTACTTATCGAGTCATCCTATTTAGTAATTCTCAGTAACAAGCCAGAGTTGGGAGAAATAAAGAGTACAATAGTCTGCGCAAACAGTTGTACCTACACTAAAATTTCTCTAGCTCAGAAGGCATAGTATTAACGACATTGGCCGCCATGATCGTCTTTTCACGATCACCATTTGGTTGCTCGGCATATAATAAATTATGAAATGCAATTGACACATACTACCAGGTGGTACTCACCAGCTTAAAATAAGCCAGTACTACCCACTAAAATCCAACAAACCTCACCCGTCTTAATGGGGCGTCGCAGGATCGCTTGCGCATTCAACCGCGACGCCCCGACGCGACGGCCCGGCAGGTCTGCCATGGCCTAGTTCCTCCTTATACCCTCCTTTATTTGAGGCTTCCACCAATACATGCCATCCAGTAAGAGTGATATATCCTGAATATCTATGACATGTGATGACAGGCACATGACGTGCATCTAAACTAAAGCGTTTTATGTTATATAAGCGACTCACCTTCGCTTCGCTCGCGTTCGTCTCTAGGTTTCGCCTAAAATTTTATTTATTTTAATGTCAGTTAAAATTAATAAAATTTCTAAACCTCCTTTTTTGAAGTCTGTTAAAAAGTAGCCCAAGATACTCATTACATCATTAGCTATCTGCCAGTGAACGTCCCATCAAAATCAGTCCAGCCGTTTCAGAGATTACCCGGAACAGACAGACAGACAAAAATTTAAAAAGAAAAACAGACACTTCAATTATAGATTTCGCTTTATATTTACGAATTTTCTGCCAAAAATATTAAAGTCTAATTTTATTAATATTTTTTGTAATTTAATAGATGCAAGCATGACTTTACTGTTTTTGCTAATATGCTAAGATTATACAGAAATTTTTTATACGTATTATAAATGAGAGGCAGTAGTAACCCAGTGGTAACGTGATTGAGTGACCGGGTTCAAACCCGGGTCTGATATTTTCATGTGTGATCATTTTCATCAGACGACTCGTTTGGCTCAGTTGGTAGTGACCCTACTTTCTGCGCCAGCGGTCGCCCCGTTCGAGTCCCGCTGGGGGCATTCATTTGCTAATCACGAATATTTGTACTCCAGTCATGGGTGTTGATATATATAACACTAGCGGACCCGACAGACGTTGTCCTGTCCGCATGCGCAAAACAACGTTGTTTAGCAACGACTTGTTTATAATTGGATATTTCATTTATTGTGTAAATGTATAAATAGCTAATTAATTCAAAAAATACATGTTGTAGTGGACCGAATTGTGAATCTAAACCATTCTCGAATGCACTCGAACACGCACAAAACATTTCATCAAAATCGGTCCAGTCGTTTAGGAGGAGTTCAGTCACATACACACGCACACAAGAAATATATATATTAAGATGTATGTATTTAAAATTTATATGTGTAGTGTATAACTATCTGGTATGTATAACACAAGCTTCGTAGCTTACCACGGAACTAGATGGCGCTGTTGTAATAATGTCCCAACATATTTATTATTATTTATTTATTTATTTTCAACATGGAAACCATTGTGCAACAATGGCAACTTGTTTCTCGGTGAAGGAAAACATCAACAACCCTTGGCCGACGCGGTGAACTATGGCTTGATCCCCTCGAATTGAAGGGAGGCCCACCCCCAGCAGTGGGGTTGGACCATACATACTGACATTTTATTTAATCCAATAGATAAGTATTCGAGCAAAAACGCAGATTTAAACTAGTATGTATGGTATGTGCGTGGTCACGGTCAGGTATAAGTGTGATCGAGTTAAGGAAGCTTGTGTTTGCGTTTACATTTAACAGAGTGTAAGAAGGTTAGCAAACAAACTGACATTACCTAAGGAAATATTTGCGAGGACTCGGTAATGGCTTAGGAACTTCAGCCCCGTGCTTGTAAGTTGTAGCTTCCAAAATAAACGTGTGCTAAAATCCTGGGGGACAGTATACTACTGAAAAGTACTAAAACATACCTATAAATAGAATTGAAGTGTCCGTTTTTAATTTCAAATTAACAGCTTTTCACTAAATACATATGAAAAATCATTTTTTTAAATTTCCATCTGTCTGTCTGTTGGTTCCGACTTATCTCTGAAACGACTGGACCGATTTTGATGGGACTTTCACTAGCAGATGCTAATGTTACAAGCCGCAACTTAGGTAACTTTTATTTTAGAAATTTTATTTATTTTAATTACGGTATCGATTTTTGTGCGAAACAAGGGTGAGTCAGCGACTCTAACTATAAACTCTAACTCTAAATCTAGCGAGATTTAAATATAATAGAACTATATATTTTCGGATTTTATTGTGGTTCCGGACGGCGACTTGGACGAAGCAGACCGCATCGCCGACACAGGTGGGTACCGCCAATGAAGTATGAACCCATCCACTACGAGAAGGTGAACGCACATTGGGGAGGAGAGATTGACCCAGAGCAAGCGAAGGTGAGATGCTACTGTTTTTGTGAAATTCTTTTTTTTACATAAACAAAATAAGTATCTACTTTCCGCTAAAAATTTGAAAATAAATTATTTTTAACAAAAAACAAAAACCGACTTCAAAACTAAACAAATCTAAGCTAAAAAGTAGAAAATAATACTTTTAAGAACTTCGTTAATTCTGAAGTCGGTGCCAGCCAAAGCAAAATAACCTTAAATAGACACATATTCGATTAATCTATAAATTTGTAAACATAATCAAAATACCGTTCGAAAGTCCATTGCAAAGGCAAGATAAATCTCTCCGTCCTGGCTGGCACCGACTTCAAAATTAACTAAGTTCTTAAAAGTATTATTTTCTACTTTTTAGTTTAGATTTGTTTAGTTTTGAAGTCGGTTTTTGTTTTTTGTTAAAAATAATTATATGTTCAATTCTATGCTATTTGTACGCATTATCTATTTGAGTGTACATAATTCTACAAAAAAACGTAAGCAATACGACCTAAAAAACATTTTAATAGCTTCACATTACAATGTCGAGATTTTTAAAATAACATTTACAACGATTTTATACGAAAAACATATATCGTCACTAAAACCGTTTTGTGCTGACAGTACAGGTACCATTGGAGCATAAATGCTAAATCATATATATTAAAATAGTTGTTTGTCTGTCAATTACACGCCTAAATCACTGTACCAATTTTTAAAAAATTGGTATAAATAATAATAATAATACTTTATTCCAAAAAGATGTTTACAAGTTTTACAAATATAGATTACTTGGAGAAAAACAACCTATACCTTTTATTTCAAAGGTAATCTTTTAAAAGTGATGAAATTTTTCGGTCTTTCCAACTTCGGCAAAGCCAAATGTAAAAATATCACGGGGAAAAGTCAAAGCATTTTTTGCTTACGAGTATATTTATTTGTACAGTAGGTAGCAAAAAACCCCAAAAAGGACGTACCCGAGCGTATTTTTGCAAATTATTTCTAAACTAAGTTACGAAGGAAAATAAAAATGGTATAAATTTAATATCTTTTTAAATATCCTCAATGGTTTATATGCGAAATACATATTATAAATGTGAGATATCGCGGGAATACCAGAGACAATAAGACAAGTCTCGAGATATACCTACAGGCTACGTAGATGAAAGAATGAAAGAGTTTTAGTATTCAAGTAGCGTTGGATCTCATCCATCGATGTGTGAAGTTGGAAATCCCAAACATTGACCTGCAACTTTAATATTTCTATATATTACTTGATAAAGGCAGTGGTAGCCCAGCGGTAACGCGTCGCTTGTATAACCGAGTGATGCGGGTTCAAATCCGGGTCTCGCACCTCCGATATTTTCATGTGCGAATCATTTCTATCCTGATTACCACTTGTCTTACGGTAAAGGAAAACATCGTGAAGAAACCTGCATGTCTGAGAAAACCTAGCAAGTTTTCGTAAGACATGTGAAGTCCGCCAACACGCACTGGGCCAGCGCGGTGGACTATGGCCTGATCCCTCTCGTACTGAGGGAGGCCCGTGCCCAGCAGTGGGACGTTAAAAAGGGCTGATGATGATGATATTACTTGAGAGTTAAGGCTCACCGCTGCTCTGTTCGGGAACCACATAAAATTTTAACCTATCTGTTAAAGTCCATTCAAAATTGGTCGAGCCGTTTAGCTGAAATAAACAGACAGGCAGACGGACATATAGACAGAAAAAAAATATAAAATGTGTGTTTTCCTTATGTAAGTATCGTATGTTATTCAATTAGTATTTAGTAAAAAAAACTGTTATTTTGACATACAAACAGACACTTCAATTTTATTTATTTTTATAGGTAATTTCTGCAAGAAAGGACATCACCTTAAATAGGGAAAAGTTTTACGAATTTTTAATCTACCCAGTACCCGCAAAATATTTGTTGCGGCCGTCTAATGATTGAGCTTAGCAAGCCCTGCCCGGCGTCTGGGAACTCAGCCAACGATGCGAACCCCAGATTGTACACGGACGTATCACACTCTAAATTATACAGACTTTTATTGTCGACGAATAGTGATTTTATATCAAGTCCTTTATGGTTAGCCCAGTGGTTGCCATGCGGAGCGGCAACGCGTGGGATTAGTCCGAGGACTGCAGTTCGGTGTTTGGGTACTACAGGAAAAGTATAGGTCAAGTTCTCAGCTTGCCTTAAACACCTACCAAAAATATCTACCAGCTGTTAGAGCATAATAAATAAAACTAGTAACTTAAATTATAGTAACTTATATGTACCTGAATTATAAGCCCCTTTCAGTACAAGGGACCATCGTTCATCGACCTGACCACTACGCTGATCAAGTGCAGGTTAGCGGAATTCACAATTCCGTCCTTGACATTACAGATCGAATCGGTAAAACTAACCAACCCATTGGAAATTTTGGCCATCCTGTGGTGAAGTAATTGGTTTTTGAACGTTACACCAATTTGTCACACAACTGTTACGAATACAAAAGCGTGTTTATATGTTTATATGTGTGTTTGTTACTCATTTACGCTAAAACGCCTGGACAGATTTTGCTAAAATTTTGTCACAGGTTGACTGTCTGCAGTAAGATATAGCCTCATGCGAACCTGACGAAGACGAATGTAACTAGCTCCTCGTTTTTTTTTTTCATTTTTCTGCAAACGGAAGATTACTAAATAGAAGAAGGGATGGATGGTAGGTAAATAAAACAATGGATAAGTCTCCGTCGTACAGTTTATTGAAACACAGTTACAGACACCTAAGTACCATCGACTACGACGGCCTGAAGTCATCCGTTATTTGCACATACACATGAAAGTTGGGACTTTGTAGGAGAAAAGCTCCAAAATATTCATCACTTTAAATTACAGCTCTTGTTTTTGTTCCTTGGCTCAGAAAATCTTATAATCTCATATTAAATAGATATAACCGTTAAAAATCTACAAACAAAAGTACAAAAGTACAAAGGAAAGTATAAGTCGTTATTAGAAAAAATGTGCGAAATACAATTATTTTTAGCAATTAACAACAAATATGCTGTGTGTGCACGATGTTGTTCTTATATTTACTATATACATTAGAAGGAAACACGTGCCGAGAGCTCACGTTCGGAGTTTCGCTAGTAACAATATTAAACATAACATTGTTATCATTACTAATGAATAGATGAGTGAGGAAGCCAGGATTTACTCTTAAGGACAAACTGAACTTAAGCCTTTAAAGTTGACGATAAACTTATTTTTTATTAAGTTTGAGTGGAAATGGTTGAATATTTTTGATTCAAATTTGATTCTGGAGGCACTATATTTTATGCTTTATGCTAAAATAATTCGATCCTAACCTAATATTAACAAAAGAAGCTTTTAGACAAATTTCACAAAAAAAGAACACTAAGTCTGCAATCGCAAACGAATTGAGGACCTTAGAATAATAACGAATAGAAGGCCCAAGCGAATTGAAGCCATTTCAAAATCTACACACATACATGCTCTTCTTCTATTTTTCAAGTTCTGTATGTCAAAGGACTTAGTAAGAAAGGGGAAAAATTTATACAATCTCGCATTGATAGCAAACTAACGAAGCTAAAAATTTGGTTAAGGTTTTTGTTCCATTTTAATAAAATACGAATCTTTCGAATAAGGAAGAGTTCCATACTTGGAAATTATCTCTGTCAATCCTTAAGTTGGATCTTCTGTAATATTATGTCAAGAGAGATGAAATCAAATATAATAAGTTTTATAATAACATCGCATTATCCTGGACTTTCTTTTACTTAACATTAAAAATGTTAGTTACATTCCTGGTGGGTAGTTAAGAAAAAGTTCCTACCACTGCCAGTATACAAACTCGTCGGAGTCTCCGGACTTTTGATCATAACTATTTCTTCAAGTACAATAGTTAAAACGAAATCGCGAGAAATACCACTTCTATAAGTGAATCAGTCTCTATTAAGTTCATATTTTATTTGTTACGTAATCAAAAGCGCATATTTAAAATATACCTATAAAATTTAACACCTAAGTTTTTAAATCAAGCGATGAACAAACATAATATGTTCATACCATATATTCGAAAAAATGGATCAAATTTTTTATTTCATACATTATTTTGAATACAGACTATACTTTAATAATAAATACAATGAGATTAATTATCTGTGCAAACAACAGATAACTTCAAATACACAATAAATACTTAGTTAATTTTTAAACATACTTGTCCAGCGTAATGTACAACATCTATAAATACGGTAAAATTACGATTAGAAAACATTAAATTATCCAAAATTATCTTATATTTGGTGTTCTTAACTTACAGTGGCGACGGTCGCATTGCTTTCTCTAATTTTAAACTAATCAAGTGATAAAATACTGAATACAAACATTAATATTACATTATTATATTGAATACTAACGACTCGCCCTCGTAGGGAGATTTAGCGCAAGCCGCGGGTTCCGCTAGTTAAAACAAATAAAATGTCTAAAATAAAAGTAGCCTAAGTTATTCCTTATAACATCAGCTATCTGCGAGTGAAAGTCCCGTCAAAATCGGTCCAGCCTTTTCAAAGATTAGTCGGAACAAACAGACACACATATAAAACATAGTAATATGTAAAGACGTCTAAGAGCCTATTTAAAAATATATTTTTAATTATATGTAGGTATATCAAGAATTTATTTAATCTAAAATGTGGTGTAGAAAAATATATGCTTAAAAAGGCTGAACCAATTATGATTGGATTGCATTTTATTGTGAAGGAAACATTAGTAGCGACCAACTTATATTATTTTAGAGAAAGCAACACAGAACCGTACGTAGTAAGAATAGAGTATACTAACATTTAATCTTATTTAATAACTTTACATCTATAATATTTTTTACCAAAGGAACATTTAAAAATAGTATTAATATATCATAAAGTTGTATTCAATATTTTTTAATGATTTTGATTATCATAAAATTATTTTACAATATCAATATGACAACACTGGTTTTTATAAGCTGAGTGTTGCCATTTTACGAGTACGAATATGTACAATATAAAGTTAGTATTATATAGCTACAATATATGAATAAGAAATTAAAATATTTTCTTGTTAGTTTCGAGCACTGTATAGCTTGGAATCATGTAACTAAGCTTTATTTACAAAATAAGATATTTATTACAAAATGAAGGGACAAGACATTAATTCAGTTCAATTAGCTTTTTTTGATGTGGCAATTATTTTGAATGTTTGGGGAAAATCTACTATACTCTGTGTTTTTTTTAACAAAAACGAGTACTGAATATGTCTCTCGCACATTCCCGATATTGACAGAGTGAGATGGGGGTAGAGCCAACGCCTTTGTTCTTGTTTTGAAATTGTAAGCGTCCGTTCATATTAAATACTTCTTTAGAAGTTTACTGTAGAGAAAATTAAATTATTTTTACATCTACGTAACTTTATAAATAAATAACAATAATAATAATAATAATGTTCGCCGACCGATTCCGGCCATGGCGGCCAATCTCATAAACACTGACTAACTATGCGGGAGATATAGTGCAGCGCGTGTACGCGCAGACACAAGTGCACTCTCTGTCCCTATCACTCTCATACTCCCGTTAAACGACTACTCGATATGACCAGTGAGAACTAAGGCGCAGGACCGACGGCTTTACGTGCTCTCCGAGGCACAGGGGTGAACCACCGCCAACTTTTCAATTCCGGGCTGTTACCTGAGGCTTACGAAACAGATGGACTCAATAACTAAACTTGGCCCGACTCGGGACTCGAACTCAGAACCTCCCGGTGTGTGACCGTACATGCTAGTGGCTAGCTAGGCTACACCACCTAGGCAGTATAAATAACAATAAAATAATAATGGATATAGTGTAAATATATTATGCACAAGAACTTATTAACAAAATAATTATTATATAATACATGTAATCTTAAAAACTATCGTCTATACAGTGGCGAGGCGCAGATAGTCGCCAAATCATTCGAGTGCATGTGACTACAGCGTTGGTGTGAACCGGACTCTATTTTGATAACGAGGACCAATAACAACGCAGTCAAAATTTTCGGTACTCGCTAGTTAAAAAAAACGGAGTATAGTTTTTAATTTATACTAAAAATCCTTTAGTAATGCTTTGGCGTAAAATTTAATTCTACTATCAGATAACATTTTGTGTAAAAAACGAATTAAATTATATTAAAATTAAAAATAAGCAAAAACCAAATAGAACTTTGTGTCGTAAGATATTTGAATATAAACTTACTCTAATATCATCTCATATAAACCCTAGAGAAAAATGTCAATAATAATAAATTAAGTTTATTTTTATTATCTGCTTACGCTAATGTTTTAACGAATTTTGCTATTAATGTACACTTAAACATTGAAATTATTAGCTCAAATGTCACTCTGAGGCTTTATGAATTATCAACAACTCGGTTCACATTCAACAAAAATATCGCACAATGTATAAATATATACAAATTTACACAAAAAGGTTAGCCGACGAGAATAACCTCCTTTTAAACGTCGAATAAGTTAAATTAATATTGACAGAAATAATTATATCAAAAAATTGCCCTCAATTCGCTCTCGCCTCGATGAGTCTATTTACATTCGAGATAACTTTTAAATAATTATGTTCTCCGACCGATTCCGGCCATGGCGGTCAATCTCATTGAGACTGGCCAACTGCGCAGGAGACATTATAGCTAGTGTACAAGTGTACGCGCAGACACAAGAGCACTCTCTGTTCCTGACACTCTCACACTCAGGCAGAACGACTGTTTCAGACGACCAGTGAGAGAATCGACACTAGTTTTCCGAGACATGGGGTAGTCCCCATCAATTTTCAAACTTGGCCCAAAGTTAGTGAAAATTTCTTGGCAGAAAAATTTGTCACTAAACTTAGTCCGAACTGAGGACTTCTAGATTTGCGGCCTTACTCGCTAGCCACTAGACCTCCGAGGTCGCGTGCCAACTTGTATATAATTACACATATTATATCAAGTGTGGACAAATAAATACATTTGCGTGTTCTGTATTTAAATAAAAATTAGTTCTGTTTTATATTAATAAGACAGTGGTAGCCCAGTGGTAACGCGCTCGCTTAAATAACTGAGTAATGCGGGTTCAAATCCGGGTCTCGAACCTCCGATACTTTCATTTGCGCATCATTTCTATCAAGATTACCACTTGCCTTACGGTGAAAGAAAACATCACGGAGAAACCGAGGAAATTTCAAAAGACATTTGAAGTCCGGCACCCCGTACTAGGCCAGCGAGGTGGGCTATTGCCT
Organism: Boloria euphrosyne; assembly: GCA_951802675.2. NCBI lineage: Eukaryota > Metazoa > Arthropoda > Insecta > Lepidoptera > Nymphalidae > Boloria > Boloria euphrosyne. The sequence goes on along the minus strand of OX637900.1, from coordinate 6,864,627 downwards.
GATCCCCTCGTATTGAAAAAAGGCGGCTCGTCCCGTTAGACGTTAAAAAAGTGCTGAATACTTCTTCTTCCTGCCTTTATCCCACGCCATGTGGGGTCGGCACAACATGTCTTCTTCTTCCACTCTCCTCTGTCATTCGTCAACGTAACATCCACCCCTTTTACACGCATACCCTCTTTAACACAATCCATCCATCTCTTTTTCGGTCTTCCTCTACTCTTTTTTCTTTCTACATGCATATCTATCTCAACATTCGCATTTCAGTCGCATGCACTTTTCTTTCGTCCATCTCTTTCACCGCCCAACATTCTGAACCATACAATGCAACAGGTCTAACGACTCTTTTTTATGGATTTTTCCCTTAAGTTTAAGGGGCACTCGTGGTCACATATAACGCCTGAAACCTGTCGCCATTTCATCCATCCCGCATTCATTCTATTATTCACGTCTCGGTCAATATTGCCGTCGTTTTGAACGATTGCACCAAGGTACCGGAAATCGGAGCAGACTGGTAGGGGTACACCATCTAAGGCAATACTAGAGAAACATGTATGGCCACCAAAGTTACAGAACAAATGTTCTGTTTTGGTTCGGCTGATCTTCAGTCCAACATTTTCCAATTTCTCTTGCCATTTTTCCAGTCTGCTCTGGACCTCGGACGAATCTTCTCCGACAAGTACAATGTCATCAGCGAATATCATGCACCAGGGTGCCTGCCCTTGTATGTCTGATGTTAGAGCATCTATTACCAGGACAACCAGGTATAAAAAAGTGCTGAATACATTAATATTAATACGTACAGAATTGGTTTTGTAATCGTCTCGTAAAAATCGTTTTGTAAAAATGGGTTTGTTTATCGTCTGTCCGTCGCTAATAATATCAATTAAGTTGAGTTTTGCTCGAATTTAGGTTAAGTTTCTTATAATATCATAATATTTTGTAATACTTGTCAAATATTGCATTACATCGCTATCGGCGCTACACACCTTCGCCCATTTATGTGCTAACGTTAACCTGGAGGCCGCGATTGAACCACAATCATTGTTAAAAACATGGTAAGTATTATATTATTCTATTATATTTATCTATCTGTATTAATTCTGTTTAAAAATTTTGACTGGTAACACTTAAGTCAATGAATTGCAGTTACAATACAGAACTCGGAAAAAGGGATGGTAGTTACTGTGAAAACGAAGAAAACTGATGAAAGTTGTGGAGTTATAAGAATTTCACTGTAATAAGACACAATTCTTGTAGCTCATAAACTTACTAAACTTTAAAAATTCGGAAATGTGTACGTAACATGGACTTCCGATAAACGATAATTTGCTAGAAAACCTTCGGAACAACATTAATTTTTAATTTGTTTTAAAGAATGGCACCTGAAATACTTCCTCGCACATTGTCATACACTTCGCCGCCGAATACCCGGCACCGGATACTCTGAAACCGGCTCGTGTGAAAAGGCACTTATTGTAAATGAAAAATACTATACTTTGAAATAATATAATAAAAATTTGAGTCCTTAACAATTCTTTCTTAGGTTTACGCGAATATTTGGCATTACAAACGAAACTAGCTTTACGGATTTTCCAAACCACCTTTGGAAACCAAAAATCAAAATAAATTCGCGAAGAAATCCGAAAAGAAAATTTCATTTATAATGAGATGCTCAATTTAACAAAATGTTTAACTGATGATAGCATTAATAACCTTAAAATGGGTGCACTAATCTTAGATCGGGATTTGCTCCCGATCATTGAACAGGTGCGCATACCGAAGTACAGATTCAAACGAAACTCGGCATATTGCATAAGAAAGAAATCTACAACCCACAGGTAAAAAGTTGTACTAACTGAATGACTAGAAATTAGAAGCCGTTTAACTTTTTACCGATGTTTAGATTTACTTGCAAACAGAATGCCTGTTACTGACACTGTTAATAAAACTGGTTCTGGAAAGTAGTTTAAACGACCGTGACCTTCCACTTCTTAAATAATCTACAAACCCGCAGTGATCTGAAGTGTTTATTTATCTACAAGTACTCGACGAAATGACCAAATGAAGTAGGTCACGACTTTTGACCCTTCGAGCCGATTGCGAAGGCGGACTGGTCGGCTCCACCTGTTGCCAAAAACCTCTACCTTGACTTTACGATTCACTTTCTCGTACTAATATGGTAGCGTAAACACACTCTGGTTGTTATAAATGAAACCATAGATATATAACACCTAGATGGAGTGTAGGTCCAAGCGAATTGTAACCACTTTTTTTGGCTAGACTTCGAGATATGGCTAGATACGTTTCCCGTCGTGTCAATGTCAATTGTCAAGTTACACAACTACATACGTACAACTAAGGTACTTACTTAGTCTTAGCTCTCGCTTTATTAATTAGAAAATCACATTTCACAGGTAGGTACTATTTGGCAACTTATAATTTAAAGTAAAACATTCGTCTATACAGAAAATTAATTTGTAAACAAATCAAATCAGACGCCATTAGATTGTGACACTTACGCACACATTCATACTAATGCTACTTCAATATTGAGCGGAATTATGTATGAAACTATCAGTCTAGGTATTATTAGTCTAAGAATGAAACTATCTTTTCGGATTTTGACGCGGATTTATTTAGATTTTTGGTTGCCGACGTACTTTATAGCAATATCATGATTCATGATCACGGGAGACTAATAAGGTATTTGACGTCTCAGACGTTTATATACTTGTTACAGACAGCGCCTGCATTTGAAATTTTTTTCAACAATTTACATTTTTTTTAAATGGCACCAAAGTAGGTATCTTATGAAGTTAATAGTCAAATTTTCGCGTAAACCTAAGAAAGTACTCTTTTTTTTTGTTTGGTTTGGAGATTGTTTAGTAGATCATGATTTAGGTTTTAGTTGGGTATGATAAGTTAGAATAGCATTTATGATGTGTCACTAGCAATTCTTGATATTTCTCGGGGGGTCGGGGACCCCTGACATAAAATAATAAAAACAGTAATAATGTTCTCCGATCGATTCCGGCCATGGCGGCCAATCTCATTGCGACTGGCCAACTACGCAGGAGATATTACAGTGCACAAGTGCACTCGCAAAAACAAGTGCTCTCTCTATTCCTATGATTATCATACTCCGGTGGGACGACTACTCGACACGACCAGTGAGAGCTAAGGCGCAGGACCGACGGCTTTACGTGCTCTCCGAGGCACGAAATAAAAATAGTATTCTACTAGTCAAGCCCTTTCATTTGATATCTATATTGAGGGAGTTGTGAAAAAATATGTCATCCGCTATCTTGTAGCAGCGGCCATCTTGAACCGATTTTCATCAAACATAGTTAAGAATATTTCCGACTAATTCGTATTTCAAACAAAAAAAACTAAATCGATTCACCCGATGGAGCGCTACGATGCCACAGATAGACATACACACACACACACACACACACACACAGACACGTCATACTTATAACATCCCGTTGTTTTTGCATCGGAGGTTAAAAATAGGAAGTGCAGCATTGGAATTGAAGTCCCATCCCTTAAAATACGCTCTATCAATATCTCCCGCGCAGGCAAATGGAAAAAAGGAATATTTTTTTTTTAATTTGAAGAGGATGAAAATGTTATCTATTATCTATTACTATGTATTTATAAAGCTGAAGAGCTTGTATGTTTGTTTGTTTGTTTGAACGCGTTAATCTCAGGAACTACAAGTCCGAATTGAATTTTTTTTTTGTGTTGGATAGTCCGTTTATCGAGGAAGGCTATATTACATACTACGCTACAACCATTAGGAGCGAAGCATCAATAAAAAATGTTACAAAAACGGGAGAAATATTCCTTTTGAGAGCTTCCGTTGCGTAAGCTGCGTAAATGGTTAGTTATGCAAAAATCATGTATGACGGAAATATTACCCTTCAAAAGTTCTAAAAAAAAGTCCGCGATAGCATATGTCTATCTTTTAAGGTTGATTCGCTATAACCTTTTTTATGGTAATCAAATTTATTTTAAGATAATGCCTTATTTGCGAAGGTGTTTAATGAACATGATATTGATACTTAGCCAAATAAATAAGTTATTCATCACAAGTATTTAATTTTGAACCAAAATTGCTCCTGGCATCATTTGATTTCAATGAATATCTTACGAGATATCATAGTTTTAACGTAACTTCGCAACAAAATAATGATCACCGCGTGCAAGACGGGCGGACGGGCGAAAGAATTTGGTTTCCAGCTTCTAGAACGCGAGAGAAGCCACGGGAAAAGCTAGTTTTGTATAAAGAGTATTAACTATTTTAATTTTCGATTGTATATTAAATTCTAGTGACCTAATTCTAGGTACGTTTCAACGGTCGGTGATTCTCATAAAAATTAAACAATTACGAACTTTTAGATAATCCAACAGTTTTATAATAATACTTTCAGTTTTAATAATACTTTCTTAGGTGTACGCTAATATTCGACATTATAAATGAAACTACCTTTTCGGATTTTGTCGCGGATTTATTTTGATTTTTAGTTCCCGACGTTTCGATTGTACAGTAATCATGGTCACGGGAGTCTCTCCCACGCATATCGTCGTCTCGTCGACGTTAAAAAGGGTTGAAGATGAAGACTTAAAATTCGTGATATGAAGCAATGCAAATGCATTTTTTAATTTGGTAATGGACTAGGCTTGAGCGTATTGAGCGCGTTTTATCCAAGTACAAGCTGAATTATTGTTTTAAGAAAAATAAATAAAAAAATGTTTAATATTACTATAAGATATCATTTTCACTAAGACCAGCCTCTTCCGAAATTTTATCTAGAAATAAAAAGACAAAAAAAGGATAAATAATAAAAAAAAATGTACTATAGTGTATATTTCCGCAAATATCGCCGTAAAATATTTAATAAAAATTAAAAAAAAAAATTATATCAATATGCTTTAGACACACATAATATTTACAGTTGATAATTTATTAGATATATGTATATAAATGACTAAAAATCTTAGGCTCGGCGCCATCAATGTCTTGGCCAAGGTTGGTCATGAAATATTCTTTAGATTAAAAAAAAAAGAAATTTTGTAGCTTTTAAGGGTTTGAACCCACTACCTAATAAAAACCGTGAAAGATTACACACAATGCAATGCTTCTTTATTGAGTTTTTTTTTAAGAAATCAAGATATATCAGAAGCAACCGAAGCCTCACACATAAATGTCAGCCGAATTTTTTTATATAAATAAATAGTTAATTTTCTACCTAACATAAATATGCTAAGTCACTTATTTTATGTACACGCCTATATTATTATAAACTTATAAAATTGTGCGGACATTTTTTTAAAAACTAAAACGATTTAATGCCCCCTAAACCTATTTTTTTTTGAATGGCAACACTGGTAAAACTTTGTATTTTATTGTTGCATACTTTAATATGTACCTATATGAAAAAAAATAGTAAGGAACTATATTAATTATAATTTAATATGAGGTGATAGCTAATTAAATTAATAACAATTTTAGATATGTTACTCTGTTACATATTTAAAAATATATATATTTAGTCTGTAGAAAAGTGTTGCCACTTTATAAATAGTGAACTATAATAGAATTTACCTATTTATCCATCCAATTATTTGCTAATATCTCTCTGTAAATATACTATGTAGTACTGAAGTAAAAGAGCCATTTAAATATTTAAATTTTTATATTTCCTGTTTTTAGTCTATATTTAAAAAAAAAATTAAAGACACCTTCCAATCATTGCATTTCTACATAAAACTGGAAGGTTCATTCTATATACAGCATGATATTTTTTAAAAAGCTCTTTTTAATATTAAAATATTAGTATCCCTATAAATTAACATTTTATTTATTTTAAATTCACACATAAACCTCCTTTTAAATACTAATATAAAATTGAACATTTCATTTACAAGCAAGTTTTTTTTATAAATATAGTCTTCAGAAATAAAAAAAAAAACAAAATAAAAAATAAAATTTATAACAAGTCATTCAAATCCTAGACGTTAATTCTTTATCATAAGGCCAAAATTAAATATTTTAGCTAGCTTTAGATAGGTCAGCCCACCTTACATATTGCATAAAAATAAATAAAATAAAATATTAACACCCATGACTGGAGTACAAACATTTGTGCTCAACAAATGAATGCCCCCAGCGGGTCTAGAACCCGCGACTGCTGGCGCAGAAGGTAGGGACACTACCAACTGAGCCAAACGTGTTGTATGTGACCACTTCAAGTTTAGAGCAACTCCGTAGTAGTTCGATTAATAAAAATTTAGGCTATCATTTTGTCTGTAAATCATGTTTACAAGGTGCAACACAATTATTTAACAAATTAATGAAGTTAGTAAAATATACATTAGACTTTACTAAGATTGGGCGATATAATGTAAATATGCTATGTGCTATGTTGTCAAGACGTACTTAAACTACAATAAATATGTGCGTACAATAGGATGTCTCATTTACATGACGGTCAACCTTATGCCAATCGTACATTAGTAAAATAATTTGCACCAAAATTTATATTTCTAACTTTTCACCCAATATATTGTACATTTTTAATAAACTGGAGTAAAAAAGAACACCCTTATAACATATTGAAGGGAAAGAAACAATTAAATAATATTTACATAATTAAGTTTTTTTCTATGTTAGAAATCAAATTTAATTAAAACCACAATATGAATAAAATAGAAATAAAAAGTGAAAAAAGGACAGATTAAAAATGGTCAATATACAGAAAAAAATGGAACCCACAGAAAATAAACACATAATAATAAAATAAACATTTATGTTAGAGAGAACTAAAAACATAAACAGCAAAATGAGTTCCACTTGTAGGAAGTCTATAACCTTATATTTTTACAATAAAAAATTAATTTGAACATATCATTAGGAAGCAAATTTAGAAAATTACAATAAAACCCTAATATTTGGAAAACTTACACACATCTTAGCTATAACTCGGGCAGGCAGGCCTGATTGAAAAGACACAAGACTTTATGTACCAGTTCATACTGTTCCGAGTTTTGGACCATACCGCCTCTGTTCAAGCGCATGTTACACACTATACCTAAAACGTCAACCTTTTGTTCATTTGTCAATTGCTTAATGCCATTCAGAATAGCTATGAGACAGCCAGTCCTGCCAATACCCGCGCTGCAGTGCACTATGGTGGGCGGCGATGGCTTGTCTATGGAAAAATTTAAAGGTGATGACACACTAACCTGAACTGGACAGGGGATTTGTTCTTCCATCGGTGGAAAAACAAACTTGGAGCCCGGTTTAGGGCTGTCACTACACTTGCACTGTTCCTCTGTCACTACATCACTATCGTCACTAAATTCACAGCTGGGTTCGCGTAGGACATCTAGGCTCAGATTTAGCAAAGCATTCACATCCTTAGGACATTTATGGTCAGCCCAATTATGGAACCAGTAGTGGTACACGGTCAAACTGTCTTCGGATACATCTCGGGATGTATACTTCATTTCCAATTTTCTGATGGTATAACCGGATTTCCTGATGACTCCCAAGTTTTCGATCACAAAGCAAAATCTCACCATTCCCTCTGAATTGAAGCCTGTTTCAACAGAATATGGATTTTTGATGACAATTTGTTCATTTTTCCTCAATGGGAAGTATTGTTCACATTTCTGTCGGCTGTTTTCTATGAAATTCGTGAGCATGACTATTTTTTGCGCAGTGTCGGTTGCTTCGGGCTTCTGCAGACGGAACTCAGCGTTGTTCTGTCGGACCATCAACCAAAAGTCGTACACCGTATTTTGAAGAGGTCCCTGTGTAGCGATGTAACTGTTTTTCGTGTATTCATGCCCCTGGAAATATTTTTAATTAAATAGTATGTTGAAATTAATTAAGTACTATAGTCCGTTCGCGTTAAGAGTGCAGTGAGTCGTCAATGCAACTACAGGGTAAAGGTGTACTCACAGTGGTCTCAAAATTACTACTACTATATTAGCCACAGTCGAAATTAAATCACACTGTTTCAAAGTACTTAAAAACATTGTAATTAGTTTTCTTTGTCCGCTATGAATTACCGAACCACTTTTATTTTGACGAATAGGTGAGGTATTCATTTTAAAATTTAATTTATTAACAATCAAACAGGCACAACGTTGCGTTCGAAATGTCTATGCCTTCAATTGTTCAATGTGGACGCAACTTTCTAAGTTGAGAAGATTTTATTGGTTAAGGGGCGTTGCTTCACTGCATTCTTAACGCGAACGAGGTATAGTGACAAAGCAATGGACTATATACTGGTGTCCAATTCAACGGTAAGCGGGCAGCAGAGAATGAACCCGCTCAGGACTACTCGCTAAAAAAATAAAATAAAAATTACAATAAATATTTGCATTCATTCAAAAATTGACACCCTTTAAGAGGCAGATAACACTCAATTACCCGTAATCAAACCTTTTTTTAGCAAAATATTCTTAAGTTATCGCAGTGAAAAAAATATATGTTATTCTTGAGAATACATCTGAAAATATGTCCGTCTCCGAAACACATTTTGATTAACTTTCCTCGATAAAAAAAAATGACAAAGTCACCCCTTATAGCACTTCTAAAATTAAAAATCTCAGTTATTTATAAAAATTTATTAATAATATTAAGGGAAATAATTCGTCATTGTTTATTTAAAAACATTGTTGTTTCATATTTTCAAATAGGCAACTAGTTTGTTAGTAAATATTTATTTTCTTAATTCTTCACATAATTTTAACAGCGCGCCGTATATAAATTCTTTGCTTCTCTTTCATTCGTAACCAGAACGACAGTGATCGTTGAGACGCCTTGCTAGACGGACCTGTAACTTGCGCTTCAAACTCGCTTTGCTTTTGAACTTGCATTTCTGTATGTGCCTACATATTTTATTTGTAAATAATAGATAGTAACTAGGTAATAAGTCGTTATTAAAAATTGTGTGAATGTGACATTGTGATTGGAATATAAGACAGTAACTATAAGACTGAAGAGAAATTGGAATACGTATTATTTCATTTTGTAAATATTGTATTACATTTTGTATATTGTGTAAATTGTGTTATAAATATAATACCTATAACATTTTATAATATATTCTGCTTGGACAATGGGAAACAAACAGAAAAGTGAAAAACGAGCGCGTAAGCGCTCCTACAACAACAAACAAAAACATATGATGGAAGTTGTAAAGTAAGTTTATTTTCTGTGTATTTTGTGTCTATATATTTTATGTTTATTTTCTTTGATACCAATATTGACACGTACATAATTCATAAAATAACTTTTTATATCATATATTATGTTATATAAAATTATTCATATTATATAGATCGTCCAACTCAATGTTGTAAGACTAAATGGTCTAGGGGTAAGGGAGATAGTCTCGTGGGATCACAGGCCTGCGTTGAGCGTTCAAATCTCGATGACTAACATGGTCATGTTACTTTTTCTTTTTTGATAATTATGTATGGAATGTACCTACGTAAATAATTAAAAAAACTTACTTATTTCTATAGAAAGAAAATTAGATATTTATATTATATAAGACGAGATTAGTCTATATTATCTATTATAAGGGTAATGGCACTCGAGTTTCAGAACGAGTGGCCCTAGTTCAAATCCTATTGGGCATGGTCTTTTTCCTTTTCCTTTTTTTGAAATCGTATTTTTTTAATAATTTCTGTTTCAGAAAAAAAAAGCTAATGACAGAAAATATTATGACGATTGACAATTACGACACAGCCGGACCATCGAGTACTAATTTACAAGAGTAAGTTTTATTTGTTTATTAGTACCTACCTAGTATTCCTATCTCAAATTCTGTATTATATACTTACCAAAATCAAATAAGATAATATAATGTGTTTGGTGTTATTTGACTTATTTTAAAAGACTTATGAAATTATTAGACTTGGCACTCGTAAAAATAATCAAGATAATAAAATTTCAGTTTGTTTTTAACATTCTATAAATTATTGAAAGTTGAAATTGTCTAAGTTGAAATGAAAGTAAGCAAATACATACATACATATGTACGTACGTACATACATACATTCATACATACGTAAAAAAATAAAAAAAACTATTTTTATTTTTTTTATTTTTTATACATACGTACATACGTTCATACATACATTCATACATACATACATACATACGTACATACATAAATACATACATACATACATACATACATACATAAAACAGTCGCTGTTGTTTTTTCAGTTCTACCAATCAACTATTATCACCTAGTAAACACAATGTGCAACAAGAATCAGATCAAATAGCAAATCATGAAGGAGACAGGTAAAAATATTTCCTGTAATACATACATAGAACTTATTAAATTTACAGTGATTATAGATAATAATAATTGCTGTGTTTTTCAGTTCTACTATCAATAATAATCCGTCATCCTCCATTGAACATAGTTTACATCAAGAGCTAAACCAAATGGCAAATTATGAAGTAGCAGAAGAAGAGAGGTAATATTCATTATAATTTGCTCTCCAATAATACAATTATGAAGAACATAATAGGCACTAATTTAATATTATTATATTTTAGAGTCACCGCAAAAAATATAATTGGTAGGCGTATTGTAAGTGTCACTCATTTTTTTGAAGAACTTCAGAAAATATCAAGCCATGGGCCTTTGAACTGTGGCTTACAGTCGGTTGAAATTATTTCTGAACGTCTGACAGGTCTAATGACTAAATTGACTCTGAAATGTCGTTTATGCAATTTAACTTTTGTAATAGTCGGAGACAATAGCCCAGAGGAAATGAACCTAAATACATGTGCAGTAGCTGGTGCAATAGCTGCAGGATGTGGACATTACCAGCTTCAAGAAATTACGTCCACAATGGGACTTCCTGAAATTTGGCCAAAGTTATACAACTTTCATATGGATATAGTAAATCAAAAATGGGAATCCGAATTACTAAAATCCATGAATGAAGCTGCTGAAGAGGAAAGACGTGCAGCCGTTGAAGAGGGTAGAGTAAATGCAGCAGGAATAGCGATTATTGATGTGATAGCTGACGGATGCTGGGCAAAAAGATCATACCAGAAAAACTACTCTTCACTCTCAGGAGCAGCAGCCATAATTGGTAAACGCACAAATAAAATATTATACATGGCTGTCAAAAACAAATTTTGCTGCATTTGTGCCCAAGCCGAAAACAAAAGGATCCCAGCCAATGATCACGTTTGTTATAAAAACTATGCAGGTGAATATGAACTACTTACTTTTAGTCTTTTTTTTTTTTTTTTATGGGACAAAGGGGGCAAACGAGCAGGAGGCTCACCTGATGGTAAGTGATCACCTCCGCCCATGGACATCTGCAACACCACAGGGCTTGCAGATGCGTTGCCGGCCATTCAGGAAAGGGAGGGAGGGAGGAGGGAGAAGGACGGGAGTAGGGATGGGGAGTGGGCCTCCCGGACTCTCACCGGACGAAACGCGACAGCATAGCTGCCACTTCACGCCGGTCTCCTGTGAGAGAGTGGTACTATACGGGGCGTGCCGGCCCATTCGGCTGCTACCCGAAGGTAACGAGCATGGCACTACCACTAGAAAAAAAAAGTCATAAGAAGCAAAAAAACAGACTTTATAAAAACATGTTGTTAAAATCTTAGCCATATAATATCTTAGTAAACAACTATTAGTATTAGTTACTAGCCATCACCTTCACATTTACAGGTCCGTCTACTGGGATGGAGTCAAAAATTATTGTTGAGGGATTTAAAAAAAGCATAGAAATGCATAATTTAATATATGGCAGAATTATATCAGATGGCGATGCCAATACCTATTCACAACTTTTACGAGACAGGCCTTATGAAAATTTTACAGTAGAGAAGATAGAATGCCGAAATCACTTGCTTAGAAATTTTTGCAATAAACTTCAAAATCTTATAACTGACACGAAATTTCTCATTCGGTTCAGAAAGCTCATAACAAAAAAAAGGATATTGTCCATGAGAAAAGTAGTTGTAAGTGCAATAGCTAAACATAAGAATACTGATAATCCTATGCAACTCCACAATGACATAATACTTGCGGCCGATCATGCTTATGGTCACCACACCATGTGCAAGGAATATTTTTGTAGCAAACTTGGTGCAGCAGAAGATATTGAAAAAGACCTGTACACTAACAGTCTGTGGCAAAAAATTAAATTAATATTATCACAACTAGCTGCACACTCGCGCAGCTTATTGCATGATGTTGATAGCAACTCTGTGGAGAGATATCACAGCATTGTTGCAAAATTTGTAGGTGGCAAAAGAATTAACTTTGTACAAAAATACCAGTATAAAATGAGATGCAATGCTGCAGCTCTCTCATTTAACACAAAAAAACCTTTGAGCCTATTACATAAATCAATTGTGGGTAGAAGTCCAAAAGGAAAAATATATCAATTGGAGAGAAGAAGAACACATCGATTGGAAAAAAATAAAAAATATACAAAGACTAGGAAAAGAGTATTCGAAAACAAAATCGATTCTTCTGCCAACTACGGAGAGGATTGTACGAAACCCGATATGCCTAGCGAAATGATGGAAGAAGCAAAGAAATTATTTTTACAAAATTTGAAAAAAAATGAAGATGAAAGGAGAAAAATTGAAAGAGATACCATCCTCCAAAGTGACTCTAGCGAATGGCTTGAACTGAGACGAAACTTATTAACAGCCTCCAATTTTGGAAAAATTATTAAAAGGCGCAACGATATTAGTTGTAGCAATATGGTAAAAGACTTAATTTATAAAAAACCTATTGACCACGTCAAATCTATCATACATGGACGTGAAAAAGAAGCAATTGCAAAAGAACAACTAGAAAAGGAAAAGAATATAAAAATCCAAGCATGTGGATTATTCTTAGATGAAAAAATTCCATTTCTAGGTGCATCACCGGACGGCATAATAGATTCAGAAACTATTTGTGAAATAAAATGCCCCATTACTGCTTACAAAAGTGGATTAGACAAAGCCATATCAGACAAAAAAATAACATTTTATAAAAAAAGCAAAAATGGCAACTACATAATTAATAAAGATCATAATTGGTATTACCAAATCCAAGGGCAATTACATATCACAAAAAAACAAAAATGCCTTTTTGGCTTATGGTCCGGGGAAGATGTACCGATAAAAACGGAAATAATATTTAAAGATGATACGTTTTGGGAAACAAAAATGGAAAAGAAACTTGTATTATTTTACACTGAGTGTATACTACCTGAACTAATAGATCCACGGCTACCACGAAAAATTAAAATCAGGGATCCTGATTATATAACCCAGGCTATAAGCATGAAAAAAAATAAAAAAGAAGGGAAGGAGAACACCAACCTACAAGCAGCTACCAACCTACACCACCAGCAACCAACTTCACCTAATAAATCAATAAACCAAACAATAGATGAAGAAGAAACTAGTGAAGAAGTAAACAAAGAGTACGATGAACCAAGAGCAAAAAGAATATGTAGAGATTTAAATTTTTTTGAATTGTAATAAATGTTACTTTTATTTTATTATTGTAATGTAATGTCACTTTTTTACTTACCTAACTTGCTACATAACATACCTACATACATATTTTTCAAATAAAAAAAGAACCACACAAGCACGAACTCAAAAGTGAAAAATGATTCACTTGACATTTTTATCTATTTATTTTTAAACTTTATACAGACTACGACTGGGATTTGGCGCCGATTTCAATGAATAGCCTAAAGTAGTACAGAATAGCCCAAATATACCCAAAGTAGTGTAGAATAGCCCAAAATAATACAGAATAGATGTAAACTAGTGACTCACACACACACTCACAGAGCCCCTAGATAATTTTAATAGCAAAGATGTTTTCATTTTCAATAATCATCTTCATATTTCAACCAATTTACTCAAAATCTTAATAAATTGTATATCACAAAACCTTCCTCATGAATCATTCTATCTATAGGTGAAAACCGTCCGAAAGTCCGTCCTTTTGAGTTTATCGCGTTCAGACAGACAGACGGACGAGGCCTTGGACTTTATTTTATATGTTTAGAATAGATAACGAAGTGATTAATCACTATTGAGTTCATATTTATGAAGGCGGTTCTTTTTTCTTTGAAAAAATATTTATTTTTTGCTTTTTAGTGTTTTATGTCCCTAAATTCGTATAGGCTAGGCGTGATGTTATGTCATGAAATGGTGAAAATAATACAAAGATATATGATCGCAGCTATCGCAGGCTATTTGCTATTTATTAGTTATTGAAGAGGTTCGTTGTCTATCTCCGAAGATCTTCATTAGATCCTAATCTCACTAATATTATAAACATAAAAGTTTAGATGTGACTTTGGTTGTTTGTTACTCAATCGCGCTAGAACGGCTGATTGCTGAAGGGATCTGGATGAAATTTGGCACAGAGATAGATTATAGTCTAAAAAATGTACGATTCCCGTGGGACAGGATTGTTTTTGTTTTTCTAGAGGCGAACCCGAGCGAAGCGAAGTTGAGCCGCTAGTATATTATATATTGAAAAATAAGCATAAATTCCCATTCAAATCTGATCAGTAGTTTTTAAGAAAATGGCAAACATACAAACATACATAATATCTAAATACATACCTACATTCATAAATACGGGTCGAATACAGGCGTAGTCGAGTCGAATATAGAGTAGCCGCCTAAAAAAACTGCGTTCCAATCATGTTCAAATAAAAAAATAATTTCGACATCTTTACTAAATGCCGGCCGTTTGTAAGCGGACTAATTTTGGAATTCGTCTGCAACATGCAAAAGACGCGCTGCGCGTAAGCATTGTCGGGAGGTGCCCCCGCACCGGTAACGGCGTAACGCCCATTCGAGCAAGGTCAACGGCGTATACAAACTATGCTTTATGCTAAAACATATTAAGCAATAGTCCTCGCCAAAGCTTTTGACGAAGTTGGGACTATCAACACCTCGCGCAGATATATTCGGGTAGACAATAGAGTCAAGGAGACCTCGTACCTGCGTGCATCGGCTTGGATTTGCCAATTATGGGGGGGGTCAAGTTTAAGAGAACTACAAAACATGGTTAAATTTGCTTTCAAAAGTATTAACCGTCAAATGATGATAACACAAAACGACAATAATTTTGACTTAAACGAATCTGGAATCGAACCTACAATCAAACACACACAACAAGAAATGTCCGTCCTATTATGATGTTCAGATTTTTCATCGTTTTACGTTCAATTCATAAAAAGCGCGGCTAGAAAGTAATAAACATAGATTAAAAAACTCAACTCAACTAAGCCCTAACGTTCATTAATATTCTATCAACATAAATATTTTTAGTATGAATGTATAACTCACCTTTATGTAATTGGCATTAATGTACCCTTCGCTATGTCCGTCGTCAGCTTTTATAATGAACCGCGAGTGCTCATTGGGTAGGATCGTCTTATACCGATTCTTAGGATGAGACCCAGAAACTATAGGTTTCTCCTGAAAATTTGTGGGCAATTCCCAAAAATCTTGGTGAAGGTTCCGCAGCAACAACTTCTGGTACTCAGAACACGGTTGGGTTAGAGCAGGGTCTGTTTCTGGTATGACCATCTGCGGATTTTCCTTTTCGTATTCTTCATCTATTTGGCCATTGCAACAAAGTGGGCCCTCATTTGTTGATAGACATTTGATGCTCGAATAGCCATTTTGGAAAACTTCGTTTAAGTCCTTCAATTGTTGTCGTGTTAGAACGCTTGAGGCGTTTTGTAGATGTTGCATATTGGCTAGATATATTCTAAAATCTTCGGATGTGCTCTGAGGACTTAGTGGCTTGGTAGTGATGTTTCTGATAAACCCTGGATGGTAATTCGGGTCCTCCTGGCGCCCAAAGGCGTATATAATCTCATTCTCCTGATCTCCACACACATATGTTAGATTCTGCGCGTATTCTTCCTCATTAAATGACGCTGACCAAAGATTTTCATGAGATCCAAACCCGATGCCTTTTTCGGTCGATCGTAATCTCATTCGATTCTTGTAAGATTTTGGTATTAAATTTTCGGTGCTTAAAGACTTTCTATGTTTATCTCTATGCGGTATATCTTTTAAGTTCGCTTCGATTAACGTTTCGTCTATTTCCAAGTCTCTAGGCTCTTGAGGATGAATGTTTAAAGTAAGAGAGGTATTCGAGCTGCGTCTCTCTAAAATTCCCTTTCTCGGCTCATTATCGATACTGTAGTTGCTGTTGTATCGGCTGAGGTTGCACGTGGACCCGTTTAGGTTATAGTTAGAAATACTTAGACCCCTGTTGGTTGACAATTGGGGATTCGACGTGTTGATGTTCAAAGTCAAAGATGTGTTGGAGCTTCTTCGTTCTAACAACCCTTTCTTTTGGCCAAACTTTGGATCTTTATTGAGAGAACTGTTACTTGAATGCCGACTTAAATTATTTGATGACAATATATTTAATGTTAAGCTGTTATTTGAGCCACGACGCTGCAATAAGCAATTTTTGGACACTTCTCCCGAAAGATTTGTATTTGACGAACATATGACTCTAGTTGTTGGTGTCAAATGTTCACTAGGATTGATAGAAGCGTTAGAATCTCGTCTTTCTAATGACAACTTCTTTTGTGTTCTATCGTTTAAGCTGAAATTCGAAAGACTTGTCCTAACGGTAGCTAAATTATGGCACGAGGCGCCTGCACTGCTCAACGAACCATTCGAGCCCTGAAGACTATGAGTGCTTAACATTAAACTTTGATTAGAGTTCCTTCGATGTAACTTTTTGACTACCTTTTCATCCTCTGCACTTGGTTCAAAATCATCAGAAGGTACTCCTTCTGGCAAAGTCTTCAGATTCGTACTAGACACGCTGAGATTTTGCTTATAATTGAGAAGATTTGAGCCAAGTGTCTGACCAGAATCTGGATGCAAGCCTGGTCGGCTTTCCACTCCTGAAATATTTATTTCTGGAGCGTTATCGCTCATATTTTCATCAAAAGATCCCATAGTCCGCGATCCCATGCGAGATGTTCCTGGCTGGTATAACATCAAACTCGCGTGGTTTTCCCGCAGGAATATGCCACTGTCTTGGCCTTTCATGAACAACCGACGCTGTTCAGCACTTGATTGTATCGAATTGTAACCCATTTTAGCGCCTGACAAGTCGTGTTTCTTTTGAGTTAAAATCCGTTTAATCTGGCGCTTTGGTGTATTGGGTACTGATATTGAATTCTGTGGGACTTCCAAAGACTTCTTCTGTGGTAGCGACAGATTAACTGTCTCAGAGGAATCTAACGACGTTGCCTTCACTTTCAATGTAGGTGTTTTAACTTTTTTCTCTTCAGCATCTGTGTATAACTTCTCAAATTCTAATAACTCTTTTTCTAAATCACTATCCCGTTTTGATAGATCGATCGTTAGATTTCGTAAATTCTTGACTTTTGGTTTAACCTGTGTTTCGGCGGAAGTAGTGGCGCCCTCCTCCGAGGTGACGGTAATTTCAAATTCCTTTGGTGAAAATCTTGGCATATCTAAAAATGATTGAGTGTCTGAACTCTGACGTAAACTTTTCTTCTGTTTAAGG